>CM034472.1:23117-340742 GCA_019925255.1 Litchi chinensis
CATAAACCAAATCCATGCATTATCATTTTCTGAATCTCCAATGCCAAAAGCTAATGAGTACACTTGGTTATTTCCATCCATGCAAGTCGCAATAAATAGGGTACCTTTATACTTGGCTTTTAGGAATGTTCCATCAATGGCTATAACGGGCCGAATAGAAGTTTTAAATCCACCAATCGAACCTCCTAATGCCATGAAAAAGTACTTGAATCGATTGGAATCATCACATTCAATGTGGGTGACAGTCCCTGGATTTTTCATTTCCAACATCGCACAATATAACGGAAGCACACTATAAGACTGCTCCGGTGATCCCCTTGCTAACGTCATTGCAACCTCTCTAGCCCTCCATTCTTTATTATAATTACAACTCAGCCCATACCTTTTCTTCATGTCTTCGACTATGTCGTTCGGATGATAACACTGAGAAGCACCCTCATACTTCCATTTTATGCAATGCCCAATCAATTTACTTGTTACTTGCGGACGGTGAAAAATGAGCACATCAAGAGAACAACTGTGGTCTGGCTTGTACTTCCGCACCCGAAAAGCTTTTGACCCTGCAAGTTTTGTTGCACGCAGCCACCACTTGCAACTTTTCTCCACACACGCCATAACCAATAACTCTTTCGTGGATTTCTTCACTCTTATATTAACTGTCTACCCACAGCTAACATTCTTATATTCAGTTGTAGCTCCTCCTTATTGGAGAATATATCACCGGCCCGAACTTCTTTAACACTGTTGGACATACTATCAATACGGCCATAATCTATTGCCTCAGGAATCGAAGATGTCCTTGCAACATGACCAGCCCATTCAACTTGTTCTGATTTCAGCTTCTTCTCTTTTGAATTGTCAACCCTATCAATTGGTGATGGTTCAGTAGGTGTCAATGAAGATGTACACACATCTGCAGCTTCGGTTCCTAAATTAACAAATCTAAGGTCTCCATTGTTATCAACCTCTATCACATCTTCATCGCTCATTATCAGTTCTGCAGTATTCGGTACTTCGCTGCCCAAACATTTTACTGCGCCATCTTTTACTCCATCATTGCTGCCCCATTCTTCCACACCTACAAATGGCGCTGCTGTAGAGGCACCCTTACGTTCCATTGTAATGCATAATGGATTCCTCGTCATTACATCACTCACTTTAGCGATAAAGAACTCAACATCACTATCATTCAACACATCAATTGGTGGGGCGGCATCACACATTTTATATTTGAACTTCATCATAATTGCAAATTCAGCTTCGTTTATATCAAGTGCATGACATACTGCATCGTGTAATTCTTGATACGCTGCTGTCCTCGACAACAAAATTCCTTTTGTCTTCCCACCTTCGTACATAACGTTTCCTCCCTTATTCAGCCACGCACCATTGTATTGCAATGCAACCCGAACTTTATCCATGACCTTCAACCTGTCAAATGAAGGCAACATTGTGGTTACTACTTATATCCAAACATTGCTTCTTCCTAGTTTGTCCCAAACAAACACCTCAACTCTCACAATCTCCCAAATAATTCAAGTTGTATTTCTTATTTTTTCCTACAAAAAAATTGCATTTATGTCAACAAAACAAACATTTGTATACATTCTCAACTGAATTTCTTTTCACTTTCAGGTTGAGATTCTTTATCATGTTGCATTCTCAATCACCAATGATATCTTCCAGCCTAAACGCCATCCCAACCTTCACGTTGGGATTACCAACCATTGTTTTTCATGCAACCCACTGCTTACATTACAATATCAAACACCACGAATGAAATCATTTACAACATTCGAACTAAACATTCAACATTAATGACTACCAATATAATCTAACTTACTCATTCTATTAATACCCACAACACCATACACAAATTACACCAAACATACCCACAGAAGAGCAACTCAAATAAACTTATTACATTCGGATATCCATAGCAAGTAAAACTGGTCTACTAAACTTACCACCTGCAGAGAAGAAGTCGTTATAGCAAACAAGATGTCCGACAGCTATGGCATAGTACAATGTCATCCAAAACCTCACTCACTCCTTCTGCCCGCCGTCAAAAGAGAGACAACACTTTGGGTGTCGAACTGAGAAGACAGTAGCATGTGGAAACTAAGAAGCCCGATTGAGGTATGGGAAGAGACAAAATGGAAGCCTACATTCGACGGGAGGGTAACATCACACTAACTAGACGCAAATGGAAAATGAAGCAAATGGGTTGTCCATTCATTTGAGAAGTTGTCGGGTTAGCATGCATGGCAGCTCACAACACACTAACAAGATGCAAATGGAAGAAGAGCCAAGTTAAATGCATGCATTTCAGCAGCTCGCGTGTTCACAGGCATGAAGGCTCACAACACACTAACAACAGGCAAATGGAAGAAGAGAAAAATGGGTTATGCATGTATTTCAACGGCTGGGCAAACTGGATGAAGAGACAAATGAGTTATGGAAGCTCACAACACACTAACAAGAGGCAAATGGAAGAAAAGCCAAGTTAAATGCATGCATTTCAGCAGCTCGCGCGTTCACAAGCATGGAAGCTCACAACACACTAAGAACAGGCAAATGGAAGAAGAGAAATATGGGTTAGGCATGTATTTCAGCAGCTGGACAAATTGGATGAAGAGATAAATGAGTTATTGATGTATTTCAGCAGCTGGCGGGTTAAGATGTCATTTATGGCGCCCATTTTTCCTTTAGGGTATTTTTGTCCATTCAATGTCTTTTTTTAATAATATAAAATTATAAGGTCAGTTTTGAGGATGCTCTTTCCAATTAGGTCATTTCATACATTTTCTCTAATATATATTTGGTGTCAGCATTAAAAAATGAGGACACATTATGCCTCATAGCCACTGTAGTTCCCGCATTTTCAAATCAATGGCCATAAAATATGATTTAATAATAAATTTTAGTTATTTTTCTGTAAATATTAAATTAAGTGAAAATAATTATATTTCATTAAAAAATTTATATATATTTAATTTCATTTTTTAATATTTTATCCACATAATTTTTGAATATTTTATTTTGTTTAAAATGTATTCAAAATATATTTTTTAATTTAGTTTTTAAATATAATCAAACGATGGTTGTAAACATAATGTGGTTGACAACTGATCACATCTTTCAACAGAAGTGAAATCTCAAATTAAAATCCAATTCAATGTTCATAATAAAACATGATGCATTAAATGATAAGATTTTATAATATTAAATTCAATCCAATACATATTAACCCAGTCCAATCTAATAGACATACCAAATGAAGCATTATGGTCTGAAACCATTGGCTAGACTAAATAAATACTTAAAAACCAAAAAGCTTATTGATCAGTTCTAACCACCGGATCTATAACAAAAATTGAGAAAAGATCTTAATTTATCATAATTTGTTATAAGATTTATATTAATTCAAGACATGAAATCTTAAAGTTCAAGATAAATAAAAAATCTTTACTGGTTTGTAATCAATCCATAAGATTTATGTGATAAAATTTATATTAACTTTGTAATATTTATAAAGTTTAAAACACATCAGAATTTTAACCGTCTTGTAATAATCCATAGACCATAATTTTTTATAGAAAAGGCTCCAAAGGTACGTGCTTGGTCTTCATAGACCAACTACCTACTAATACCAGTTCGTTTCAATATAAACACTAATTTAAGTGATTTTGTGCTAGTTTAGCATAGCTTTTGGATAGACCAAGAGCTCTTCTTGAGCCTAAAAGTGACTTTTGGAGATGTTGGGTTAAAATTGAAAATGGTTTCTCATGTTTGAAAAAAGCTTCCAAAGGAACCTATAATTTGAGGCTTCACCAGAAAAAGCTTTCAATAAAAACAAGGGAAGCTAAGGTGGTGTTTGGTTCCATTTTCAAAATTGGTTTTTTATTTTTGAAAACAAAATATGGATGAAAATGTGTGTGGTAGTCTATTTTCAAAAATATGTTTTTGAAAATAAAATACATGTTTTGAAAAGTGAAAATGTGGTTGTGTTTGGATGCATTTTTGAAAATGATTTTTCATTTTCTTAAACGAAAAATGAAAAAAAGTTGTTTGGTAGGTTGTTTTTGAAAATGTGTTTAAGAAAATAGAAAACGTTTTTTTTTAAATGATAACTAAAAAATGGAAAACAATTTTTTTTAATGTTTTTCACAATTTTCAAAACATGTTTCCAAAATAAATCATTATTTTTCCCTCCAAACAACTATTTTCTCATTTTAAGAAAACAATATCAAACATATTTATATCATTTTTTGTTTTTAAAAACAACTTCTAAGAAATCTTATCAAACATATTATATTTTCAAAAATATCATTTTTAAAACATATTTTTCATTTTTAAAAATAGTTTTCAAAAATATAATTTAAAAATGATTCTAAACACATTATATCATTTTCTATTTTTAAAAATAACTTTTAAAAAATCTTATCAAACACATTATATTTTCAAAAATATCATTTTTAGAATATGTTTTTTATTTTTAAAAGTAATTTTCAAAAATACTATTTTAAAAACCATTTCAAACATTTCCTTAACGATTAAAAAGTAACTAAGGCTCAATCGGTTGGTACTTAAAATAAAAAATAATAATAATAGTCTTAATCAGTTGGATACTCAAGAGTACAAAATTAGAAAAATAAAAAAACAAATCGTGAATGATGGGGCATGATATGATGAGGAAACATGTTGTCCAAAAGTTGATGGACCTTGTCAAGATGTTTATTTTCCTCAATGCTAATAAGCCAAACCAGTGAAAATCCAAATATATAAATGAAGTAATTAAATGCTTTTCACACGATATGATGGGGAAACATGTTGCCCAAAAGTTGATTGACCTCGCCAAGTAGTTTGTTTTCCTCAAAGCTAATAAGCCAAACCGGTAATGAATTTTTAAAATTCTCATTTTACCCTTATTTTAGTTAATATAAACAGAATTTTTCCTTCATATCCCACCGAACATATTAATGTATATATATATATATATATATATATTAGTTTTCCCTTTCTGAGAAGAAATTTTTGAAACCCTCGACACCATGAACTTGATGGTATGTAAGGATGGCAAAATGCGGGTCTTGACTCACATCAAGTCTAAACTCACATAGTGCCCTCTTTTTATTTATTTATTATTTTTTTAAGGGTCAGACCTTCCTCATACCCTCAAATGAATTTAAGGGTATGGTTCCAAACCTGACCTACACATTTAGTGGATCTGCTTAGACCCCGTTTGATTGGGTCAGACCCGGATTTGACCGTGGTTGACCCTAATTTTATAAAATGTTGCACAATTAATTTGTTCTCCTTCTTTGTTAGTTTTTAATAGACAAAATCTTGTGAACAATGATTATCTAATATTTGATTTGTGATCCATTAATGAATCCTTCATATTACAACTAAAAATAAAAGATTAAAAAAAAAAAAAAACCCAATGTTTGATTTGCAAATCTATTAATGAATGCTTCATATTAGGTGACATATGTAGTAAGGGAGCAATCCAATCTCATGCAAACCACTTTATTTCACTTTGGTGGGATAAATTTAACTCACCAATTTGGTGGATTAGAATTAACCTTGGACACCTTTTGTTCTTTTATTTTGACTTTTTTTTTTTTAATTTCCCTTCTTTCCTTCCTTACATTAATTAATAAGATATTAAAATTATTATTAATATTACTTGTATATACATTATTAAAATATTAAAAAATAAATATTTCAATAATAATTATAAAATGAATATTATTTTATAATATAATTTTAAATGTTTAGTTTACTTTTCAAAATAGTATTAATATATTTTTAGTTTTATATTATTAAAATGATATGAAATACAATTATTTTTTTATCCAATTCTATAATATGCCAAACAATGGATGATATTATTTTTAATTCAATCTTATACAAATATCAAACACATCATTGTATTAATTTACTCAATTCAATCCAATCTCGTGTGACAAACAAAGCCTTAGAGTTATATTTATTTTCCTTTGAGGGATATTTTGTTCATTCAAGAGATTTTTTTTTTCCTTTGAAAGATATTTTTTTATTTTCCTTTCTCTCTTTTTTTTTAATAATTTTAAGATTTTTTTTTTTTTTTCATTTTTTTTTTCTTCTTTTTTTTTTAAGAATATTTTGTTTTTTTTTTTAATTTCAACTTTTAATTTAAACAATTTTATAGGTCCAACTTAAGAAGTAATTGAAAAAAAAAAAAACAACTTTAAGAAAAGTTTATAATTTAAAAAAACCAAAATCATCTTTTCACTATAAAGAACAAATCAATTCGCTATTACAAACTTCAACATAATATTTTTCTCTCATGAAATATGAACTTCAACATAATGTTTTTCTCTCATGGAAAATAATATTACCAAGAAAGAACGTAAGAATCAATAGAGCAAAATATTGAAAGAAAAAGGAGAGAATAAAAATTGGAAGATAGAAGAAAGAGGGAAAAAATAAAAAAGAATAATTAATTAGTATACATATCTTATGATATTAAAACTCAATCTACTAACCTTTAAGACTCAATCTACTAAGCTTTAAGTGTGCTGTTAGAGTGGCCACCAGTCTACTTGCCAATACTCTATCAAAAGTAAAGTGGTAGATTCAAGCTGCAATCCATGCAAAAAACAGGTAGAAGCATCAAGTAGGGCAATTTTTCCACAACTTATGGGTCGACCTCTCCTGATCTTTGGAAGCGGTTTTTGGGCTATGCGATAAAGTTCTTTTTCGGTTAAGTCTTGATAATTATCTGACCTAGTTTCAAAAAAGTCAATTAAGTCAAAAAAAAAAAAATCAATCAACCAATATTTACATAAATTCATAGTAGTCCACTAAAATGTCTATTAGGATCGAGATTGAGGAAAGTGCTTGACTACTCCTATTAACGGCTTGTGTGCATGCCATCTACACAGTATTATAAACAGAAATGGTGTTCAATCACTAGTTTGTCCTCTTGGGAACAAAATAATTGTTCTCGTTGACATCTATAAATCAGTCCTATAATTTAGTCTTGTATTTCTTCTCACCAATGGGGGCTTCTTTATCTTCCACCTCCACCTATAGCAATGGAAGAAAGTATGATGTCTTCTTCAGTTTTAGAGCTAAAGACACCAGTGACTCTTTCACAAGTCATCTCTATCGTGCTTTCTCTAAGAAACACATTCAAATCAAGAGAGGAGATGGAACCTCACCACCACATTAGATAGCTATTCAAGAATCAAGCATCTCACTAGTCATTTTCTCTTAAAACTATGCTTCTTCAAAAGGGTGGTTGTGTGAGCTTGCAGTGATTATCAAACTTAAGAAACTGAAGAACCAAATTGTCGTACCTATTTTCTACCAAGTTAATCCATCCCATGTACGCAACCAAAATGGGAGATTCAAGGCTCCTTTTGTTAATCATAACAAGGAATGGAGACATGCTTTGACTGAAGCATCCAGTCTGTCTGGATTTGATTCCTCTATAGTTAGGTATATTCTGTTATATGTGCATGATTACTACTAGAACTTACATTTCTAGTTTTGCTAGCTCACTTTTTAGAATGGTAGTAAGTATATAATGTGTTATGTTATTTTGCATTGGCTTGGTGATTCATTTCAATACATTATTACTGCTTGGTAGGCTTGAATCCAGACTAGTAGATGAAATAGTCAAAGATGTATTGAAGAAATTGAAAGATATGTGTCCTTTGAGTTGTATTAGAGGTTTAGTTGGGATAGATTCACGCATTCTAAAAGTTAAATCGTTATTTAGCATGGATGTGTTAGATTTTCGAGCTGTTGGTATTTGGGGTATGGGTGGTGTAAGTAAAACAACCATTGTTGGAGTAGTTTTTTTATCAGATTTCATGTCAATTCGAAGGTTGTTGCTTCTTTGTGAATGTGAGGGAAGCATCAGAAAGATGTGGTGGATTAGTTCATCTGAGGGACAAGGTTGTTTTTCAAATGTTAGGAGAAAATCTAAACTTAGGTACTCGTAATATACCCCCATTTATTAAGCATAAACTTCAAAGAAAAAGGGTCTTTATTATCCTTGATGATGTAAATAGTTTGCAACAATTAGAAGTCTTGGTTGGAGGGCTTGATTGATTTGGTCTCAGAAGTAGGATTATCATTACAACCTAAGATAAATAACAATAGCAGTGTGCAACATATACGTGGTTGAGGCATTGGACAAGCGTGAAGGTTAGGATTTGGATATGGCATAAGATGATGGGATTTGGTTATCAAAGTCCCACCATGCTCCATATATATCTCAAATCCACGGCGTCTCACTTGAAAACGATAAATTTAATTATTTTTTCAAGTAATAAATGACTTTAGTTATTTATTTATAATATATTAAATTAATTTGATAGAATTATATTTTGTTACAAGTTATATATATATAAAATTGAAAATTTGATTATAATTTGGATATTTTATTCTATTAAAAATTATTAAAAATAATGTTCTTTAAAATCCCATGTATCATGTCGTTGATAACTGCAATTATCCATCAGGTTGAAGTGCTAAGTTCAAATCTTAAAAGAGAAAAAAAAAAATCAAATCAAATCCAATGATGCACTGTTTGCTATTATGATTATTCATTGTCGGCATTGGTCACATAGGAGTAACATAATCTGCAGAGAAAGATATCAAAAATTAATCCTGAGTAAGAGTCTTTTGTGTTAGGTTATGGTTTTGTATATCATCTACCCTATACGGATTTTCAATTAAGCTTAACATGATTATTCCAAAGACATGCCTAATTTGCATTAGTTTAAACATCCTGTTAGAGAACCCAAAATTGGCAACCATTTTTGTCCTATTCTAATAGTTATCATGAACAGTGAATGTCTTTCTCCTGATGGTTATTTCATCTAATGTACTGGCATTAGTTTTTGAAGGAAACTGATCATGTAGTTTTCTTACTAACCATGCCGATTTTATATGGCATTTAGTTTGCAATTACTAACTATAAATGAATAAAAATTGTTTCTCTGTTTCCTTAAAAAATGGGTTGTTAATTTTTTTTTTTTTTTTTGTTCAAATAAAGGGTTCTAGTTGAGTAGATATAATTTATAAATGCTCATTCTAGCATCAAATGCATTGAACGAAGAAAATTGGTTTCTCCATAACTGTTTTTAAGATAAATAAGCATGGGACAATGTTAGTGTTAATGTATCATGACCTCAAGTCTTAAATACTATAATTGAGTTATTTCCGATCAGTTTAAGTTTTTAAATCTAATAGTAACTCACATGATATCAGAGTTTGAAAGTCTCTAGTTCAGACCCTCTTTTTCTTTTTTATTTAAAAATTTTCTCATTACATATATCATATGGTAGTAGGCGTTTAGTATATGTCTATCATTTATTACCTTAAGCTTTTGGGTCTGATAATAATTAACAATTAGTATAACTTTTTAATTATGTAATTCATTTCAGTGGCAGTTTTTACTAGAATCCATTTTGTTACTTCATCATTTTCTAATGCATGCCAGGCCCGATAATACTATCCTTCTAACCTACTTGTCTTTTAGAAACAAACAACCTTATTCTTTGTCTCAAAGTCATCAAACAAACATTTTTCTTGTGTTTGTGTTATATTATGGTGCATGATGCTTAGCTTGTTAAATTCACAAGTGTAACGTACTAATCCCATTGACATGACTACAATGCAGTTTTAGAATTGGTTCCCGAATTTTGAAAATGTGCCCCACTTACTTATTGCTGCTGCTATTACTTAACTAAAGCGATTTATTAACTTTGGTAAATTTGGTTACTGTGCCGCTTAGAGAATGATATATTATTATCATTATTATTATTATTATTTGAAATAGAGAATGATATATTCTTGATATGTAAATTTGCACATTTGTGCCTTAAATTTAGCTAGACAAACTAGATCTTGTTTGAGCAGAGAATAGAATTAGTATTAAAAGGATTAGATGTATATTCACTGTAACTAATACTCCCTTCGTAATAACAAGCACCTTGTGATTTTATTAGTAGTGGTATTACTATTTACTTGCTTTCTACTAGCTTTTTTTTTTTTTTTTCTGCTGGGTTATTGTTAAAAACTTGCATATGCATTTTGGTCAAATATTTGAAGCAACAAAATGATGGAAAAGATACACTAGAACAAGATGTTAAACCGGTGAAATTGCTAATAAGTTACTATATTAGAAGAAAACTGGAAAAATTGTTGGAGAGGGAAAATTGCTGCAAAAGAAGCTATGTCAAAGCTATATGATAATTCGATCCACTAGGCCCAAATTATTGAAATGTTTCGGTGATATAAAACCTCTTTGTCCCTAATAATTGAAGTTACATTATGATCAGCCAAAGCATTTCAATATTTGTTCTACCAAAAAAGAGTGCACACACGAAAGAAAACAAAAAACAAGAAACTGCATCTCAATTATGCCCATCGTTTCCTCCTTGTCCGCCATGACCTCCGTTTCCTGCTTCCTCCGCTGCACAATTAACAACAAAAAATAAAAATCAGCTTGCACAATCTCCTAATGTTAATGTGCTCGATAATAATATGGAAACAAAAGACAATGAAATCTAAAGATAACAGTTTTTACCATCATTCATGGGGGGTTCATGAGTGTGTTGAATCTCTCTTGGGCAGCACTTGGAGCATGGACCGTGATAGTTGCCACAACATGGAAAGCCGCAGACATATAGGAGCTTTGAATTATCTACCACCTTCGCGTCATCTATCAATACCAGAAGGTCAGAGAGATGAGATGAATAATGAGTAAAACCTAAATTTAAATCATTTTCAAGTTTTAAGACAATAAAAAGAATAAAATACAAGACAATAGTAAAATAAATTTTAAAAGTATAATGTTACACTTCTTAATTTTTTTTTTTTTATATATTTGAATTACTTAAAATGATACTTTAATAGTTAATAATTCTTGATTTTCATCTGACCCAACTATGAAATATAACATTTGAACCAAGTGAAAATGTAGTAACAAATTTAAGATAAAAACAAAGGACCATATCACGTGTCATTATCCGTATGCACTGTCATATGATGTTTTTAAAGCAATGGTTACTCGATTGTTTTTTTTTTTTTTTTGAAATAGATGGTTACTCAATTGTATTTCGAGATGGGAGATGACATGCAATATTATCCAACTCCGTACTCCTACGCTTACACACTTTTCTCATTCCCTCCTTTATTCCTCTCTGTTTCTCTTAGGTTTTTTTTTTTTTTTTTTTTCCTGAGGCCCAATGATGGATAAAAAGCTACTATTTATTTTATTAAATTTTAGCGAGAGTCTACTGTGGATGATGCTTGATAGGATCCTTGGTGCTCAGTCGTCCAGGCTCTTGCAAAGCACCCTTGTCACCTTTGTGAATGCAAGGTGTTTGATGGTAAAAATGAAAACAAAAGATCAAGAAACTAAAAACAAGAAAATTGCCATTGTTATGACTTCATAAAGAGCAAGATGAAATTATCATTGATTGAGAACTTGATTACATAAAGAGTAGCTTTTTATACAAGCATCAAATACCAGATTTTAGCATCTAAATTAGTGACACAAATATGAGTCAATTGGTGGGAAACAAAAGCACATTTCTTTCATGCTATAACAACCTTACATGTCAGCTATTAATTAAGCTAAGTGAGATCTTTCTTGAGTCTAGGCTCTCCAGAGGCTTAAGCTGCGACTGGTCTAATTGTTTGAGTTGAGTTGAAAAAGAGTGTTGAGCTAAGGTTGATACCTTTACAATCATCTATGGTGGCCTTGGTGCCTTCGGCACCATAGCTACATGTAGGGGTGGATATGAAAACATAGAATTGACCTAACCTAATTTAACTGGATCCGTGGCTGTTCGGTTTGGTTCTTATATTCAATTTCAAGGTGTTCGAACTTTTTGCTTAAAAAACATCATGTTTCACAAATTAGTTCAATTTTGGATATCTACAACCAATTTGACCCGCGAAACACCCAGTAGGAAGGCACATGTGTAATTTAGGAGGGGCACATGCATAATTTGTGTAATTTATGAGGGACACATGTATAATTCACATGACCTATATAAGCTGAACTCATCTTCTAAAGTCTTTAAAAGTAAAAAATGAGAAACCCATAGGCCATCACCTCACTCACCATTCTTCTTCCATCTTTTTCTATCTTCTTCCTTCTCCTTCCTCTTCTTTTTCTCTTCTTCTTTGCTTTTTTATTCTTCTTTCTTCTTTCTTTTTCTTCCTTCTTCTTCCGTGTCCCAATGCCGATCAAAACCCTAAGTCACTGTTCAAGTCACTAATCTTGTCCCTGTGGCCTATCTCGTCCCTCTTTGCCTCTGTCATCGATCGATCTTGTCCATCGTTGCTTCTATTGCTGATCAATCTTGTTCATCCCGATGAGCTTTTTTCATTTTTTGGTTTGAGATTTATTGTATGGTGGCTTTTTTTATTGTTTGATTTGACTAAGTTTTAAGTTCTGATTTGTTTTAGTTTTGATGGAGTTTGAGTTCTGGTTAGTTGAATATAGAGGTCGGAATATGGAATTGTAGTGTTAAATATGGAATCGACCCAAATTGAACCGACTTGATCTTGTTTAATTTTGGTTGGTTTCCATGCACTAACTATACATGTTCGATTCTCAGTTTGAAAACCAATAACATATCAGTTTTGTTTGATTCTAGTAGAAACCAAACCAAACACCCAAATGTCAACCCCTAGTTACGTGCCCAACCCTATCACCGACCACCATCATTAATGATGATAAAAAAAGGCTAGTATACAATAATGGGTTAATTGTATTAATTTAGCCTAAAGTTTTCCAATATGGCTTAATGTTCAACAAATCCTTTAATTGCAACAAGCCCCAATTCTGTTAGTCAACCTCGGTTAAATATAGAGAAAACTTCATTTTAGTTCTTAAGGTTTTGATAAATATTAAATTTTTAAAACTCTTTTGAAAACAACTATTTCTATTCCTAACTTTTTCTAACTCTTTAAAAAAGTATAAATCGTTAGTCAATCGACAGTCAACATTAACAGAATACATAGAAAAATATTTTTTCCCTTGATGGTTGTTAATGATATATAAATTACCGGATTATCTTCATAATATAATGAATTTATAAGTTAAATTTCCTAAAATACTTACGGTTTTAAGTTGTTAAATTACAATTTAAATTGCCTAAATTCACCATTAATCATCAGTTAATTGATAGTTTGGATTTTTTGAAGAATTTTGAAAAAGTAAGAGATAACAAAAAAATGTCTTCAAAAGAGTTTTAAAATTTTGATATTTTTCAAAATTTTAATGACTAGAAGAAAGTTTCCTTAAATATAATGGTTGACTAGAGAATTGGGGTAAAATGGTCATTGTAATACATTTTAAATCATGAAATAATAAATTTAATAATTTAAAAATTAAAAATTAAAATAAATTAAATTAAAATGGATTAAAGAAAAATAAATTAAAACACTTTTCTTAGATTTTTTAGAAAAGAACAATTAAAATCCTTAAAAAACAAAAGAACAATTAAAACCCTAAAAAAGAACAAAGATAAAAACACAAACTAGAGATGGATCCATCTCTAGAAATTCCTTTATCGTCGACTATAGCGATGGAGCTATAGGTCTCCATCGTTGACACCTATCGTCTGCGATGGAGACCCATCTCCGTTGTCTCTATCGTGTGATGGAGACAACTGATGTCTAGTTGATGACCAACTAGATGAAAATCTTCATCTTCATCTGGATGAAGCTTGAAGATGAAGATCTTCATCTTTAATCCCCAAACAAACTTTAAACGAACCCAGGTTGTCTAGATTCGTTCGAAGCTGAAACTAAGAAAGAGAGAGAGAGAGAGAGAGAGAGAGAGAAAACTGGGTTTGTTTGAAGATGGTTAAGTTGCTAGTGGTTATGATTGAAGATGATATCATCATTTGGTTGCTGGTGATAATGATAGGTTTTTTTGATGATCTTTGGGTTTTTTTGGTGAGAAAGGAGAAGAAGTTTGACAAATAGAAGTTATAGAAGTTGAAAAACTTAAGATATCGAAAGATAAACGCATCTAACAATTGGATTGGATTGTAGTTGATTGGATTTGAAAGGCTGAGTCAGACTTGCTATATGCATCATTAAGTTAAATAGTTATCCATCATAGATAAAGTTTAGCTTCTATTATGACTACTTTGAATAAGTGTCATATTCCAATCTGATAGTTTTACTAAGTAGGATCATAACTCAAAGCAAAGATATGTTTCTGTTGCACAAGAATCAATGTTTAGAATTTTAAAATTTTGTTAGACAAAGTTGAAATTGATGGGGGTAAGCTAAACCTTATTTTAGGTCTTTTTCTTAGGATGGATGGTAGCCCTTGGTTGCTTATGCAAATGATGAACATAGAATACATAGTGAATTAAACTAATTAATCCTCTAATACCTTGAAAATCTTGATTGAAGTGATTAGAATACTAGCATTTTAATGATAAAAGACAATTAAGACTTACAAAATAAATTCTAAGGGTATTTTCAACTTTTTTTATATCCAATCTTAGTCATCGGTTAAGATGGATGGACTTTGACTGTTCATAAGGGTGACTATAGAAATTAATGCAATTAGTTGAATATTAAGCTTTTATTGAAAACCTCAGAGTAAGTTATTGCTATTAACCCTGTAATAATCAAATAAGTCATCAGGCAGGATACGTGAAAGTACCTTTTTCTTAAAAAAAGGTACTTTTGGCCGTCGTAGGTCATTACTTAATAACAATTACTAATTCTAGAAATTGAAATTAAAAATTCAAAATATCGTGTTCTTGTCATATTTCATGCTTCAGTACTTTAGTATCTTGAATCTCCTCATAGCGGGCAACATCGGTTGCACTTCTTGGGATAATAGCAGCCACAACAAGGGTTGCCACACTTTAATACAACCTTCTCATCATTTGCCGGATTCATGCTCTCTGTAAGTACTCGAGGGCTTGAGGAATGAGAAAGATAAGGGGTTAAACAAAAAAGGTAGAAAATAAATAAAAAATAAAAATCAGCTTACAAAATCTCCTAGTGTTAATGAGTATGACAATAATATGGAAACAAAAGAAATTGACAATTAAAAGTAACTTTTTATACCATCATCCATGGGTGATTCAGGAGGGTTTGGTTTCCCCTTCGTCTTCTGTGTCAATACACCAGAAGGTCAAATGGATCAGTAAGACAATGAGTGGAAATGTGAAACTAAAAGAGGTAGAAGAGAGACAATTCTCAAAATAGCTTACAGGAATAATTGTTGTAGCATACCCAACAACAAAAATTAAATCATTTTTTAAGTTTTACTACATTAAGAGAATAAAATACAATTAAACTTTAAAATTCCAAAGTAAGAACAAAATAAAATTACTTTAAAAAAATAACAAAATAAAATTTAAATACAAAAAAAAAGAAGTGCACATACTTATTTAAGGGTGTAAGTGTCACTCCTCATTATTAAAATTTTCAAGTGACCTGGTATAGCAGCTGGCCTAATACTGTTTATTCAGCTTAATGCTTCTCAAAAATTATTATTATTTTCTTTGGTTTGAAACTTGGGTAAGAGACACCCAAACTTTTTCAAGAAGCATATGTTAAAACAAGACTGGAGACTAGAGATGGGCAAACATGCAACTAAATCTTATCATCAATGGACCTAACAACATATTTTGTAACATATAACCAACACTATACCCTGTTCTAGAAACAAAAAGAGAGGAAGAATATTCAAGAGAATCAAAATCTCATGATATAAGAGACCACTAACAACTAATAGGGATAGTAATTGATACTAGACACACCATGCTGAGAATCACTTTCAAATATATCAACCAAGAAACCAAAGCGAAAAGCTTGAACCAAGACTTGTCAAGCTGCATATAACTCTCCAATATGAGCAGAGAAGGAACCAATGCGACAGAGAGCAAAAGCTTCCTGCACGCAACTAAAGGATCTCGAACAACAGCTCCGACACCTATTGAAGAACAATCATCTGAGCCAAAGCCATCATCCACATTCAATTTCAGTTTATTAGCAGGAGACAACCATCTATATAGAAACAAAAGAGCCTAAAAGGAGGAAATTTATATGAATACCATTAAACTCTTCCAGCATAATTTTAGCAGAAGTCACCACACAATTTGGATGCTTAAAAACACCCCCAAAAAGTCTTTTTGGTCCAAATACACAATGCCAACAAACAAACAAGAGGAAAGGACACACAACAAAGCACATCGCTGATTAAAAACCACCTGCTTATGAGAATGAAGGGCTTCCACCAAGCAGCAGCAACCCATGTTCACATGTGAATAAAGCATGAACAAGACACTCCCTCTCCTCACCACAACAAACACAAGTTGAGGCAACACAAACTCTTCACATGGCAAGACAAGTAAGCCACATTAAAATTCTAGATAAATGCCAAATTTTTTACCCAATTCTAACAGAGTACTCAACCTTACAATCAAAAAAAGCCCAATCGGTTTATCCACACATTCTCTTCGAGAAATAGAGAACTTTTCCTTTTTTTAAAAAAATATATATATTTATAATTCATATAAAAAAGAAGTTAATTTGATCGTCTAATTGCCGCCTCCTCCTCCATATCCACCGCCACCTTTGCCTCCTCCTCCTCCATATCCACTGCCACCTTTGCCTCCTCCCTGTATTTCTACTTCCTCTTGTACACCACCACCACCACTACCTCTACCTTTTCCTCCTTCTCTATCTCCACTGCCACCTTTACCTCCTCCTCCTCCTCCATATCCTCCACCACCTTTTCCACCTCCTCTTCCATGTTCACCACCACCTTCGCCGCCTCTTCCTCCACATCCACCACCACCGTGTCCGCCTCCACCACCATGACCAGCAACACCTCCTTATCCGCCACCACCATGTCAACCTCCTCCAATTTCACAATTTAATTTGGAATCTATAGATAAAAGATGGAGTCTAGGAATGATTTAACAACTCCAGCAATATACAATGCTAATTTACTTGAAAGTTAATCAGTATCGTAGTCAGAGCAATAATAAATAATGGTTCCAGATGCAATACAAATGAAGAAGCAATGAGTTTTTGGAAAGTACCAAAGAAGGTGGTGGCATTGGATCCCGCAGCAGGGCAAGCTCTGGCTTCAGCGCTGGCAATGTACGCAATAACGCTGAACAGAACCATGAACGCAGTGATTGTCTTCTTCCTTCAAAACAGAGAGATTGAGTTGAATTTGTTAAATTACATTGACATATAAAAGGAAAAATAAGAGAGAAAATACACATATCTATCCACAGTTTACGTTGATTACCTAATAAACGTCATGGTTTTAGTGTCTCGATGCTTCTTCTTAAACCCTGCTTTCGGAAAAGTGCCGTCGGCCGGCGACAGCTTGTCGTAGATATCGACGAACTCGGTAACGTCGTAGATATGAGAGAAACAAGAGGAGGTTTTCGAGAGGAGCAAATCTTTCGTGAACTGATTCCAAGATGGATTTTCTAACCCAGCAAAACTAGAGATATTGAGTGATTAGTGTGTTGCAGAGTGAGATGGCTCTGACATAGAGAATAGTAAATGGACAGTTGGTTTCTGTCGGAATTCTCGAAAGGCTGGCAATGCCACACGTGGTTTTTCGTTTATGTAACGATCGTATACGTGAAAAAAAAACATTTCATGGAGTTATCCCACGATCAATGTGATATGACAAACCGATAAAAGGAAAAAGAGAAAATGAAAAGACAGATAAACAAGATAAAAGCAAATGAAATGAGATCATTTTATCTGTCCGTCACACCGCTTCAGATGTAAGTGCCAAAGTCTTCAATGTCTTTTTGCAATGAACAGACGTGGCATTTTAACATTGTCACACAACCATTAACCTAGCCGACTTCCAGTGTTTTTCTGATTTGAACATGCATGTCAATGAGCGTGGGACCAGTTTTTGTTATGATTTTAACTTGTCCGTACACCGTTAAAACGGGTAAATTAGAAACTTTATTTATTTATTTTTTTTCAAATAAATGCGTGTTGATGGTTTCATGTTTCGGCTATTGCATTTGACTTCCTGTTTTATTTCATTTCATTTCATTCTTCGTTCTTCGAACATGAACGGTCATCGGAGGAACATTCCTAAAAACCATCCTTAATTTAGAAAAATATTCTTTTTACCACTTCTAATTTAAAATTTATCAACATTAATAAAGACAGTAAAAACATCTCTAATCTTCTCATAAATTATATTTTAAAAAAAATATTATATTATCAATATTAAGAGATTTACTTTTTACATGACATATATATCATTTGATAGATAATCAAATTAAAAAAAAATTATTCTTTAATACTTCTATGTATTTTCATTTAATATCTTCATGTATTTTCATTTAACAATTCCATGTATTTTCATTTAATACCTCTAAGTATTTTTATTTAATGCTTTCATTTTTTTTTTTTTTTTGTACTTTTAGTTAGATTTGAGAATTAGAATTAAATAATTATTGATTTACTGATATTAAAAAGAGAATGTTATATTGACAATGTCTATTTTTTTGTGCCATTTTAGTTTGACATTGATGAGTTATAATTGCATTAGAGAGATTTATTTTAACTCAACGTCTATTTATCTTATGTGATATGTAATTTTTTCATAATTCATAAAAGTATTGAAGATATTCTAAAATACTCTCTAAAGATGTGAAAAAGGAAAATAATACCCCTAACTGATATTGATTCTATTAGGATGGAAGTATAGACCGTTTGACTACACCCATTTAATTTGTACACACCCCAAATTAAAGATTGTTTTATAATATTATAATTTATAAGGGTAAATTGTATTAACTTCCCTTAACTTTGACACTAATTATACTCCACTCTCATATATTGATTTAATTATAATAAATACCCTAATGGAGGAACCATTAGTCAAAGATCAATAGGATTTCATTATAATTAAATTAACACCTTAGGATGGAGTGTAATTCATGATAAAGTTTGGGAAAATTAATGTAATTTATATTACAATTTTTCTTTTTTTATTACCAAAGCTAGCTCAACAAACTATTAAAACCAATTGAGATAAAACATTGATGGTGTGGTTAAGGAATTACTCTCATATGGGAGAGATTGACTTACATAAAGACGAGAGAGTGACTTAGATGAGAGTAGAGGATCTGTTCACGTAAATTGACAAGGGGAAAAACTTTTACTGGGTGTAAGATACGGGGGTTGCGACAACAGCCCAGCTACGCTATGATTCGTTTATCAGTGAACTAAATAAAGAGGTGTACAGACAAGATGTTGAGGGGTGTAGTTGGGCCGTCTTTGGCACGGAATTCGTTTTATATAATATGTATTTGGTGACATCATCGCGAATTAGATGTGACATCATCGGAATTCATTATGCCTCATGGCCACTTGCAGTTGCCACGTTTTGTGGTCCATGGCCATAAAATATGATTTAATAATAAATTTTAGTAATTTTTTCTGTAAATATTAAATTAAGTGAAAGTAATTAAATTTTAATAAAATACTTTATATCTATCTAATTTCAATTTTTAATATTTTACTCATATATAATTTTATTTTATGACATGGTTGATGACAATGATCACATCGTTTGATAGAATAAAAATTTGAAATTAAAATCCAATCCAATGTATGTAATAAAAAATGATGCATTAAATAATAAGGTTTTATAGTATTAAATTAAATTAAATACATATTAACCCAATCCAATCCAATAGACATACCAAATGAAGCATTATGGTCTGAAACCATTGGCTAGACTAGATATATACTTAAAACCAAAATTTTTATTGATCAATTCTAACCATATGAAGCTAACAATCTATGAAAAAAATTGAGAAAAGGCCTTAAGTTATCATAATTTGTTATAAGATTTATAATAATTCAAGACACATGAAATCTTAAAGTTCAAGACAAATCAAAAGTCTTAACTGGTTTATAATCAATCATATAAAATTTAAGTGATAAAATTTTTATTAACTTTATAAGATTTATAGAGTTTAAAACACATCGAAATTTTAACCGTCTTGTAATAATTTAGTGGCCATAATTTTTGATTGAAAGGGCTCCAAACGTACGCGCTCGGTCAACTCCCTACTAATTTCAGTGATTCAATTTTGTTGGTACTCAAAAATCGAGACGAAGACCAACTCCCCTGCAAAAAGACACCCTATTTAAGAATGTTGTGTCATAGACTCATAGCTAGGTATGGTTTTGTATAGGATTTTCAATGAAGCCTAATGTGAATATTTGAAAGGATACTTTGCATCAGCTTATATATCTCCTGTTGCAAAACCCAAAATTGGCAACCAAGTCTGTCCTCTTCTCGTAACTGTCATTCTCTGAAGAAACATTGAATTTCTTTGTCATGACCGTTTTTTCTTTTTCTTTTTTTCTTTTTAATTTTTTCTATCTAAAATATATATATGCATATATATATATTTATATTTATATTTGAAGTTGGATGGCGTTTACTTTTGCAATTACGTTTACTTTTTTGGTCATCTTCTTGCTGGTGCTGTAGAAGCAATATTTCCCGTTTTACCAATAAATATGAGTAATATACACATTGTTATTGCCTTTCGGATTATCAAATTAAAGCATATTTACAGTAAGGTCGGTGTGACACAGCTTGTGCGAAAGTGCACTAGAACAGCAGAAGTAGGAGTTGCACACATTTTTAAGGTCATTTTTGTGGCCTTTTCTACAAATTCACAACTTGAAGGGCCTAACCATAGTAGTTTCTGTTATCTAAAGTCAGTTAGTAACAGGTGTGCTGCTATCTGTGCTCGGCGAGTTGCACCATTAACACTTAATCTCACCAACCTAGATCCTCTATTCAATGCCACGTTCATGCATTTAATCACTTGAAAGGAGATATGCCAATATCGACCAATCAAATGATATGGCTGGAGGACCAGTAACTTCTCTCAACTTTTGTTGTCTTCTAATATTTTTTAGGTGCAATTACTCTGTAGAAATTTGAAAGTTGGTTGGACTGATAGGCAGAGGTGTTAATCAAGAAAGGATTAAGTCCACATCCAGACCCTTACTAAGTTATGAGGGTCGGACTTGATTTTCAAAACCCACAAACTGGAAGGGACGAGCTTGAAGATAGAGTCAGACTTTTTTGTTTTTGAAATTAATAGAGTAAGACTCTAGTGTCGAAAAGTTTTACATAGATTAACACCGTAGATGGCGATATTGTCATCCCTCAAAAGTTCGTATGTACACTTGATAGGACCGATCCGACTCCTATCTCGAGTCCGGGAGAATCTTGTGAAAATTGGGTTCTTTCTGGTTAAAATATGAATTTATTAAAATTCTTTAAAATAATCATCGTATTTTTGGAAATGACTTTAATCAAAATGCAAGTTGAACTAAACTAAAATCTTTAAAATTTTTTCGATTTAAAACTCATAAACTAAACATATAAAAATAATTTTCAATTATCTGTAAAATGATCATCAATTTATAAAATTAGTTTGGAAATATGCTCACAAAATTTAGTAAATAAGACATTTATAAACACATATTCAATTGTTTGTCATCATGTGACTTTTCTCCTGATCTGCATTAATCTGCACGAACATCCGGTAGATACCTGAGAAAATGGTTTTATAAAAGAGTGAGTTTAATGCCCAGTGAGTGATATAAATTTTCAAAAAACATTTTTAAATAAAACATAATATATTTTTCTTAACCATACATATTTTTCAGTGATTCGTAAAATTTTGTATTCGAAATAATAAAACTAAATTCGAATATAATCTCGTAGTAAAACTGTAAACTCTTATATAAGATTTTCTAAAATGTTTCTTAGTAACACGTAAAGTTTATCATTAATAAAAGAAAACAATTTCAATAATTTGTAGATAATTATATTTAAAACTAAAACTGAAATTAATTTCATATTAAAGTAAAATAGTAAACTTTTATATAAATTGTATTTATAACTTTAGTAATATAAAATAAATAAATATGTAATTTGTGATACCTTTCTCAAAATCTCTTTCTGAAAGTTGGATACTCTGTAAATTTTCGTTCTTTACATGTAAAATATAAAAATAAAAAATTGGTAAAATTTTTCTGAAAATATGATTTAAAATTTTTTTCTCTTCATCAAATTAGTACCCGAAAAGCTCTATCATACATAGCAGAGATACGTAACATATACGCAGAGGGCGAGGGATACCCTGTCATATATAGTGGAGATACTCAACACATATGTAAAGGGTGGGGGATGGGGGAACTTTGCCATACGTGGTGAAGATACTCAACACACACGTAGAGAGTGGAGGATAATCTTTGGAGAAAGAGAAACTATGTCATACGTGGTAGAGATACTTAATACACATGCAGAGGGCAAGGGATAACCTCTGCCATCCACATACTAAACGACTCAATGATTCTGACTCTCTCTCAAGCTTCAATGACTCATCTCTTTGACCTCTGCATTAGTATGTGTTAGGCTATTTCTCTAGGTCTTGCTTATATGATGACCATTTTGACCATTAGAGGGGAGAGTACACTTTGATGTTTTAAAAACATTTTTATTTCTCTTTTCTTTCTCAAATCTTTTCTAAAAACATTTTTGTAAGTAAAATTTCAAATATGATTTTTGTAAAAATTTCCATGCTAAAAATTTAGTTTCCAACAAAAAATCTTATCCATGCATATTCATATCAAAATCATAGTTCTTTACTCAATTTATAAAACATGTTATAATTTTTTATAAATCAAGTAGTTTATTCATAAACCATAAAACATAATTTACTTTATTAGTTTGTAAAACATTTTTTGGAAACTCAATATAACTCATAAAATTTACAAATCATCAAACATACTGTCAAAATTCTAAAAGACATAGTTTCTAATTTTACAAAACATAAAGTATACTTATAAAATCACCAAAACATAATTTTAATTTCCATAGATTACAAAATATACTTTAAGATTTTAAAATCAAATAATTTAATTAATAAACCATATAGCACAATTTAATTTATTAGATTGTGGAAACATGCTTAAAAATCATATAATCAAAACTTACTTTGTTAAATTGTAAAATATACTTTGTAAATCATATAACATAGTTTACTAAATTGTAAAACATATTTTGGAAATCGAATACATAATATAAAGTTCATAAATCACCAATTATACTTTGGAATCCTCAAAAGGCATGGTTTCTAGTTTGTAAACTATAAAATATCCTTTAAAGTCATAGAACATAATCTTAAATTTATAACTACAAACTAGACTTCAAGATTTTTAAAACAAAATCCGTACATTATAAATCATAATTCATATCATAAAGTTTATAAAAACATATTCTAAACTTCATAAAAAAATAATCTAAGGTTTATAAAAGCATAAACTAAAGTCTATAAAACATAATCTAAAGCTTATAAAAACACAATCTAAAGTTTATAAAAATATAATCTACAATTGATACATTCTAAGTATACTTTAAAACTTTCAAAACATACTTAAAAATTCATCTATCATACAACATATATACTAATTATAATCCACCTTTCTCAATTCATGAAACAAAATTCAAAATCTTAAATTATGCTTCAAAACCTTAGAACATACATCAAAATTCATAAATCACAAAATATATTTAAATCATCAAAACTAATAAAAATTGAAACATAACAAAAACACTTGCATAAATCAAATTAAGGGAAAATATCCATTCACTAGGTTACTTTTAAGCCCTATGAAAATCCTCTTGCACTTGTCTTCTTCTTAGAACCCTTTTCACCTCAAATCTTTCTCTAAACCTCCATGATTTCTTTCACCTCTTCTTGTTTCTTCTTCCTTCTTTCCTCTTCCTTTTCCATTGATTTTTTCTCTCTTCCTTTTGAGTGGTGTTCAGCCAAAGGTTGTAAAAGTATGGTGGAATGGTTTTTTGTCACAAAAATCACACACACATATATATAATCTCATGCATGGCCTAATTCCATCTACTTAGCCATTTTTTCTACCTCTTATTTTTCTATCAAACAAAAATCTAACCAAATGTCCTTTTGAAATTCCAACCTTGCATTTTTCATAATATTTTATTTCTATCCTTATCCTTTCTAGAGATTTCTTTCCTTTGCATTTCCAATTTTGCCCTTTTTATAATATTTCATTTACATTCTTGTCCTTTTTAGAGAATTCTTTCTTTTCTATCAATTGTCCTTCAAAAGTTCTATAATTCCTTTTCTTTTATGGTGGACAATTCTACCTCTCTTACATACTCCTTCTTTATCATTTTACCTCTCTCACATCCTCCTTTTTACGTGTTTGTCCTTAAGTGGGTGTATTTAGAAAAATAACTGGATATGTTTAGAAAACAATTGGGCTATACTAATTCTAAGTGGACTCACTTGAATTAGTTTTTCTTTAGATTCTTTAATTTAAGTTTCTAATTGCACCCCTTGTGATTTTTATTTGAACCCCACCTAAACTTCATTTGGAGATATATATATATATATATATATATATATATAATTCATTAGATCGGTTCAGATTTGGGATGTTACAACACCCCTCTTTATTTGCACACCCCAATAATTTTTTTTTTTTTTAAATATCTTTTTTAGGGCAAATTGCACAAATCTCCTTAACGTTTGGTGAAACTTCACAAAAGTGACGATATTTAGGTAACTTATATTAGCCTTCCCTGGGATTCCAAAAACTCCCTACAAACTTCCATTACTGTTAGTCAGTCATTAGTCAACTTCCGTTAAATCAAAATTAGTAGGGTTAAATTGGTCAATAAATAGCTTATAAATATTTTAATTTAATTAAAAAACCTAGTTTTCTTTTTCTTTCTCCCACCAATCACCATCTTTTTCTACCTTTAGCCCTTTCTCTCTCTCCCACATATTCTTTTACTCATCCACCATTGCTGATTCATCTAGTTCTTCCTCATCCACTTCTTTTTCTTTTATTACTCATCTGCAATTGCCGATTCTTTTTCTTCTTCCCCATCCACTTCTTCATCTTCTTCCCTATCTGCCGCTATTTGAAAACATCAACAGAAAACATCGTCTTCTTTATCTCTCAAGTGAGTTGCAGTATCCGTTATGACGACATGGAAAAAGAGGTAATAACAGGAGAAGAAGGCAATAAGGGCAACAATTGTGGTGGTAGCAACGGTTAAGGCGAGTTTGGATTTGGTGTGCTTTAGAGGACGAGAGAAAAGGTTGGTGGATTAAATGCGAGTCAAATTTGGGGTTTCAAGTAGTGGCATGTATGGGCATCGGGTTTTGGTTTTGGTGATGATGGTCAATATGGTTTTGGTTGGATTTGTTGAAGATGAAGATGAACAGAACTGGTTGTGGTTTTGTGTATCTTTTTTTTTTTCAAAAAAAAGAAGTGTTGAATTTGTTGAAGATATCTAGATGATGGTTGGTGTTAACAATGTTTGAGATTTTCATGTTTGGTTTTTGGTTTCAACGAGAGAAAACAAAGAGAGGCTGATGTTGTTGATGTTTTAAGGTTTTTTAATGTATGGTTTTTGGTTTCAATGAGAGAAAATAGAGAGAGATTGCATCTTTTGAGATTTCAACCAAAGAAAATTTGTTGTTGCAAGTTTAGAATTTGATGAGATTTTCATGTTTGAAAATACATGGAAGTATGTTGCTTGTACACAGTGTGATTTTGTTGCAAGTTTGGATCTGTTGATGAAGAGATTGAAGTCTATTGATAGATATCATCAACAGAGATGGAAGATGGCAGTAGAGATCCAATCACTGCCATAGACTTTGGTCTCCATTTTGGTCTCCCATGGATACCTCTTTTTTTTAATTATTTTAATTAAATTAAAAAATAGTATATTAATTTTAAATTTATAAAAAATAAAATGTTATTTTAAATTTGATTTGAAGGGTATTTTAGTCTTTTAATACCTTGATTGTTGACTATGACATTTTACTAGTAGTTGACTAACAGCAAGAAAGATTTGTGGGAAGTTTTGGAACATCAGGAGAGGTCAGTATAAGTTACCTAAATATTGTTATTTTTGTATAATTTCGCCAAACTTTTGGGGCATTTGTACAATTTGCCTCTTTAAGCACATCCACTTGGTATCAAATATGCCTTTTCTATTAATTAAAAAGATTATATATTATAAATAAGGGAAATTTTCACTTTGGTCGCGTACCATTTTGCCTAGTAGAAATTCTTTTAGATTTCTGATTATTCAACTAACCGAAGTTCGATCATCTATTATGAGACCAAACCCTCAAATCATGGTGTAAGAACTCTATCATATGTCCTCTCGGTTTTTTCTCATTATTATGTGTTTTGCTCTCTTTTATGTGTGTTTGTATGTTGGTGTAAAACTTAGTGTTTTCCATCAATCCTTGAAAATAAAAACACTTCATGTATTTATACTGCCAAAGCAAGAGGCATTTTTGGAAGTTATCAACTAGTTAACTGCCATAATAGTTATTTGATTAAATTCAAGCTAATGAATTTGGATTGGGTTTTAGGTTTAGGTCATCTTGGATGGACTCGATTCGATATCCAATTACCCAACAAATTCAATAAGGTTAATGTGTTGTTTTTTAATTTAATATGTTTAAATATTTTTTAAAAATTGGAAAATTTGAAAAACATTCAACCTAATTCTAGATCTTCATCTTCTTCAACCAAGCTATCATATCAACCTTCAACCACAAATCAACCCTCCCGAAATTCTACAACTTGAACACCGAAAAAGTTGCTCTCTCCACTGCAAAGAATGGTTCAAATCCCATATCTCCATACTTTTCCATTGCATCTCAACATCTTAAATACATACAACCTGACCATTGTTAGCCACTCTTTTTTCTCTCTCTCCACTCACCACCTGAACACACTCTCCACTTTTCTCCCCCTCCATCCAAAACCTTGTCCTCCTTCTTCAACAACAACAACACCACATCCCTTTGGTGATGTCCTATAACCACCTTCTTTTGTAAACTCTAGTGGTCGATCACCATTTGATCCAACTAAACGACAAGTTTGATTTCCACCAAATCGTCTCCTCCAAAGGTCCTATCTCCATCTCTAGCATTGGTTCTCTCCTCTCATGTTCACTAATTCTCTTTCCTTACAAATCAATCAATCACCAATGGTGTAGGTTCGAGTTCGGGTTCTCTCTCAATTCTTTGCTATTCGAAGACAAAACCTAGTTCTTATCCTCGCAGTCTACCATTAACGGAGCTCGATTCACATATATTTCTCAAAGAAATGATCTTGTCTCAAAGTTTCGATCTGTACATACACATTTACATATGTTTAAAAAAAAAAAAAGTTTTGTGGGTTTATGGAGAAGGGTTTGAGAGGTTGTGAACTAGTGTGTGGTGGCTAGAGTTCAATCTTTGGTGGAAAGTGAGGTTGTTAGTGGTGAACAATCTAGGAAACTAATGAGATGAAGATTTGGGTTCAAGCTTCGAAGATCTTCTATTTTTTATAAAAAAAAAAAAAATTGTTTTTTTAGCAACTTTAATTTCTTTAATTTTTTGTTTTGAAGTTTGAATTTTTTTTTCTTTTATAAGATTTTAATTAAAGATTTAAGAATTTCTTGAAAAATTATTTTTGTGTGTCAAAGTGCAAACGTAAGGTAGTCTTGTGTAATTTGCTCATAAAAAATTTATATTATTTATATTATAATATTAATAACTTTATTCAAGGATAATATTAGAATTTTAAAGTATATACAAATTTGAGGAGTGCATATGATTTTGAAGGGGTGGAAACATCATCACTCACACACTAAAGCTTATCGAGCTACTCAAACCTGCTTTAGATAGGGCTAATGGATGCAGTGAGGCCTCATAAAAATTTGAGTGGTGATATTTCTACCCATTAAAAATTGTACATACACCCATTTTCGTATTTACACCCCTTTAAAATTTTTAAAAATTTATACTCTATAAGTTAACCCTATGTATTACCAATTATGTTCATTCATTTATTTACCTTTTAAATATTATAGATAAACAAGTTTATTTAATTTAGTTTTAAATCTAATCCGACGATAGTTGTACACAAAGTGTGGTTGATGAGAGTGATCACATCTTTGACAAAATTGAAATTTCAAATTAAAATCCAATCCAATGTACGTAATAAAAAATGATGCATTAAATAATAAGATTTTATAGTATTAAATTAAATCCAATACATATTAACCCAATTCAATCCAAGAGACACACCAAATGAAGCATTATGGTCTGAAACCATTGGCTAGACTAGATAAATACTCAAAACCAAAAAGCTTATGAGGATAACAATCTATAACAAAATATGAGAAAAGACCTTAATTTATCATAGTTTGTTATAAGATTTGTATTAATTCAAGAAACATGAAATCTTAAAGTTCAAGATAAATCAAAAGTCTTAACTGGTTTGTAATCAATCCTATAACATTCATGTGAGAAAATTTATATTGACTTTTTAAGCTTTATCGAGTTTAAAACACATCAGAATTTAAACCGTCTTTTAATAATCCATAGACCATAATCCTTGATAGAAAGGGCTCCAAAGGTACGTGTTCGGTCAACTCCCTACTAATTTAAGTGATTTAATTTTGTTGGTACTCAAAGATCGATACGAAGACTAACTCCCCTGCAAAAAGCCACTATATCTAAGAATGTTGCGTTAGGGGTATGGTTTTGTATAGAATTTTCAATTAAGCCTAATGTGAATATTTGAAAGGATACTTTGCAACAACTTATATATCTCCTGTTGCAAAACCCAAAATTGGCAACCAACTATGTCCTCTTCTAATGACTGTCATGCTCTCAAGAAACATAGAATGTCTTTGTCATGATGATTTTTATCTTTCTCTTTTTTTCTTTTTAATTTTTTTTTATCTAATTTATATATATAGTGATTTTACCATCAGTGTCTCTTAACTTTAAAAAATTAGAGCGAACCAAACAAATTCATCCGTTATATTTTCTCTCTTAAAACAAATTCTCTCTTCTATTTAATTCAAATACAATGAATGAATTTGATTAGTTCATCTTAATTTTTTAAAGTTAGAAAACACTGATGGTAATCACTCTATACATATATTTATAGGGACAGGATCGGGGGATATAAGTTTTAACACAAATTTTGACATAATTTGTTGATCATTGGATTATAAAGATTTCAATGGTTTAGATTTATTCACATATTTATATACAACTTAATTTCACACTTTATATAAATGTGTTTTCTCATCTCTCTCTTCACAATTAATTACATCATGTCTTACCTCTTCTCTCTCTTATTAATTATGACTTGATTTTATAACTCTATATTAATATATACCTCTCCTCTCTCTTCATTATTATATTATTTTTTTCATCTCTCTAATTAATATTATATATATATATTTAGAACTTCTTCAACTAATATTGGAATTCTTTGTATCTTTATTTATTTATTTATTTTTAAATTATGTTATTTTCAAATATATATACATTTAATAGTATCTAAAAAAAAACTCACATATATATATATATATATATTTATTTTCCACATAGTCCATAAAGTATCCAAAAAAAATTATTATTTTTTCTCCTCTCCATTGTTCATAAACGCATAAAGAAGAAAGAAAAAAAAAAAACAATTTTTTTATATATTTCTTTTCTATCTTTATCATCTATCACACAAAATAAAAAGGTTGTAAATCAAATTTTCATTTAATCTTTTCTCTCTATTTAATTAATCAAATTATGCAAATAATATATGGATTTTAAGCTCTCAATATAAACTTTCAAACAAAATCTATATTGCATATGTTTAAACAAACATACTGATTACAATAATTCAAAATCAAAAATCAATTACAAAAAAACTTATTTTGGGTACAAGCATGATATCTAATAAAAAATATAAAAATAATATAATTTAAAAATGTATTTCAAAAAAACATATATGATTTAAAAATCAATAAAAGAAAATATGCAAAATCATTGATTGGGTGAGAAGAATATTAATTGATGACATATTAATTTAATATTAATAGGAGAGAAGAAGCATGATGTAATTAATGGTGAAGAGAGAGATGAGAAAACACATTTATGTAGAGTGTAAAATTAAGTTGTGTATAAATGTGTAAGTAGATCTAAACCATTGAATCTTTATAATCCAATGGTCAACAAATTGTGTTAAAACTTATGTCCCCCAATCCTTCCCCATATTTATATATCTATATTTGAAGTTAGATGGTGTTTACTTTTGCAATTACATTTACATTTCGGGTGTCATTGGTCATCTCCTTGCTGGTGCTGTAGAAGCAGTATTTCCCGTCTTACCAATAAATACGAGTAATATACGTATTATTATTGCCTCTCGGATTATCAAATTGGAGCAAATTTACAATAAGGTTGCTGTGACACAGAGTGTGCGAAAGTGCACTAGAACAGCGGTAAGTAGGAGTTGCACACATTTTTATGGTCATTAATTTTTGTGGCCTTCTCTACAAATTCATTAACACTTAATCTCACCAACCTGGATCCTATATTCAATGCCACGTTCATGCATTTAATCACTTGAAACGAGATATGCCAATAGCTACTGCCTTGTCAAACTCTTTTGGCTTCCCCACCTTGCACACAAATCTTAACTAGATATGCTGGATTTAAGTTATGCATCTAGCAGATCATTCAAATGACACGGCTCGAGGACCAGTATCTTCTCTCGAATTTTGTTGTCTTCTAATATTTTTTAAGTGCAATTACCTTGTAAAAATTTGAAATCAAGATTGGTTGTACTGACAGGCACAGGTGTTTATCAAGATTTGATTAAGTCGACATCCAAACCCTTAATAAGTTTGATTTTCAAGACACACAAACTGGAAGGAGCGAGCTTGAAGATAGAGTCAGGCTTTAGTGTCGAAAAGTTTTACATAGAAATACACTAAAGCATACTAGGCTACTCAAACCTGCTCTGGATAGGGCTAACAGATAGAGTCAGGCTTCATACAAATTTGAGTAACGATATCTGCATCCCTCAAAAACTGTTTACACACCCATTTTTCTATTTACACCTCATTAAAATTTTTAAAACTTCATATTCTATGAGTACACTCTTTGTATTACCAATTGTATTCATTTATTTATTTACCTTTTAAATATTATAGATAAATAATTATAAAGATAATTAAATTAATCAAATTAAAACATTAAAAAAGCCATTTTTTTTTTAACTTGTTTTGATGCTTTGTTTCATGTTTGTGATTTTTTCATCTTATGTTCTCTCACATTTTTACTCAAAAGTTTTGTATCTCATAAAAACCCTATATGTAAAATTCTCAAACAAAACTTACCTTAAAAAAAGAAAAAAAAAATCAAACAAAACTAAAAACATCCATTTTCACTCAAGCCGAGCTTTAACCAAAAAAAAAAAAAAACATAAAACCCTTCAAATTTAGACTTTTATTTTCATCATTTATAAAATCTTTAAAAATATAACAAAAGGCTCTCATATTTGACTATCATTTTTCAAAATAAATCAAGTTTATTATTGGAATTTGAAGTTGCAGTATTCAAATTTAATTATAATAATAATAATAATACAAGTTTTAATTAAAGTATTAATAATTTAATTTAAGGATAATATCGAAATATTAAAAATTAAGGGGTATACATACGATTTTAGAGGGGTAGAAATATCATTACTCTAACCATTTTTGAACTTGGCCCATACGTAGACCTCAAGCTCAGTTGGGCCTTAAAATTTTAGGCTCGATGTGGCCAACCCAACTGGGCCTTTAAATCTTACTCCTCCTCTATGTGAACAAACAAATATGCTGCTCTGCTCTAACTCACTCACTGCTCCTACTTCCAAAGCCAGACACATAACATTTAATTATTGCTGGTTCTCTTTCTTAAAAATTTATTCCTAATTTATTGTCAAAAATTCCTAATTAATTTAAAAAATAATTTCAATAAAATTTATTTATAAATATATAATACAGTAAAATTCAGAAAATAATATTTTTCATATTAGAAGAGTTCTAAGTATTTATTGTAGTCCAAATAGTCGTACAAAGAATATGAATACCATCGGACTACCCTTTCAAATAGTGTTTGGGATGGTGAGTTACATTTCTTTGTATTATACCTTTCATTTAAACTTTGTTGTATTATTATTATTTTTTTTGCAATTGGCAAAAAACTTGAAGCCAAATTTAGCTCTTATATGTTAGGCAATTAGCATGAGAAGTCAAAAGAAAATAAGAGAAAAAAAAAAAAGAAAAATTCAAAACACTTACATCCATAGCAATGACTAACATAACCACTTTTTGCTGAATATAAGAAAAATTATCTTAGTTTATAATCTGTTTAGTAGAAAAAGGAACACATGAGGGAGATAAATTGTCTATATTTTAGAAAAGGATAACCAGTTTTTATCAAAATATTGATATGAGGTAGAAAAAGTTTTCATCAAATTAAGTGTAGAGGTTGGAAGATAATAAAAAACAATGTTTTCGTTAAACTTACGATATGAAATAGAAATTTTTTTTCTATCGTATATTGTAAGTTTTCTTCAAAAGTGATGAAGAAATCAATAATAAGCACAAAAATAGCCATCTTACCAACCACAATAGTGGAAAATTTCCGACTAGTAAGACAAATATATAAGGTTTGTCAGGTTGAACTTTCTTTAGTTGAAAATCTCATGAGGTGGGACACATGATTTTTTGGTTTCTTATTTCCATGATTTATTTTTTCATTTAACTTTTCTGTTTAGAAAAATTTGTCAATATAATTTTATTGTAATCACAGTTTTGAATATCACATATTATCTTAGGGTGTCTGATAGGTGTTTTAATGTTGCATTTTTTTATTAGTTGAGAAACTCTCATATATGATACTTCTACTTGTGTTTGTGAAATTGTTCAGGGTTTCCGCGTCTATTAAGTTTCCTCCAGTATATATACTGGATTTTCTGGAGAATTTACCAGGTATCACAATCAACAAACGGTGGTAGCAAGATCATCTACTGAAGCTGAATACAAGTCACTTGCTTCAACTGCAACAGATATCTTGTGGTTTCAATCTCTTCTTAAAGAACTCAATATTACTTCGCCATCAATTTCAGTTTTATGGTGTGACAACATAAGTGCAAACTTCCTCGCTCACAATTCTGTCTTCCATTCCAAAACAAAACACATTGAAATTGATGTTCATTTTCTGAGAGATATGGTCTCAACCGGTACCCTTGATGTCAGGTATGTTCCCACTGCAGCACAGACTGCTGATATTTTTACCAAGACATTGCCAATTTCCCGTTTTCAGCTTTTGCGCAGCAAACTTGTCACTGATACAGTTCAGTCTCGTTTGAGGTGGAATTCTAATGATTTTACTTATACTGCTGGTGGTGCTAATGCTCAGTTATCCAAGAATGTTCAACTTGATGATGATGCTCAGTTTTCAAAGACAAAGTTCAAACTCGCTGATCTTTATCTGTCAAGTTTGAGGGGGAATATTAAGCCAGTAACTGATCATCATCATCAAGTAAGTAAAGCCAGAACCGTGTCAGGACACAAATCTACCAAAACACTAGATTAATGAAACGATAAAATAATGTGAGAATAATGACGAAATAAAACGGACAAAAATAAATAAATAAAAAAAACACAAAATTTACATGGTTCATCTAAAGTAGGCTACATTCATGGAGTTGTTGTAGATCTTCACTATGAGGAGAAAATAACAAATGTTTACAAACACTCAAGCCTCACATCCCACATCCTAATTACACTCAAGAGAATAACAATTCTCTAATACTCAAGAAAACCTCACTTTTCACTCAAAGCACTACACCACTATATTTTCTCTCAATTCCAGAATGAATGAAACAATGAGAGGAAAGACCTTTATATTAGGCACCTCTAGGCTCCCCCTCATTAATTACCATTAATGCACTTCCTTTTTTAATCATACATCAACTGCTTTATATGCACCCTAAAAATTCTCCACTACCAAAACTGAGTTTCCTTATTCCTTAATTTCCAAAAACAGAGAATTATTGAGTTTCCTTATTCTCTATTGTCAAAAGAGAAATTAGTAAATTTCCTCATTTTAGGTATCAATTCCTTTTAGAAATCTAACAATCTCCCACTTGAAAACTTACTTCAATCATCTCTTCACAAAATCAATTCAATAACTTATCTCTCTTTTTCTACACTTGCAAGCCAACTAAAGCTAAACATAGCTTTAGTTTGTCTATCATCACCTTCTTTGTTAGCATATCTGTAGGGTTTTCATTTCCATGAATCTTCTTAAGCTTAGAGTTTTTCCTCCAAAAGAGATTGAATGAAATAATACTTCGTCTAAATGTGCTTTGTTTTAGCATGGAAAGATGGATTTTTTATTAAGTGGATTGCACTCTGATTATTAGAATAAAGAACATAATCCTTTTGTTTCTTTCTCAATTCTTCTAAGAAACCTTGAAGCCAAATCATCTCTTTACTAGCTTTTGTAATTGCAATATATTTTGCCTCAGTGGTGAAACTTTTTGCAGTTGAAAAGCCTAACTCATCGTAGTTCCTCCATGAGTGTATATATACCTCGTAGTGCTATTTCTATTGTCGATATCTCCGACTAGGTCAACATCAACAAAACCTTCTAGTTTCATATCTCCACTTTTAAAACAGAGTGTCATTGTTGTTGTACTTTGTAAATATTTGAGGATCCATTTAACTACCTTCTAGTGCATCTTGTTAGGATTGTTCATGTATCTGCTTACCACTCTTACCACTTGTATAATATCTGGTTTAGTACAAATCACGTTATATATCAAACTTCAACGGCTGAGGTGTAAGAAACCTTCTTCATATAATCACGTTCTTCCTCAGTCTTCGGTAAGTGTGGCAATATGGGTCACGACATGATGGGTTGACACGAATTCGCAAAAAATAAATGGGTATAAGTTTGAGTTAAATGAATTTATATCGTAATTGTATTAACTCACTTAAACCGTTCTTTAAACGAATAAAATGAGGTTTGCTTAAATGAATTGTGGGTTGACACGATTAAATAGGATAAAATTGTAATATTAACATATTATAGGGGTTAACGTGTAATTATGCACATATATATACACACACATCAAACCCTACACTCATTTTTATTTTTCTGCACTCTACAGCCACCCACACCAGTCACCATACACTCTTCCTCACTATCTTACCATCACTACCCTCTCTCGGCCTCTCCCTCATGGTCATTGGCACCGTCCTTTTTCCCCTTTTATCTCATTGTCGTCGCTCTTCACGGTCACTACCCCCTCTTGGCCTTACCTCACGGTTGCCGGCACAGCCCCTTTTCCCTTTTTATCTCACGATCACCACCCCTCACAGTCACTGCCCCCTTTCACCCTCTCCTTCACGATCGTCGGCACTGCTCCTCATCCCTCTTGATCACTAGCCCTACTCTCTTACGATTACCACGCCTCCTCTTTCACGGTCGCAGCCTTTCCTCTCTCATAGTTGCAAGCCCTTCTCCACTACTCCACCACCATATACACCATCCCCACCACTAAATCCACCATCATATCCACTACCTTCATCTCCTAAAATGGTTCTGCTTTGTATTTTGATTCTTGTTTTCATTTTATTTTTTGATAAAATGAAACTAGAACAAATTGTTGCATTACCAAAAACCATATCATCATTTTATTAGGTGTGATTGATTGATCTAGAATTGTTATATACTGGGTTGTATCTATTGTGTTGTGGTTATGTTTGGTTAAACGAATGGATAAACGAATTCAATATTAAATGAATTAAATGAGTTAAATGGTTAAACGAATTAAATAGGTTAATGAATTTGGATCCTATTCAAGTAATAAACGAATTAATCGTGTCATGTTGTATTATTCGTTTATAAATGAATTCATGTTAAATCCAAAAATACCGACCCATTTCTCAAACGAATTCATGTCAAATTGGTCGAATCCATAAATGAATTGAATAGAATTCAGCTCGACCCGACACGCCAACCCATTTTGTCACCCCTAGTCTTCAGAAATTATTCTTAGAAAATTTGAAATGGGCACCTAAAAGAGTACTCACTGGTTTAGCATTGTACATATTGAATATAGAGAGTACTTTGTTGACATATTATGCCTATGACAACATCAAGGTTCTTGCTTTTCTATCTCTTGTAATCCTCATTCCAAGAATCTGCTTTGTAGAGCCAAAATCTTTTATTGCAAATTGCTTTGATAATTCTTGCTTTAAATTACTTATCTCTTGCATATCAAAACCTAGAATGAGCATATCATCTACATATAAAAATAAGATGATAAAGTTATTGTCAAATCACTTAATATAACAACAATGAACTGTTTGACATTTTATGAAACTATTGCTACCCATAAAGCTATCGAACTTTTTATATCATTGTCTTAGAGCCTGTTTCAAACCATACAGACTCTTTTTCAGCTTTCACACCATGCTTCTTTGCCTGCTACCATAAAGCCTTCTGGTAGTTTCATATAAATCTCTTCCTCTAAATCGTCATAAAGGAATACTAGCTTTACATCTAATTGCTTAAGATCTGAATTCTTTGCAACTACCATCTTTAGCACCAACCTAATCGTTGTCAATTTCACTACCAGAGAGAAAATCTTAGTATAGTCTATGCCCGTCTTCTGTTGAAAACCTTTGACTACCAGCCTAGTTTTATAATGCTTGCTTCCATCATGCTCTTCTTTGATCCTGAAAACTCATTTGTTGTGTAAAGTTTTTGTAAGCTCTTAATCTCGATTTTGAACTCCTTGGTGTTAGACGCTATATTATAAAATTTAAAATGATAAATTTCGACAACTTTAAATTCATCAGGGACATCGAAAAGTTAATAACAATTATAAAAGCATACGATTTGGTTTAAGAAAGATAAAGTTGAATAAGGGCAATATCGTATTTTTTCAATAGGAGATAATTTATAAATAACAATATGGTCAAGTTCAAAAATAAGAATTATAGGAGTTATTATCCATAATTATTAGTCAACTACTACTAAGATATTAATGATGGTCAAAGTAAGTCAAAGGGACATGATGATCATTTTAGGGAAAGTTACTTATATATATATAGGACACTTGGAAGAAAAATTGAAGAAAGAAAGAAGAAGAATGTCGTGAGAGTTGAGAGAGAGAAAGAGCGTTGCACGACAAAGAACCAAGAAGAAGAAGATAGCTTCCAACCCATTTTTCCAAGCCTCAACTCATCATCATAAGGTGTTTTCAAGCTAAACCCTCAACCCTAAGCAAGAATAAGGTAAGATCTCAATGCTTTTCTTTAATTTTGATGATAGTTGGGCTGGTATGGTTGTGATGTTTGTGGTGCATTGTGATAGGTGTTTTACACTTAAAACAAGTGTAGAACACCAAGTATGTGATATTGAAACTTAGATGACATGTTGTAGTATATGGATGTTAGACTAGGGTTTGTAAATGGAAAATCTAAAATGATGATTTAAGGAAGTGAAATATTAAATAAGTTGCATATAAGTTGTTTGTTGAATTGTTTAAGAGAGTAACTTAGTGAAATTGGTGAGAATAAAGTGAAATGAAGTGTTGGATGAGAATGTGTGGGTGTCATGGCATATGTGGAATATGTGATATCATTGTGTTTTGATCCAAATAAGCTTAGATTCATACATAATAAAAGTTAGAAAAAACTTATAGAAGTGATAGAATTGTCAAAGGTGTAGTTATGAGTAAAGTTGAGAATCTCGAGCTCAATGAAGGGGCTATGATGACCTGCACTCTTCGAGCTTATTCGGGGTTATTCTAGACCTCAAAACATGCCTAGAATTCATAACAAACCATAGAATTTGGAGGGGAACGATTCTGATAAAAATTGAGCAAGTTATGGTCAAAATAGTGCATTTAGAGAGTCGTAAAGTGAAATGTCAATGTAAATGCATTCTTTGATGCATGAAATAAATATATTTGATCATAATTAAGTAAAAAAACCTTAGATACAAAAGAAATGACATCGTCGCTTGTTCGATGCGAAAATATGCATAAAAAAGTGTCGAAAAATAGACATTTTTCCTAAGTTTCAACTCTTTATACTTAGAATTTTTCGAAACCGTTTTACGGGTGACCTAAGTGTGAGTTAGGAAGATGATTAGAGTAAAAACGGAAGTGAAACAACCCATAGAATGGGTTGTGTGCAGTATTCTGTTTTAAGGGGTCCGAAAAATTTGACTTTTCGTTTCAGGCCTCTGAAAATTATACGGATTGCGTGAGGATGTTCCTAGGGATGTATAACTAAAACTTTTGCAAAGAAACTGAAATTAGAAGTCTCAGTTAAGTTAGAATCTAATAGAGAAAGTTGTAGTCAAAAGTAAATTGTAAAGAGTTTTTAAAGTTAAAAGAAATGTGTGTAGTTTATGTAACACATTGTAGCGTATTTTAAATAAGGACATGTGATGCAGGTGATGCACAAGCTAACGAAGCAAAGGAATTTCAGTAAAGTTCTCTAGCAAACTTGGAAACAGAGGTAAGTGTTACATCGCTTACATTGTCTAAATTTTCATTTAAATTATAACTTGTTGTTGATTTCAAGTTTTATAAAATGAATTTTTAAAATGTGAGTTCAATTCGAGTAAAAGATTCTTCATGGGATCAAGAAATGGGAATTTAAAAGTAGAAGTTGTTCTTATAAAGTTTGACATAAGTTAAATTAAAAACGCTTTAAGTTAAGCGATTTTGTACTTATTGCATTTAGAATAAAAAAACGTTTTAAAAGTCGTGTAACCCCTTAGAGTTCAGAGTATCTAGCACTACGTTGCGATGTAGAGAATTCCACATGTAGCTGTCTAGATTTAGACTATTGGCGCTATGTTGCGATGTAGAAAATTCCGTTCATAGCTTCCTAGAATTGTAGCTTCTTGCAATATGCTGCGATGTAGAAAATTCCGCTCATAATTGTGAGAGTTGTCGAGTAGTTGCACTACAATATGCGATGTAGGAAATTTCACATGTAGTTGCAAAAAGTTTCAAGTTGTTAGCACTATAATTGCGATGTAGAAAATTCTGCATTATAGTTGCTTAAAGTTGCCAAAATTTTACCCTACGTTACAATGTAGTGAATTCCACAAGTAGTGATCAAGATAGTTTAGTAATATCACGGTTGGTGTTAGTTGAAAACCGCCACATGATAGTTAGAAGACTTTAGGGGTACACATGGTAAAATTAGAAATAAAGGTTTTCAAAACTAAAATTTTTAAGGTCTAAAAAGTTTATTAATTGTTATGTAATTATATGATTAGTATACTTATTCAGTTCGAACTAACATTTTAAATTTTTATGTAGCGTGTATATACCACGACTTACTTGTGTAGGTGATTTTGCATAGCGAGGAACCGTTACTGAAATTCTAGGTGGGAAATTTGAAGATTTCATCACCTTAATGCACATGTCTACTTTGTGGAATTTGACACTTGGGAAATGTATAATAAATTGATATATTTTGGAAAATATGGAGTTGTGTCATATATTTTGTGCATCATGTATGAGTTTTAAATTCCATAGAACATATATATATATATATATATATATATATCGATAGACATGATCAATATTGGAATGTTATGAAAATATATGATTGTGGAAATGCATGTTTGGAAATAAAAGAAGTTGGGTGGAAATTGAAATATAGTCGAAGTGTATTTTATTGCAGGTAAAATTTTGGGAACCTAAAAAAAGTAGCTGTTATGCTGCCGAAAATTTTATAAATTCGTTTTAAAATGAAATTACGAAAAAATTTTATCCACCCAAATTATTTACAAAAGTAAAGGATACAATTGAATTAAGTTAAGGAAATCGGGTAAGATTAAGGGGTTTGCTTCGTGGATCTCTCTATTCCGACAAGTCGGATTAAGGGAAGTCCGTAGGAGTGCCCCGCGGGACCCTCCAGATAAGAGATTAAAGAGAGTCTGGGTTAGGGTCCTGTCAGTTTTCTTCCCTTCTGGGTAGTTCAATCAGGTCTCATGTCTAATTTGACATTAATGAGTCCATCTCATCTTTCATGATGGACTCTCACTTGACCCAATCTTCAACTTGAACTGCTTCATCATAACACTCTGGTTTTCCATTATCAGTCAATGGTAAATAATGTAAAGAAGGTGAATAGCGTTGTATCGGTTTAGGAGTTCTAGAGGAATGTCTTACTTCTACTACAGGAGTGTGTGGTTCTCCTTGAGAGACTTCATTTTCAAAACTTTACCGGTCCCTTGATTACACTTCCTTCTCAAAGTTCTCTTCAAACTCAACAAACTTCTTCTTTTCATCTTCAGCTTTTGAGCTAGTAGATTTTTCAGATATTTTATACATTGCTTTCTCATTGAAAATGATAACCCTGCTTCTAATGATTTTTTTATTTTTAAAATCCCAAAATTAGTAACCAAACTCATTAATGTCATAACCAACGAAAGCAATTTCTTAGACTTCCGGTCGAGCTTGCTAAGTCAATATGAATATAAGAAACACAACCGAATACTCTTAAATGTGAAAAGTTTACCTCTTTATCAATTCATACATCCTCAGGTAACTTCTCTTCAAGAGGCATACAAGGCCTGTGGTTGATAAGAAAGGCCGCTGTGTTGATGGTTTCAACCCAAAACATCTTGGGTAAGTCTACATGTATTCTCATACTTCTAGCACATTCATTCAAAGTTCTGTTCATACGCTCCGCTACACCATTTTGTGTCTTATGAGTATTCTTTTCCAGCTTAATTCAATTGGCAGCATGAACTTCTTTAGTTTCTCATCCTTATACTCTCCTCCATTGTCAGACCTCAACTACTTTACTTTTCAAGCTCGTCTTGTTCTCTACCATGACTTTCTATTTTTTTAAAAACAATGAAGTTAACATAGTACAATAAACCTCCAATGAATGGAATCGGTAATGATCCTCATACATATTTGTGAACCAACTCTAATTGCTTTATTTTAAGTGGCTTATCGATCTTTGAGAAACTAACATTTTTCTGTTTACCAAAAATAAAGTCCTCATACAAATCAACGTTTACAAACTTTAGATTTGATAACTTTTCATTTGAAACAAGAACCTGTTGGAATTGTGAAGCTTGAAGGAATCTTGAATTAGAAAGAATTCAGAATTGGAAGTTTGAAAGATTTTGGATTCCTGAAAGATTTTGGATTCAAAATAGAGTCAAAACTTGTTTGACACGTAAGTAGGTCAAACGAAGTCTGTTTTGCTCAAATAATATATTGTTTAAAAGCTTATTTCGAGACGAATCCAATGCCTTAAAAATCGCAGTGAATGAAGGTTGCACGCACTCTCACACGCCCCAACAAGATTCGATGGTCAGTTTTACATAGATTTTTCGAATCCTTTTCCTTTTCAGTTTTTTGAGCCCAAACCAACAATGGATTGTTCCTACACTATAAATACACATGTAAAACGTCTTATAGGTGAGTTCTATGATATACAATGGGGTCTCTAAGGGTTTTAGGCTTAGATTGACATGTTTGGGAAAGTGAGAGAAGATTTGTAAGCGAGATTCGTGATTGAGAGTGAGAGAGACAGAAGCTTGAGTTTGTAATCATCAATTTGATAGTGGAAGAAGTGCTCGCGCACTCCGTGGACGTAGGAAATTTCCCGAACCATGTAAAACTCTTATGTCTTTTTTATTTCCTGTTTTTGTGGTGTGTGTGTGCTTAATTGTGCTTTGCGTATTTGTTTTGCGTGTCTACTTTCCTAACAACTAGTATCAGAGCCTTGTTCGTTAGTGGTTGGTTTTGTCAGTTTGGGCGAAAGATCATAGGATCAGAGAAGGACCATTACAAGGTTGAGAAGTTCGATGGGTCGAATTTCAGTTTCTGGAAGATGTAGATGGAGGATTACCTGTACCAGAAAGACTTGTACTTACCGCTCAAAGAAAAGCCAGCAGACGTGAAAGATGAAGATTGGAAAGTGTTAGATCGCAAAGCTCTAGGCGCGATTCGATTGAGTCTATCGAGATCAGTAGCCTTTAATGTGAAAAATCAAGACACGATGTCGTCTCTCATGAAAGCCTTATCAAATCTCTATGAACAACCTTCTGTGGCAAATAAGGTACATCTAATAAAGAAACCCTTTTCTCTTCGAATGTGAGAAAATAGAAACTTCAAGGAGCACCTGAATGCTTTTAATGAAATTACGAATAAGCTAATGTCTATAAAGATCGAGTTTGATAATGAAGTACAAGCCTTGCTTATTCTCGGTCAGTTACCTGAAAGCTGGAAGGGTACAGTCCAGTCAATCAGCAGTGCGTTTGGAAAAGAAAAATTGAAGTTTTCAGAAGTTGTGGATATGATCATGACTGAAGAGATTCGTAGACGTGAAGATAGGTTCTTTAATTCAAATTCAACCTTAAATGTGGAGAGTAGAGGAAGAAGCAACACTAGAGGTGGGCAACATGGTAGATCCAAGTCGAAGCGTGGTAAGTCTAAATCTAGGAATCATCAGAACAATTCGTAAGGTGGTAAGAAAGACATCGAGTGTTGGAATTGCCATAAGATGGGGCATTACCGATCAGAATGTAAAGCTTTAAAGAAAGAAAGTGATGGTCAGACTAGTGCGAATTATGTTTCAAAAGGTTCAGATGATGCTTTAATTTGCTCTTTGGAGGATAATACTAAGTCATGGATATTGGACTCAAGAGCATCATTTCATGCTACCTCTAGGAAGGAATTATTTGAAGAATATGTAGCAAGCAATCTGGGAAAGGTTTATCTTGGTAATGACAAAGCTTGTGACATTATGGGTAAAGGAAAAGTGAAGATCAATTTGAATGGATCTATTAGGAAACTAGATAATGTAAGGCACGTACCTAATTTAAAGAAAAATCTTATTTCAATTGGGCAGTTGGTTACAGATGGTTATGTGACAACTTTTTTAGGGGATGCCTGGAAGATTTCGAATGGAGCTATGATTATCTCTAGAGGAAAGAAGAATGGAACTCTTTACACAACCATAGATGGATGTGGTTTATTTACTGCAGCTGAAAGTAAAGATGATCTCAACCTATGGCATCAGAGGCTTGGGCATATGAGTGTCAAGGGATTGCGAGTCATGCATTTGAATGGCAAGTTGTTAGATTTGAAATCGATTGACCTGGACATGTGTGAAAGTTGTGTTTTTGGAAAGTAGAAAAATGTGAGCTTTAAGAAAACCGGAGAACTCCAAAGGCAATGAAATTGGAGTTAGTTCACACAGATGTTTGGGGACCTGCACCGGTTTCCTCAATTGGTGGAAAATACTATTTTGCCACTTTCATAGATGATCACTCAAGGAAGGTTTGAGTTTATTTTTTGAGGTAGAAATCTGAAGTATTTGATGCCTTCAAGAAGTGGAAGGCAATGGTTGAGAATGAAACTGGTTTGAAGATCAAGAAGTTGCGATCAGATAATGGTGGTGAGTATGAAGATTCCGAGTTCAAAAAGTTATGCTTCAAGAGTGGGATTCATCTCGAGAGGACTGTGCCTGGTACTCCACATTAGAATGGTGTTACAGAACGTATGAACCGAACATTGACTGAGAGAGCTAGAAGCATGAGGCTACATGCTGGTTTGCCAAAGCAGTTCTGGGCAAAAGCAATCAATATAGTAGCTTATTTGATCAATCGTGGTTCATCAACACCCTTAGATTTCAAACTACCCAAAGAAATTTGGAGTGGTCAAGAGGTAAAACTTTCTCATACTAGAGTTTTTGGTTGTGTTGCATACGTCCATGTTAGTGATAATGCTAGAAACAAACTTGACCCAAAATTTGTTAAATGTATTTTTATTGGCTATGTGGATGATGAATTTGGGTACAAGTTTTGGGATGAAAATGGTAGGAAGATGATTAGGAGTAGAGATATCATCTTCAATGAGAAAGTTATATATAAAGATAGGAAATCTATAGAGTCTTCTAGTAGGGGGGATATCTGAACCTAACTATTTTAATCATGATGATATGCCTGTTTGTAAGAATTTTAAGTTAAGTACGGAATCAAAAGCCAAGGAGACTATAGAAAAAGAACCAGTCACTACTTCAAGTTCGATGTTTGGAGGTGTAGACTCAAAACCACCAGAAAAGGGAGTTGCAGATTTATACCCTAATGAATCAGAAGATCTAGCAAATGTATTACGAAGGTCCAAGCGACGTCGAATACCAAACAAGAAGTATGACCTGAACTATCTACTACTAACTGATGGTGGGGAGCTTGAATGCTATGCTGAGGCATGTTAGGTAGATGATTCTAGCAAGTGGGAGCTAGCGATGAAGGATGAGATGAAGTCTCTGAATTCGAACCATACATGGGAGTTGACAGAGTTACCAGAGGGTAAGAAGACACTCCAGAATAAATGGGTCTTCAGAATTAAGGAAGAACATGATGGCTCCAAGAGATACAAGGCTAGATTGGTGGTCAAGGGTTTTCAACAAAAAGAAGGTATTGACTATACAGAAATATTTTCCCCTGTTGTGAAGTTGAGTACAATTCGGTCAGTTTTGAGCATTGTGGCAGCAGAAGATTTACATCTAGAGCAATTAGATGTAAAGACCGCCTTTTTGCATGGTGATCTCAAGGAGAAGATATACATGAGGCAACTAGAAGGTTTTATGGAAAAATGAAAAGAAAATTTGGTATGTAGGTTGACTAAAAGTTTGTATGGCCTCAAGCAAACTCCTCGTCAATAGTACAAGAAATTTGATGGCTTTATGCAAAAGAAATGATACTTAGATGCAATGCTGACCATTGTTGTTACTTCAAAAAGGTTGGTACCAGTTACATTATTTTATTACTTTATGTTGATGATATGTTAATAGCTGGAGCAGATTTGGAAGAAATAAAAAAGTTGAAGAAACAATTGTTGAGTGAGTTTGAGATGAAGGATTTAGGGGCAGCAAAGCAGATTCTTGGAATGAGAATTAATAAAGATAAGAAGAGAGGTACATTGCAATTGTCTCAAGCAGAGTACATTCGTAAGGTTCTTCAACGTTTTAGCATGAATGATGCTAAACCAGTTAAAATTCCCATAGCCAGTCACTTTAGACTTTCCAAGAATCAATGTCCAGAGATAGATAAAAAAAAGGCATACATGGATAAAGTTCCATATGCGTCTGCAATTGGAAGCTTAATGTATGCTATGGTTTGCACAAGGCCAGATATTGCTCATGCAGTGGGAGCAGTCAGTAGATTTATGTCTAATCCAAGCAAGTAGTATTGGGAGGCAGTTAAATGGATTTTGATATATCTACGAGGTACAATAGAAAAATGTTTATGCTTCAACAGAGATGATTTGAAACTACAAGGATATGTTGATGCTGACTTTGCTAGAGAGGTGGATCATAGGAGAAGCACTACAGGATACGTTTTTACTTTGAGAGCAACAACCATTAGTTGGGTCTCTCAGTTACAAAAGATTATGACTTTGTCTACGACTGAGGCAGAGTATGTAGTTGTTACAGAGGCAAGCAAAGAACTGATTTGGTTACAAGGTCTGTTAGCATAATTGGGGTTTAAACAAGTGTTGAATGTGTTGCACGGTGATAGCCAAAATGCGATACACTTAGCCAAGAATTCAACATTTCATTCGAGGACTAAGTATATAGGTCTGAGATATCACTTCATTAGTACTTTGTTGGATGAAGATGTGTTGACACTTATAAAGATTCTTGGGAGTAAGAATCATGCTGACATGTTGACAAAGCCAATGACTATCGAGAAACTGGAGCTGTGTTCAGCTTCAGTTGGTCTTCAAGGTTAAAGAAGAGGACGTTGAGTGCATCGTTTTCACTAGTCAGAAGAGTTGATGATTGCATGTGTTTCAGTCTTCAAGTGGGAGATTGTTGGAATTGTGAAGCCTGAAGGAATCTTGAATTAGAAAGAATTCGGAATTGGAAGTTTGAAAGATTTTGGATTTCAAATAGAGTCAAAACTTGTTTGACACGTAAGTAGGTCAAACGAAGTCCGTTTTGCTCAAATAATATATCATTGAAAAGCTTATTTTGAGACGAATCCAATGCCTTAAAAATCGCATTGAATGAAGGTTGCATGCGCTCTCACGCACCCCAACAAGATTCAGTGGTCAGTTTTACATGGATTTTTCGAATCCGTTTCCTTTTCAGTTTTTTGAGCCCAAAGCGACAATGGATTGTTCCTACACTATAAATACACATGTAAAACATCTCATAGGTGAGTTCTATGATGTACAAAGGGGTCTCTAATGGTTTTAGGCTTAGATTAACATGTTTGGGAAGGTGAGAAAAGATTTGTAAGCGAGATTCGTGATTGAGAGTGAGAGAGACAGAGACTTGAGTTTGTAATCACAATTTGATAATAGAAGAAATGCCGGTACACTCCGTGGATGTAGGGAATTTCCCGAACCACGTAAAACTCTTGTGTCTCTTTTATTTTCTGTTTTTGTGGTGTGTGTGTACTTGATTGTGCTTTGCGTATTTGTTTTGCGTGTCTACTTTCCTAATAGAACCTTCAATCCTTTCTTGCTCATATGACTGAGTCTCTGGTGCTAGATTTTTGACTTGTCATTTGATTTCACAATTGTTATGATATTCTCCATGTTTGATGTAATATAGAGAGTACTATTTTTCTTTCCACGAGCTATGACCATAGCTCTCTTAAATGATATTCTATTCATTATCTACAAAGGTTGTATGATAACTTTCTTGATCAAGTTGATCTATCAAGATTAAGTTTCTTTTCAGACTAGGAATAAATCTCATATCCTTCAATTTCCACATAATTTGATTTGACAGTTTTACTTGGATATCGTCTTTTCTCATAATCTTCAAGGTCTCATCATCAGCTAGATTAACCTTCATAAATTCACCGTCGACATAATTCTTCATGATTTCTCGATGTGGGGTACAGTGAAATGATGTCTCTGAATCCGAAATTTACGACTCAATTTGACTATTGACACTCAAGATTAAAGCGTCTCTATTATTTTCAACCACATTTACGGATTCTTTTGCACTACCATTGTTTTTTTTTTCTTTCTTTTTAGTGATTTACAATCTTTCTTCAAGTGACCACTCTTGCCATAGTTCCAACAGTTGTACTCTTTCTTTCTAAGTTTAGACTTACTTCGTTTCGATTTCCATCGGCTTTGATTTGACTTTCTATCATTAGATTTACCTTTCGATTTGTCGACGTTGAAATTCAGTCGACGAGTATTCAATGCCCAATATCTGCAATCAATATAAGAAAACACAGAAATCGAGAAGAAAATAATAAAGAACCAAGAACCAAACACAAAGGCAAAGAATTTTTAACGTGGTTCAACCAGTGTGCCTATGTCTACGACTGTTTCTCTTAAATTCTGCAGAGTGACAGTATGATATTCAATATGTCTTGTTATAATGGTTTTGACCCCTATTTATAGGGGAAGTATCGTTACAATTTAGGAAGCAACAAAATATTAAGAGAATCATGAATTAATTACACTTCCTAATCTGTTTAAATAAAATCAGGAAACTACTCCTTAAAATCTGAGATGATGTTGACTGAGTTTGAATTTGAATTAACTTCCATATCTGGAGAGAGAATCATTATTTGATTAGGTAACTGCCTGTTTTGGAAGATATTGCATTAATTGCGCTCTGGGTGAACTGCCGTTTATGGCGACCTCGAGCTGGAGCTCGTTGAGAAGTGAACAACGAGCTGTGTGTATGGTGAATTGTGGAACGAGCTACGACCTGGCTGTGAGACGAGCTCATTGCTACGAGCTGAGAAGATTGCTAGGCGAGTTGCGGAGCTTGCTGGGCTTTAAGTTGAAATATGGGTCTTGTCTGATGGGCCTTGATTGGGTTCACTTTATTGGGCCTTCTATTGGACCTAAGTTAGGCTTTTACCAGTCCATTTAATGAGTCCAGAAAATACATATAACATTAGCCCCCCAGCTCTCAGCTCGCTTTACGAACTGGGAGCTCAAGCTCGCTGGTAAAAGATAGCTTCTCTGGTAAGCCAACTCGAATGATTGTTTTCCCACCCTTCCAAAATCTGTCTTTTCAGTTTTGACACATGGCGGTCATGCATGTGGTAATTGAAACGACGCTGGTATGTCTCTTACACGCGCATTTAATGCGCACGTCTTTCAACTGACGGCTGCATGATTATAAGGTCGTACCTCGCGCTGCACCGTTGGATTAATGACGGTTACATAATACAGAGATCTGACGACTGGGGTTCGAGCTCGTTCACCTATATAACTGGTGGAGCCTTTTCAATTTTTCTTTTTCATCTGTCATTCTCTCGAAGCAACCAAGCAATCAAGTTCAGAAAACTTCACCGGTTTTTCACGAATTTAACACTTCTAGTCGCCGTTCTTACATTCTCCTTAGTGATTTACGGTACGCTTATGATCTTTTACTTCAAGCTTTCAGTTTTTTGATTTATTTTGTTGAGTTGAGGTTGTATTGTGCCTGCATTATGCCATTGTTGTGTCTAAATGGTTTGAATATGTCATGTTATTCTTGAACCTTCACTGTTCCGGGCTTCTTGTTGAACACGACTTTTCAAATTCTGTTAGTTTGATCTTGTGGCATGTCTGTTTGCGAGCTGATTACTGTTAGTGGCCTGTTATGCATGCATACTGTAGAATTAGGCATCTGTGAACCATTAGTTCGCAGATTGATTGTTCATAGGTCAAGCCTCTCATTGCATGAATGATCTGTCAAATAGGAAACTTAGAAAATTATTAGCCTTTCAATAACTTGCTCCTGGCGACCTGACTATATCCTCTTTTGCATAGATGTCTTCAAGTGGAGCTCGTAACGAAACTACCCGAGGTAGGAAGGCTCATGATCGAGATGAAGCTCGAGAGCAAGCTAGGCAGGGAAGAGAAGCTCGCGAGACATTTGCCCACCATCCTTCAACGTTAGAGTTTTTTGATGTGGTAGGACTTGGCATTCAATTCCATATCCCTATGAGTTGTCGTGCACTGATACCCGTTCCCAAAAACCATGCATGCTATCCACCAAGGGGGTACGTCGCTGTCAGTGCCCAACATCTCGAGCAGGGACTATGGTTCCCCATTCATCCTTACTTGATCGCATTCCTCAACGCGGTTAAGCTCGCACCATTCCAATTGACACCGAACTCTTATGCACAACTGACCTCGCTGGCTCTGGCCTTCCTCAGGAACGACCTTCCTCCCCCAACCCCAAAAATCATACAACAATTTTACAGCTTCAAGGCTTTAAGCACAAAAGAGGGAGAAAAACCCGACTGCATCTATTACCTCATAGCTCGCCCATCGGAATACAAAGACCTCTTGCCCCAAGGAGAAGCGAAGGGCAAGTCCAATGTTGGAAAGTATAAAATGAGCTGGTTTTATGTCTCCTGCCCCTCTCTCGCGGGTCTCAATAATCGCAGCTTCGTCTTGAAACCAGGTATGTAGAAAGGAAAATTTATCGAATTGATTTTGATTTTTTTTTTTTAATGTTTTGCTTTGCAGTGCTGAAAGCGGACGAGTCTCCTCTCAGTAGCGAAGAAAAAAGGGCTCTTAATGCACTCGCGAACTCGGAGGAAGCGAGCATTAGCAGCAAGTTCAACGATGCTCTTCTTAGCGCTTACGGCCTTACCCCTCCTAAGGAATCTCCGCTACTGCGACCTGAAGAGGACATAGGGAGCATGGGTGATACCCCTATACTTCCTTCTGTCCTTGAAGTCCCAGTTCAGGAAGGGGATATATCTGCTCCTCGACCTTCAAAACCTGTCACTACTTCGCGAGTAGCGGGAGCAACTCGTGCACCTACTTCAGCTCGGAAAGCTTCTGCTTAAGGTGCTCCTGCTCGCGCCCCAGCTCGGGCAAAAACGGCTTCAGCCCGTGCAGCCCCTGTTGTACAAGTAGATTCATCCCCCTCCCCACATCACACAACTGTCTCAGAGGCTCTATTACCTGCACCGGCTCCATTCAACCAATGAGTGCATCTCAAACAATCACTTTTCCGACTCCTACTCCTCTTACTGGGCGAGCTATAGCCAAACGGAAGAAACTTGCTCTTCTGGAGTTCTCCCCTGACCAGCCTGTTAAAGCTCCGGCCTTCTCGACCCCTTCAGCAAAACGACCTGCTGAAACCTTAGTCACTCCAGTTGCTCCTACAAAGCGTTCTAAGTGACTTGCTGAAGCAGAAACTCCCTCGGTCGTTGCTCCAAGCGAGGTACCGCCTTCAGAAACAATAGTAGATCTTCAGCTGGTTCCAGCTTCCAGCTCGCAGCCTGGAAAAAGGGGTGCTCCTTCTAAGGTTGCTCCACAGGCAACCCGAGCTGGTTCCAGCAAGAGAATAACCAAGCGTACCTTCCTTACACGACGTAATACTTATAGCACTGATGAGCCTGATGTCCCGGAGCCTGAGAGGACTCCTTCCCCAAAAGACCAAAATCGAGCTTGGACCTGGGTGGAGATATTTAACTTCCTTCGTTGATAATTGGACACCGATTATGTGTACTCATGCAAGGGTCTTAGAGAATAAGTCTCTTAAGGGCACGAGCCTAAACGAGTTCGCAGCTCGTCATTCTATGCTGGTAAGTCATTTTCCTTTATCCTCTAGCCTCTTTACTTTACTGCATATTAACTTGCAGAATTTTCAGGGCGCCCTTACTGCAATGAAACAATGGAGACTGACCAAAATTACTGAAGACCGAATAATGAAGCTCGAAATGGAGCTGGAGGCTGCTAATGAGGAGATAGCATGCTTAGCTGAGAAAACCACAGAGAGCTTTGAGGCACAGATGACTACAGCGAATAATGCTAGACAGACCGCCGAGGAAGCTCTGCTGAAAATGGAAAATGAGCGTGACATGCTAAGGGAAGTGCTGAAACAGTCTGATCAACGGGCCGAGCTAGCCTAGAAACAAGCTGAGAAAACTACTGAGGACCAGGAGACACAATTAGTTACAGCGAATAATGCTAGGCAGACTACCGAGGAAGCTCTGAGAAGAATGGGACATGAACGCGACACGTTTAGGAATGAGCTATACCAACTGAGAGAAGAGCTGAGACAGTCTGAGCAGCGGGCCGAGCTGGCTCAAAGACAAGCTGAAAGGGTGGAGGCTACAATACAGCGGGCCAAAGAAGCTGAAAATCGGGCTGCAATTGCAGAAGGACGAATTGAGGAGCTCGGTCAGCAAGTTAATGTTGCAGTGCAATGGGCTGAGGTGGCTGAAAAGTGGGCTGAAGAAACGAAAGCTGCTGCTAAGCGGGCTGAAGAGGCTGAGCACCGAGCTGAAGTGCTTAGGCAGCAAGTGGGGGATGTCATTCAGTGAGCCGAGGTTGCAGAGCAATAGATAGAAGCTATGAAGCAAGAAGCCGAGGTCATCAATCGCCATGCAAACAATGCTTTCGAATAACTAATGGTTTTCAAGGAAAGATCTGCTTAGGAACTAGAGATGCAAGTCGCTGAGGCCAAGGATGAGGCTGAGGAAAAAACAGGCATCAATTTTCTTTACACGCTGTGGATGTCCCATCCTGAGATGGATTTTTCGATCTTTAGGGATGTGGGACTTGAAAGCGTTGAAAAGTTCAAGGCAAGGGCTGCCTTATCCTCAGCTGATGCAGTTCCTTTGGCAACGGAGGTGCTTGGTGCGACCTCTCAAACTGAGCCCGTTGGCGACCTCGAACCTTCTGGCGTGCCTCCTTCTCATGAAGACCCCCTCTCTGGCCCAGATCTTCCTGCTCAAGATTAAGAGCTTGTCTTTTTCTTTACACTTGTATTCCTTCAGCTTTCAATTTGTAAACAATTTTTGAACTTAATAAAATTTCTTTTATCATATCTTCTTCGTTGAATGCATTTGAGTTATTGCGTCTGCGGCCACACATTTTATGATCTTTATTTTATAAGTTTTCATGCGAGCTGATTGTTAACAGACTTGAAACCTGATATACTTAAGCAATCACTTAATTCAACGGTTAATAAAAACTTGTAAATATAAGCAATTGATCAGTTGGAATGTTGACGAGCTATGCAAGGGTACTCAACCACTCCTGCTTTTAGGCTCTTCATTTTGTCATAGCGAGCTATGCAGGGACACTTAGTCACGCCTGCTTTTTAGGCTCTTTTTAATATAGCAAGCTATGCAGAGGCACTTAGCCTCACCTATTTTTTAGGCTCTTTTTAATATAGCGAGCTATGTAGGGGTACTCAACCACTCCTGCTTTTTAGGCTCTTCATTTTTTCGTAGCGAGCTATGTAGGGGCACTTAGCCTCAACTGCTTTTTAGGCTCTTTATTTTTTCGTAGCGAGCTATGCAGGGGGTCGTCACCTCGCCTGCTTTTTAGGCTCTTTTTAATATAGCAAGTTATGTAAGGGCACTTAGCCTCACCTACTTTTTAGGCTCTTTTTAACATAGCGAGCTATACAGGGGCACTTAGTCTCACCTGCTTTTTAGGCTCTTTTTATTTAAGTGAGCAGCGAGCTAATCAGCACGGAGCTTGTTAACTTAGTGAAATAATGCACATTATGAGGGAAAATGGAGCTTTCATTTTCTATAACGTTGAATTATGGGTAACAAATAAAGTTACTGATAGTATGGTCGAAGATGCTCGGCATTCCAAGCTCGAGGGACCTCCACTCCATTCATGTTGGTTAAATGATAAGCTCTATTTCCCAAGTTTGTCTTGATGATATAGGGTCCTTCCCAATTCGGGTCTAAGGACCCATCACTAGGTTTGCGAGCTCCAGGCAGAATGAGATGCAGCACCAAATCTTCCACATTGAAGTTGCGGATTCAAGCATTCTTGTTATAGTACCTCGCGATTCTTTGCTGATAACCAGCTACCCTTAATCTGGCTGTTTCCCTGGCTTCTTCAAGCAGGTCTAAGTTTGTGGCAAGCAGCTGATCATTGTCATTTGGATTGAAGGTTGCTCTTCGCTGTGAGGTGACTTCAAACTCAGCTGGGATCATGGCCTCAGACTCATATACCATTGAGAACGGAGTCTCGCCTGTGGAACTACGAGCTGTGGTCCTGTAAGCCCATAATACTTTCTAAAGCTCTTCTACCCATGTTCCCTTCTTTGCTTCCAGTTTCATCTTCAAGGTTTGCTTTATAACTTTATTCACAGCTTCAACTTGGCCATTGACTTGTGGATGGTCCACTGTTGAGAAGCTTTTAACGATCTTGAGGTTGTTGCAGAACCTAAGGAACTGGTCGCTGCTGAATTAAGTCCCATTATCTGTCACGATCTGTTGTGGGACCCCAAACCTACAAATGATATTACTCCACACGAACTTCTCAATCTTCGTTGTGGAGATTTCTGCCAACTCCTTTGCTTCTGCCCACTTAGTGAAGTAATCAACTGCGACCACGACATGTTTGCATCTTCCACGAGCCATTGGCAGGGGCCCGATCAGATCCATTCTCCATATTGCAAAAGGCCACGGGCTCACCATCTGTTGAAGATAAGCTGGTGGAGCTCGTGGAACTTGAGCAAACCTCTGACACTTATCACACCTTTTTACTAAGTCGATACCGTCCTGTCTCATGGTGGGCCAATAAAAATCTTGTCGGAGTACCTTTTGAGCTAGAGATAGCCCCCCAGCATGGTTTCCACAATGGCCTTCGTGTATTTGCCTCATCACTGTTTCACACTCTGGGCCATCAATGCATCGTAAAAGTGGGGCTGAAAATCCCTTCTTATACAACATATCGTCATAGATGCAATATTTGGCTGCTCTAGCTCGTAGACTTCGTGCTTCCAGCTTGTTACTTGACAGCTTTCCATCTTGCAAATAATTGAGAATTGAGCTCATCCAAGAATCAGGCCGCACAATGATTATCATCATCATACTCTTCTCCTCTGTACTTGGGGTTGGTAGAAACTCTACTGGGATTGCCCTCAAAAAGTCTACATCTCGCGTGGTCGCAAGGCGAGCTAATGCATCTGCATGTGAGTTCTGAGCTCGTGGGATCTACTTCACCTCGTACCTTTGGAACGCACCTAGCAACTCATGGACTTTCTGGAGGTAAAGGGCCATCTTTGGTCCCTTGGTCTGATACTCCCCCAAGATGTGGCAAACCACGAGTTGCGAATCACTGAAGACCCTCAGTCGTTCAGCTCGCATCTCTCTAGCTAGACGTAGTCCTGCGAGCAGCGCTTCATATTCAGCTTCATTGTTTGTTGCCTGGAAGCCAAACCTTAAAGCACAAAGGATCTTGTGGCCTTCAGGACTAATCAGAAGAATCCCAGCTCCAGCCCTCTACTCGTTGGATGACCCGTCAACATAAAGCTCCCAAGTTGGACCTTCAGAAGATTCAGCTTCATTATCCACAGGTCCTGTAAACTCTGCAATGAAATTTGCCAGAGCTTGAGCTTTGATAGCCGTCCTTAGCTTAAACTGGATATCGAACTGTGCGAGTTCCACTGCCCATTTCAACAAACGACCTGAGGTGTCCGCTTTCTACAGAACTTGCTTCAATGGATACTGGGTGAGAACTTCGATTGTATGAGCTTGAAAATAAGGCCACAGCTTCCTCGACGTGATGACCAAGCAATAAGCAAGCTTCTCCATCTGTGAGTACCTAGTTTCAGCATCTTGCAACCTTTTACTCACATAATACACTTGAAGCTGCGTTCTTTCTTCTTCTCTCACCAATGCAGCACTTAAAGCTTGTTGAAACACTCCCAAGTACAGAATTAACCTTTCTCCTTCTTTGGGCTTAGAAAGGAGTGGAGCTCGCTCCATGTATTCTTTCAACTGCCGGAAGGCAACTTCACACTGCTCGGTCCACTCGAAGCTCTTTGCCTTCTTCAAAATGTCAAAGAATGGGATGCATTTATCCGTAGCTTTTGAAATGAATCTGCCTAGTGTCGTGACCTGGCCATTAAGGCTCAGCACATCTTTCACTCTAGTAGGCGACCTCATGTCGATCAGTGCTTTGATCTTCTCAGGATTGACTTCAATACCTCTACTGTTGACTATGAAGCCCAAAAACTTCCCAGAAGCTACTCCAAATGCACACTTGTGCGGATTTAATTTCATCTTATAGCTCCTTAGAATCTGAAACATCTCCCACAGGTCGCGTACATGATGACCCACCCGCTTGGATTTTACTAGCATGTCGTCGACATAGACCTCCATGGCCTTTCCGATCTACTCTTCAAACATCATATTCACCAAGCGTTGGTAGGTCGTTCTAGCATTCTTCAAACCGAATGGCATCACCTTGTAGCAATATAAGCCGCGATCAGTCATGAACGAGGTGTGCTCTTCGTCATCGGGATTCATAGGAATTTGATTATAGCCCGAATATGCATCCATAAAACTTAGGAGCTCGTGGCCAGCAGTAGCATCTACGAGCTGATCTATCCTTGGCAAGGGGAAACTATCTTTGGGGCACGCCTTGTTCAAGTCAGTGAAGTCGATGCAAGTTCTCCACTTTCCATTCTTTTTCTTCACTAGTACAGGATTGGCGACCCAAGTCGGGTAGTAAGCTTCTCTGATAAACTTGTTAGCCAACAGCTTGTCTACCTCCTCTTTCAGTGCTAAGTAGTGTTCCCATGTCATTGCCCTTCTCTTCTGACGAACTGGCTTGAAGTGAGGATCAATATTTAACCTGTGAGACATCACCTTTGGATCTATCCCCACTATGTCTTCGTGATTCCATGCAAACACATCCAAGTTCGCCTTCAGGAAGTCAGCGAGCTGGGTTCTCAACTCTGGAGCTAATCCTCTTCCCAGCTTCAGGCACCTTTCTAGATCTGCCTCGCTGACTTGTACATCTTCCAACTTTTCAACTGGCCCAATAGCTCGGTCTGCATCTACCTCGCGTGGGTCCAAGTCGTGACTGACTCTCTTCTCAGTCATAGTTCGTGGCTCGCCCCCCGAAACCACGTTCACTTTTTTTCCTCTTACGCCCATCTTAATAGCGTCTTCATAGCAGCGCCGGGCTAAGTGCTGCTCTCCCCGAACACATCCAATGCCATTAAGAGTTAGGAATTTGACAGTCAGGGTCCTGGTTGAAGTAACTACATCCAACTCATTCATAGCAGGTCTTCCCAGGACCACGTTGTACGCTGATGGACAGTCAATTATCAGAAAATCTGCTAACACAGTAGCTTGGCGACCTGCTTCCCCAAGAGTAAGTGGCAGCTTAATTTGTCCCACTAGTACCATAGCATCTCCAGTGAAACCATAAAGAGGCTCTGGGGATGGTCTCAATTTCTCTGCTCCTAGCCCTATTTGATCATAACAGTTTCTGTACATCACATTCACCGAGCTCCCCGTATCTATCATGATGCGTCGTACTTCCATGTTACTGATCTTGGCTCGAATAACCAGCGCATCATTATGAGGCCAGATCACACCCCTAGCATCTTCATCAGTGAATACAATCTCGTTCGAGGTCGTCTTTGCCCTTTTTGCAGGTCCCTCCGACCCGTTGACCTAGAAAGTATGATTCGCCTCTCGGACGTATTTCTCATATGACCTGTTAAAAGCACCTGCGATATGGGGGCCACCATGAATTGTAAAAATGGTTCTTACCGCAGGCTCATGCTCTTGCTCGGGAGCTCGCTGAGGTTGTTGCTGTGTTGTTGCTGCTGATGAGGTCATTCTTGTTGAGGTCGCGAGTCAGCAGGTCTTGCCACATAATCTCTCAAGCGACCTCTCCTGATCAATTTCTCAATGGCGTCTTTCAACGCCCAACAATCCGAAGTATTGTGCCCGACCTCATTATGATAAGTACAAAACTTACTCCGATCTCTGTGCTGAACGGAACCCTTATAGGAATGGGCCTTCCAAAATCCTCCCTGTTCCTCTCTGCTGCCAAAATCCTGTCCGATGAAACCGTCAGGACACTGTACCCTTCCTAACGATCTAGACGTCAAGAACGCTCATTTCTTGGCTCTCTCCTCGCCCTTTTAGCAATTTGATTGTGAGAGCCACTAGTCCGACCTTCTTCGTTCCTGCTGTTATTTCTTTTCTTTGGCTGGCTGGAACTGCCCGCTTCATTCTTCTGATTAGACTTCTTCGGGCCGAAAGTCTCTTCCCACCTAATCTCCTTCGCAGCTCACTCGTAGAACTCTCTCAGATCCTTGATTGGGGACTTATAAATACTCTCATACAGTTTTCCATCTTTGCGCAACCCAGCTGAGATCGCTGTCAGTATACTCTCATCTTACGGATTTTCAACATTCGCAACCTCGCGTCTAAACCTAGTGATATATTCCTTCAACGATTCACCCTAACGCTGGAAGATAGTAGCTAGGTGGCAGGATGGAGCAAGCTGTCTTCTCAGTGCCCTGTACTGACCAACGAACTTTTGCTGGCATTCCTCCCAACTACCAATACTGCGAACTGGAAGATTCCTGAACCATGTCCTTGGAATATCCCCCAAAGTAGCTGGGAATACACGGCACTTCACCATAGGATTACCTGTTTGCAGGTCCATCTGAACGTTGAAGGCGTCAAGATGGTCATAGGGGTCATTGTCCCCGTTGTATTGCTAAATATTTGGCATCTTGAACCTTGGAGGAAGAGGTTGTGTCTCAATCTCCCTTGTGAATGAGGTCATTTCTCCGTGGTAGCGACGTTGCTCAAGGGCTCCAGGTCGCGTTTCTAGCTGCTAGACCCTCTAGAGGAGCTCCTCTACTTGTGGATCTCGGAGCTCATACCTCCTCCTGTGGTCGCAACTTGGAGAAGGATGCTCTGGGTCATATCTCTCGTGCTCTTCAAGCCAACCCCCAGGCTGATGGGACCTCGCATGTCGCTCGTTCGCTTCATCCACATGCCGAGCTACAATTCTGACTCTATCGTGTCCAACCTCTGCTCGTCGGCGTCCATCTTGGCTCGGCCTTGCCACCAAGCTAGCTGGGCACGCGACCTCCCTTTCTTCGCGGACAGGGTGCCCTTCAGCTCTAGAACGCGCATTAGAGGAGCGAGTTGAACCCGCAGGTCACGGGACTTCTCTTACCACTTGCATCGCTTCATGCTACTGGGGCACATGCCTTGGTGCCTGAACCTCAACCCTAGGTACGTTCTAAACCTGAGCCTGCACCAACATGTTGACGGCCTTTGTGAGTTGTCTAACCGTATTCTCCAGTTCCTCTTGCCTCCGATACCACACCTTTTGCCCATCAACTACTGGGGCGATTAGAACTGGCTGACGAGGAGGCAAAGGCGGTATGCTTGCTGCAGCACCAGCTACCTGACCGTACGACGTTCCTGCTACATGCATGGGTGTACCTTCCGCCTGTTGCGCATCATGTTGATGGTGACTGGGCTGACTCTCTGCCTGGTCAGCCTGTGAGCCCACATACTTGATTTGTCTAGTTCTTGCCATGTTATAGGAAATCGATGAACTGATATGAGAAAGATTGCAGTTTGAGGCCCTCCTTCTAGCGCCAAAATGTCGACATTGAAATTCAGTCGATGAATATTCAATGCCCAATACCTACAATCAATGTGAGAAAACATAGAAATTAAGAAGAAAATAATAAAGAACCAAGAACCAAACACGAAGGCAAAGGATTTTTAACGTGGTTCAGCCAGTGTGCCTACGTCCACGGCTGTCTCTCTTAAATTCTACAGAGTGACAGTATGATATTCAATGTGTCTTATTACAATGGTTTTGACCCCTATTTATAGGGAAATATCATTACAATTTAGGAAGCAACAAAATATGAAGAGAATCATGAATTAATTACACTTCTTAATCTGTTTAAATAAAATCAAGAAACTGCTCCTTAAAATCCGAGATAATGTTGAGAATTAACTTCCATATCTGGAGAGAGAATCATTATTTGATTAGGTAACTGTCTGTTCTGGAAGATATTGCATTAATTGCACTCTGAGCGAACTGCCATTTATGGCAACCTCGAGCTGGAGCTCATTGAGAAGTGAATAGCGAGTTGTGTGTATGGTGAATTGTGGAACGAGCTACGACCTGGCTGTGAGACGATCTCGTTGCTGCAAGCTGAGAAGATTGCTGGGCGAGCTGTGGAGCTCGCTGAGCTTTAAGTTGAAATATGGGTCTTGTCTGATGGGCCTTGATTGGGTTGACTTTATTGGGCCTTCTATTGGACCTAAGTTAGGCTTTTACCAGCCCATTTAATTGAGTCCAGAAAATACATATAACAGGATTCAATGTTATAGGCAGAATCTGATGTTTCTCCTAATTCTCTCCTACGTATCTCTTAGCTTAGAATTAGGTCTCAAATATCTTTAAATATTATCTTCTTACCCTTAGAAGAATTGCTCACTGTCATCACCATCGCGTTTCAGCCTTCCAGTAAAAAGGATAGAGGATTAACGCTTGAGTTTCATTGTCAAAATGAATTTCCATATAACTTAGTTATGTTGTGATCGTACTAAATTAGTTGATGTGACTGCTACTGACACGCCTTCTATCATTTGCAAATTGAACAACTGCCTCATCAAGTGCACTTTATTTGAAGTGGATGACTTCTCATACATGTCAGAGAGAGTTGCTATAAAACCTTTCATAATCTTCTCCTTCGCTATATTGAAAGTGACATTGTGAGATAACGTCAATCGGATAATACCAAGCGTCTGTCTAATCAGTACAATCCAATCTACATCCTCATATCTTCTGATTTTTTCCCCGAAAGAGGCAAATGCATACCCTTTTGATATAGATAATATTCAATATGTATCTTCCAAAAGCTAAAAATTTTCACTATTGAATTTCTCAATTTTGATACTCTTTCCTTCTTCTGCTGCTATCACTTCCACTCAAATCTAGTTCCTCAGGATTTCTGCAAAATATTGTAAAGTTTCACCCAAAGCTTTAAACCACTAAAAAGTTTCCAGGAAAAATTGGAGGGGTCATAATGGTCCCACTTAAAATCCAACTCTTTTAGATAGAATGTAAGAAAAATTCCTAGGAAAGACTGAAGAGATTATAATGGTCCTACTTAAAATTCAATTTTGTTAGATAGAATTTCCCTAGTCTACCACTAAGTTCATAGACCACAACCCAAAAAATTACTATTCATGAATTCACTATTTATGTGAATAGTAACTTTAGGAAAAAATTTACAGAATTCACAACCTAAGCTCTAATACCAATTATAGGAAATAAACTTTCCAAATCATCAGATTAATAAAGCAATAAAATAATGCGAAAATAATAATGAAATAAAACAGATTTTTAAAAAAGAAAAAAATTTACTTGGTTTACCCAATGTATGCCACATTTATAGAGTTGTTGCAAATCTTCCCTATAAGGAGAAAATAACAAGTATTTACAAATATTCAAACCTCACAACCCACATCCCAATTACACTCAAGAGAACAACAATTCTCTCACACTCAAAAGAACCTCACTTTTCACTCAAAAATCTACACCACTATTTTTTCTCTCAATTCTGGGATAAATGGAATAATGAGAGGAGAGACCTTTATATAAGCATCTCTAGGCTCCCCCTTATTAATTACCATTAATGCACTTCCTTTTCTAATCATGCATCAACTGATTTATATACACCCTCAAAATTCTCCATTGTCAAAACTGAGTTTCCTTATTCCTCAATTTTCAAAAATAGAAAGTTATTGAGTTTCTTTATTTTCTATTGCCAAAACAAGAATTTGTAAATTTCCTCATTTGAAGGATCAATTCTTTTCAGGAATCTAACAAACCAAATCAGTTTGTTATCAAACAAGCTAAGCTAAAGACTAATATGAGGTGGGTAAGTAATTTCGAACAACTCAGAGCCAGTTGTTGATATTATTGTCCTGTCTTTAACATGGTTTGGCATTAGCAAGTCTATTCTTTTTATAGGATGATATCTATGCTTCAGTAACAGTTATTTATACAGTTTTAAATTTCTTTTTATTAATTATAATGTATTGTATTGTGACCATTCACTTGCCATGTGATGTGCAGAATATGCATGATGATATTCATTGTTAGAAGTTATCAGTCTTTGTAAATAAGAGTTGTAATGATACAGATACTTCAAAGATAAAAATTTTATCGTAGAGACCGGAATTTTGCTAATGCCGAGTAGACCTAATATTTCGTTTTGAATTTCGTTCTTTTTTTTTTTCCCTTCCTTTTGGTTTGTTGCTAGCCCAAAAAAATAAAAATGCTGAGAACAAGAGCACTCGAAATGAACCGTTTTCTGTTGATTCTGCTTCTTCCATGAATTTTCGTCCTGAAATTGCAAATGGCGGATGACCTGCATGCCTATAGGGCAGAAGCCTGCCCTGCCTCTACTAGCAGGGTCTCCAGCCTTCAATTGTATGAATCTTTCAAACCTTAACCTATCCAATAATCAATTGCTTTTCACAGATGGTGATCTTCTTCTACGGAATAAAAATCTAGATTTATAAAATTCATGTATTTACTCATCTCATAGGATATGCTTTTATGCAAATAAAGAACTCATATATGACGAATTTAATGTAATTACTGTTGTTACTATTAATGGGTCATAAATTCAAACAACTGAGGGATTCATGGACAATGATCTTGTCCAAGGCAGGAGCTTGTTGCATTGCCATCAAGTAAAAAAAAGTGAAGCTTTCATGAAAGAGGAAACACATAGGCTGCTTTCAACCTCTGAATGAGATTTCTTCATTGTGCATGACTTCTTTTGTTTCCTTGGCATATCATAGGAAGACTTTTTCTTATTCCACTATCAGATGCATGTTAAGTCTCTTGTAATAATTCAATGGAATTGCTGGTCATCTTTTCTTTATTTTAATCACTATGTGGTTGTTGAAGTGCATGAAAATGATCCTGATGCAGAAAAGTCCTTTTTATTGCCAAAGTGTCTGGCCTTGGCTGGTAATGAAGTTAGATAATTGGCAAGTGTCGGTTGTAGTTAGTTTTTGACAAAATTGGGATTAAGTTGTCAGATTTTGTGTCACCAAATTTCGAACTTTTTTTTGTTATTAAGAAACTTGCCTTCGTGGTAGAAGATCATATTGACTGTCATTATGTCAAGGCAGAGGGTCTGCCAGTAGTCCCCAGGTTGTGAGTCAGGTGATACTAATGTTATGTTCTGTGATCCTGTTTTGTCGTCATAAATTATACCCTTGGTTCAACCTTTTATGGATTTGTGTTTGTCCACAGCTTTACTTTGCACAGACCATTAAGGATTGGCCACAAGAGAGAATCTGTGAGACTTCTTATTTCGGAATCATGGAATTCTTATTGTTCAAAATACCTCCTGAATAAGCTCTGATTAAGAGGATTACGTATGAATGAAGGTATGCCTTTTTACTTTCAATGTCCAGTGCACCACTTTGATTCATTTGATGCCTGCCTGCACAAAGAGCAGTAACATCTTAACATAACTTCGGTGAGTATCTATCTTTTGTTGGCATTACCCCAGTGAACATAACATAATCCGTGGACTGTATCCTTGATTGCGTTGTTGAATGCCTGATAACCTGCAAGTCCGAATATGATTAAATCCTCCGTGTAAGTTGTCTTTCTTTGTTTTTCAGTAGTTAGCTTTTGCCTTCGTGTATTATCTTACTGGTTGATGTGATGTTGACCTTTGAATCCATTTTGTGTGGTTATGCAGTGGGGACTAGGGAAGGCAAAAATGTTCGATTCCACCCAAACCGACGGAGCATCGATCTGTTTGGGATAGAAAGCAATGACGACACAAGTCAGATTTGGGGCACCCCAACAAAAAACAGATTAGCTTGAGTTTGAGACAAGTCGATCTAGGCCTGAACTGATCTATTGTCGTATAGATATCTACACTATTATATTATGACTATTATTTTGGTATTTGTGAGAGAAATTTACTATATAATAGTAATATTTTGATGTATATAATGAAACTTTGTCATCTATGTAATAAGCATTTTAATATTTGTAATAAAGTATTTTTATGTACTAATTAGTTTCAGTATTTATATTTAAAGAATTTATGCTGTCTACGAATTTTATATTAATAATTATTTAAATATGATGTTATATTAGAGTTAAAGATTGAATTATTGTTAGTTTAAATTATTATTATTTTATATTTTTATTTTTTTAATATTAATTATGTGATTTATTAAAAACTAAATCGAATCAAATCGATCAGATTCGGGACAAACCATCCCAATCGGGTTTGGATTTAAAGGCAGAATATAATGACTCGTTTGAGATACAAATCAGATTTTAGATGAATTGATTTGGATCCAATCCAACCCGTTGCATCCCTAGTGGAGGAGACTAGAGACTGTCATTCATTGAAGACAGATTTATGCAGTGACTTATTTTTCGGGTTAGATTGTATCTTTTACGTTACGGTTTGCTATCTTCAATGGCTGTGGTGCCACTGCTAATGCTGGAAGTTAAGGAACGCATAACTGTCTCCATGTCTTGGTTGATAATTGATTTTCTCAAATTTTTATTTGAAGCATTTTATTTATGTTAGCTTAATGTTAATTATCGAAGTAACATCTCAGTTATGAAAATGTTCACGAGCTAGTTGATATACCCCAATACCTGTTTTTAATGTACCAACTCCACATCCCATTTGGAAAGAAATTTTGGAGAATTTTGGGATTGGAGATGGGGATGAGCATTCCCCAGTTTTCTTGTTTATAATATAAAAATATTAAAAAATATTTATATCTAATAATTAAATTTATTTTAATAATTTCTTCTATTTCCTCTATTTATGTTTATATCATATGTCATATAGTAATAGTTTTATATTGTTTAAACTTTTATTATACTTTATAATTTATATGAGAAAATTGTATTTGTTTTATAATATTGTGTATTTCATAAGTTGAAATGTTATGGACTTAGTATACTGAAAATCCAAGATATATATATTTTTTGAGACTTATAATTTTAATATATATATATATATCACTTCAATACACACTAAAATTATATATTAAAACCATTACAACTACTTTTAACCATTACAACTACTTTTAACTAAACCAATGGGTTTATTTTATTTTGTGAACATAAACTAATCCATTTTAATCAATTTGGTTTGATCGGTTTAATTGTTTAGGTATATCACTTCAATATGCACTAAAATTATATATTAAAACCATTACGACTACTTTTAACTAAACCAATGGGGTTTATTCTATTTTGTGTACATAAACCAACCCATTTTAGTCAATTTGGTTTGATTGGATTGATCAGTTTAATGGTTTTGGTGTCCACCCTTAGCCTAGATGATCTCCTGCATCAAATGTGCATTTGATGATGGCCTCCGATTTGACAGAAATGTGGATAAAATGAAACAATTGAGATGGTTTCACTTGAGAGAACCATTCTTTGATTGGTTAATTTGAGGTAAATATTTTCCTAGGGGTGTTTACTAATCAGGATTGAAAAGAAAAAGGAAAGTAAGTTCCAATAAAAAGGGAATGAAGATGAATTGGAATTAAATTACAAGACTTCACTTAATTATTTACTAACTTTTAGAAATTAAAATTTGAAATCAAATTAAATTTCCATTTTAATGTTTACTAAACTAAAGAACAGAATAAAGTAAAGTTAATTACAAAAATAGTCATGCATATTGCATATGAATAACTTGTTTTATTTTTTAATATTAATTAAGGATATATTAATAAAATTACTTGAATTTCATTATTCAATCAGGAAAGGAAACTTGATTCGAAGGTAAGAGAACGAATCCAGTTCCCTTTTCAACTGAAACTTGATTCCTGATTTTAACGTAGGGTCCATGTAATTAAATTTTAAAAAAGTTTAGTAAACACTTGAATTCAAAATTTGAAATTAAGTTCCTTTTCTCTATCCTAGATTCTTGATTAGTAAACATGCCACTAATGAAATTCATCGCATGAATCCCTAAGAAAATCAATTGCAGATACAAAGTGACAAAGCTACAACTCATCAATAACTCACCAATAAGTCCATAATTTTCAGTCACTGCAATAACCAGTAACCTAGAAACGAAAGGCATAAAATATGGAGAGATGAGAGGTTAACTAGCTATGTAAATCACATTTAACCGGCATTACATGAAAACAAGTAATTTGAGTGGAAAAATATGAGAACACTAATGACATACATTGCATGTATCCCCAAGAAGATGAATTGCATATACAAAGTGACAAACCAATCTACAACTCATCATTAACTCAACAAGAAGTCCATAATTTTCAGTCACTGCAATAACCATTAACCTAGAAATGAAAGGCAATAAACATGGAGAGATGAGAGGTTAACTAGCTATGTAAATCACATCTAACCGGCATTACATGAAAACAAGTAATTTGAGTGGAAAAAAATGAAAACACTAATGACATACATTGCATGAATCCCTAAGAAAATCAATTGCATAGACAAAGTGACAAACCAACGTACAACTCATCATTAACTCACCAACAAGTCCATAATTTTCAATCACTACAATAACCAGTAACCTAGAAATGAAAGGCATGAAACATGGAGAGATGAGAGGTTAACTAGCTATGTAAATCACAATTCACATCTAACCAGCATTACATGAAAAGAAGTAATTTGAGTGGAAAAAAACAAGGGGCCATAACATAAGGCTTGGCTCCACTATATCTATATCTAAGGGATGAGAAGAAAAAATACATTGACAGCCTGAATTGCAAGTAAATGGATAATTGGTTGTTATTATCATGTATTAAGTGAGAAACATCATATTGTGGTCATAAACTCAGATTTTGTATTCCAACCACTAATCAACAAATTATTGTTCTTCTGAAGAAATATGTTAATTCTAAGTGAACCAAATCATCAGAATTGAAAACTTCTTAGAAAGATTCATTGCATTGCATCTAATATATGTGACAACAAACAAGTTTCACATAAAACAGAACTTGTCTCTCGATTATGACTCAACGATGAGATAAACTCCATTTCCACACGGTATCTCAATTCTCACCATTACACATGAGGATGACATATAATTAGAACTTCTTATTGACAAAATTTACTACAAATGCAGGTAGTTGAACATAGCAATAAAACTGCAAGTAATATATTGCAGAGCTCAACGACAGACAAACATAAACTTCTTGCAAAAATATAATACTACTCGTCCCATTAAGATGGTTATAAACCAAAAGTTTGATTCAAAGCATAGAGTATTAATATAAATACAGAAACCATCCAAACAACAACCAGCAACATAGGGTTCAAGAATATCAACGGGGTGACATCACAGAGGAAGCTCATGCACACATTACATGTTACCATTGGCACACCTCACCTTAAAATGGCATAAATGAATGGCAGTACCCAGCAATATCTACAAAATCCTGTTAAAAAGAAAGGTAACTTCATTTCAATTAAAATAAAAAATAAATAAATAACTATCTTCATTTTTGAAATTAATACTATCATGATGGCCTGTGTCTTTTCGTCATCAATTGCTTTTCTCCCTATGGGATATTGTCAACTGGATATGGGGAAAATGCTTCCCTATGAAGACCTCCTTTAACTGAAATTAAAGGGCTGTTCGGCTCATTTTTCAGAAGCCCGTGTTTCGTTATTCATTTAGTAAATTCATGCATGCCCAACAACCTTTTCATTCTCCAAATAATTAATACATGGCAACCAAATTATTACTGAAACAGGACTATTTTGGTCATATACTCCACAGAAAATATTAACACATACAACACTCCAAATCAAATTATAATACGTGTTGGAACCTTAGCCCAATCCTGCACTCATTTATCCTGGTAGAGTTTTGGACTTTCTGCTTCACTAGGATAGGTAGCGTCTTAAGCTTTGAATCCAAGACTTGAGGTTGCAAACCTCCCACCACCAAGACAACCTCCCTTGGTGGTAGAAGGTTTCCATCAAAGGACACTTCGGGTCTCGAATTCAAACTTAAAACACTACCTACCCCTACTAGCCAAAAAAGCCAAAACCCTTACAGGTACAAATCAGCGAAGGATTGAGCTGACATCCCAACTGTTTCAAGAGTCTTGTATTGAATCTTATTAAACTAAAAATCACCAAATGCAATATAACAAAAATCACATAAGCAGATAATCATTAGAATGAACTAACCAAATATACCTTATTAAGGTAGGGAAGGAGGAGATGAGGGGGAGGAAGATGGTTCCCTGCGAAGTTCCTTGACAACAGCAGCCAGCGCCTCTGGATTGAGACCCAAGTCACAAAGGGCAATGAGAACGGAGAGGGTGTGTCGATCCAGGCCTGTATCAAGAATATTAGACATGTGAAACGCAAGGTCCAGAGATTCTCGAGCTGTTCGTGCAGCCTCCGGGTCCATCTCTCCCTCTACCCTTTACAATCAGACATTTTGTCGAGCACATGGAGTGCATGAAACCCAACTACCATCCAAATCTCCCTGTTGTTCTACCTTCAAATTCACCTGGAAGACGTCGCTGTCAGCTGTGAAAATAGCGAGAGCTTTGGTGTTTGTTAGAGTGGAAGATGGTGTGACTTCAAATCAAAATATGGAGCATATTCTTGGTCATCAAAACTTTTCAATATTGAATAGATTCTTGGTCATCAAAACTTTTCCAATATGGAGTTGATTCTTGATCATCAAGATTTTCCAATATGGGGTTAATTTCCTGCCAATTTTTTCAAGATAATTAGTATTCAATTTTAGTTATTTATTTTGTTGATCGTAAGACTTAATTGCCTAATTAATTATTACCTTTTTTTTTTTATTTAGTATTTTGAGCTATATAAACCAATATAACTCTAAAGAGAAATTCAGTTTATGATTAATAATATTAGTGAGAGTATTTTCTTTGATTCTTCGTAGAACTTTTTGAACTTATCAATCAATTCTTCCATCATTGATTGTGGCGTCTTTATCATATCAAGGTTCTTGTTTCCATATAAACAATGAGTTGAGATTTTCATACAAATATGATTCTAGACAATCTTGGAACCTTACTTGATTAACGAGTTTCTTTAGTTTTTGCCATGGTTCGTATCAATATTAGATATCAACTTTTGCTTTTTTATCATTGTTGCACTTTTAATTACAAAGATGTGACAAATAAAACTATTACATGAAAGATATTGAAATTGTAATAATGCTAGACATTCCATTTGTTATATTCCAACTTAATTCTAAATTATAATTAGTGAAAAATTGCAAAAAATAATTATATTATATATATTAAATAATTTAAGAATACTATACATATTTGTAAAACAAAATAATAATAATTTCTATGTAATGATTTATCCTAGTCATGAATAAAAACATGATATTAATATTCACATAAAAATTGTTTGAAATATGTTAAATTATTTACTTTTAGTTGTTTGCATTATATCAAATAAAAATAATATATATAGCTATTATGTGGGTATAAAATATCAAACAACTTTATTTTCAAATTAATAAGTTGGCACTATATTAGGTGAGAAAAAACAAAAAAATAAAAAAGAGAATGTGGCTTATCTCTTAGTGCATCTTCTGTCTTAAAATAGTATGTAACAACTACCAGATTGAAAGTCTTCATTTTATTTTCCGTTTCAAAATAAGAAAAAGAAAAAGTTCTGTTTCATTTTTAAGTAAAAGATATACATTCTGACAAGGCATTATAGGGGACCGAGTGATAGAGTTTGGACAACATTGTAGTGTTACAGCTTACAATTTTTCTTCAAACAAAACAAGAAGATGTCTAAGCCTTTATTTATTTTTATTTTTTTTTACTTGTTCAACAAAATAGAGGGGAAAAAACAACAACAACATCATTTTCTGTTTGTTTTTACCAAAACTTCCAAGTAAATTTTGCTCTAGGTAGTATTATTAATTCTGGGGTGTGAATTCTTGCATATCGATACAACTGTAAATGATGAGAAAGTTTGATAAACCGTTTTGTAAAATGCCTTAGAAGAGCAAAATCAGCATGTCCTACTACCTCTTCATCGTATCCTTCTTCCTCCAGACACCTAAATCTATCATAATGAGTAGTATCCAAGGAAAAATCTCAACCTTTCTTCAGATCCTACTCCTAGAATGAAACATCCAGCAATGTCTGCCCCTGAAATTCACCATATTCAAGTCAGTTGTAGATATGTGTATAAACATACCGACATGTTAAGTATATACAGACGATAACAAGAAGGATAATATCAGATCAGCAAACAATCAAACTGTGTGAGTCAGAATGATTAGATTTGTTTCACATATATATGTGTGTGTGTGTGTGATATGGAGGTGTGCTGCTATGTAATCAGTGCAAGTGTGAGAGCGTTAATAATCAACTGATTACTATTGATCATTTTCAAGTAGCTGAAGAAAATGGAAAACTTTAGCGTGTTAGGAACTGTAGATCAGAATCTATGGCAGTAAGGCTGCTACATGCTATGTGGTGAATTTTTTCGTAACAAGAAATATGTTGGGTGTTGTGACAAAACTCAAGTTGTGAGCTTCCATCTAGATTGACATGTTTTGCTTTGCTCTCATCTACAAGGTTTCAAGGCAAGTAGCTATTTTGGCCAACTCTATGGCTGCTACAACCGCTTGTTAAGGTTTTTCTACATCACTTGGTGGCATGTAGTGAAGAATCCTGGCATATTGTATAAAGAGTGCACATTTGATCAACAAAAGCCACATTGATGATAAACAAGCAGAGAAGCGTGCCTTACCTGATTCTTCAGTTGTATCAAAACATTTCTTGCATAAATTTACTCCTAATACATTGGAAGTAGTCAATTTAACACAACGTGGATGGAAGATATTGACAAAGGTCAAGTATTTAACTTGGCATGTCCCCACTCTTCCTGCATGCCATCCAGAATAGTAAGAATTCATATATAGCATGTGTATACTGGCATTACACTAGATATATAACATGTTCCCTTGCACCACGTAACTTTCTCAGCTATCCCTAGACCACAGAACAATGCATATGAAGTTTATTTGCACCATTTTAACCCCTGTTTTTTTCCAGTAATCTGGGTTCAGGTTCAACCATTTGGTAAATTTTTATCAACAATCAATATAACTAAACAGCCAAGGAAAAACAATAAAGAAAAAAATTTAAATGAAGAAGAGCAAGACTGACCGTTCTACAGCTTCTCTGTCTTGTAAAGCAGCAAGGCTGGCAAGCCGATATATTCTATCAAAGTTATTTTGTCCCAATGCTTCCTTATTGAAAATGGCATCTGATAAAACAACTGACGTTGCACCTTGAGCGATATAGTCTCCTATTGAATCTGTATCACATATGAAACAGAATTCATGTAAATGACAGAAAACAGTGTGATAATAAATCAACAGAAATGACTGCATCTGGAATTTAATAATTGAACGAGCACAACTTAAATAGACATATTGTCCTTGTTAGTAACCATTAGATCCAAAAGGTCAAGCTAATAGGAAAGGAACCAACATTAATATATAAGCTCTCTCACACATCCCCTCAAGTGCTAGACCAACTAGTTTGATAAGTGAACCAAGCTCAAAGACCAGCTCACATCAAATTCAAATATCAAATATCAAATATCAAATTCACGTGGGGGGAATTGAACTCAGGACTTCTAAGACAAACTAATCTTTGATATCAGGTTAGTAATTATTAGATCTAAAAACTTAAACTAATAGCAAAGAGACCAACATTAATATATAAGCTCTCTAACAATCACAAACACTTTTTCAAAGTTTAGTATAAATAAAACTTTGTTGAAAATTTGAATTTCAATCATTGTAAAGAAAGCAGATGAATGAGAAATGACAACAAAGAAAAACCCCCATAATATTTCCTTTCCTTTTCCTCTGTTCCTCTTTTTTGTACTTATTTCTTTTGAAAGGCTGAGGGATGCATTAAGCAGGGAGAAAAAAGGAATAAGGAAGTATGCTGCAACTTTTTATTCAACTGCAAAAATTTTCAGACATTCCCCTTTCAAAGTTTTGGAAGCACCTAAATTCTCAGAGTTAATCAAAAGCATAGTCATTGCAATATTGAGGAGTAACAGAACTTAGATGAGATTAACCTATTGTTATGGCTTGAGACGCAACCATTTGGATGTGATGAAAAGGCATCTTCAGAGCTGATATATACCGAATCCATCTAATGCAGAAACAGGGTAGACCTGTTCCACCAAATAAAAAAGATAATAAATTCAAATGACTTGTCACACCTTAAACTTTTTCTAACATAGTTAATCATATAAAATCAAATTTCAAACAACAATCAGGTAAATTTTTAGAGTATAAAATAACCAAGAAGAAGAAAAGCATTTGTATGTCGTCAGAGATTCCAAGGCATGATTTGTAATACTAGGAACAAAAAGATTCCATGAGATAAGATATGTTGAGTCCATCAGATGCTCAGCTTTGTGTAAACAATACCAAAAGCCATCTTTATGTCAAACTGAAGCGAACTGAATTCATATCTACTCACCTTAACAGTTTTGGCCCCAGCATCATGCGCAGACAATATCTGTAGATTCGAAAATGAGAGATATGATGACCACTAGAGAAAAGAATTCTTGTCCAAAAAAGGACTTGTAATTTTAGACAGAACATTAGAAGACAACAATGCTCAGGGTTTAGACTGTAGATGGATCATGGCAAATGTAGGGTAACATCATTATGCATAATAAACATTACATAAAAATCTGAAAAAGCCTCACTGTTCTAAATACAAAAGAGAAAAGGAAAATGAGTTTTAAGTGAAAAAGAGGTCCCTACTTCTGTTGGGGTCATTACACCAGGAATGTACAAAACTTCCCCCCCTCGGACATCTTCCATGACATCCTGAAGAGCAGTAAGCATGTTTACTTTTATTATTGGTACTAAAAGAAAATGATGATTCATGTTGTAATAAAATTCTAAATGCAGACCTTAACTGTAGCAGGACTCATGAGAAACTTAGCTCCAGCATCTGTTGCATTTTTGGCGTCCTCAACACTTAAAACAGTTCCAACCTGCAAGACACATGGCAGATTCAGAAAATTTCTTGAAGAGAATGCTTTTCAATTTGCTCTTTGATAATCTGTCAACATTTTTTAAGTCAACATACATAGAAAAAAAGAACAAATATGTTGAGCCTTTAGTCATGTACCACAGGTTAAAGTTAACAATTTCTTTACTAGTTTGACATCTTGTCATCTGACACAATTGAGAGCATTAGACTATATAATGATTATCAGATGAAACACATACTGTTTTAATTCCAATCAATACGCACCAGTAAAAAAGGTCTTAAGTTGGTGTCATACTCGTGTATAAGGTCCTGTAACCAAAACACTCAAACTTCTTTCTGATAATCATAAATGCAGGACCTAATATCAAGCTGTATTTTCCAATGTAGTTTGTGGTTTGTCTCCAATACATTTCATCTGTACCAACATCATACACGCGTGACAATTAAATATTTAGGAGGAGCTGAAAATCATTACCCCTAAGGTCATTGTAGGATGGTCCTGCACTAGACACCATAATACCTATGCAGAAGAAAAAGGAAGTCCATAATTTCCAAAGCTATGCACCATTTGCAGTGAAAAAAAAAAAAAAAAAAACAAAACAAAACAAGAAGACATCAATTGTATGCTTACACAACCTCAAACACACCTGGAGTGGACATCACAATCTCCAGCTGTAGGAAAGAAGAAAAATGTTATGATTCAATCAATAATATACATATTATATACAACTAAATTCAGCAGTGCATCATCACAAATATGTGCACTTCCAAGGTAAGAGAATACCTTGGAACCAACCAGAAGTAGAATTTCAAACATTTCACTTCAATTGTTCTGCCTATTAAAGCTTGGAAACTGACAATAGCTAATTTTAATGTTCTGGTAAAAGCAAGGAGTCAATCAATAGAGTACACTATACCACCTAGTCAATTATGATACATTAAAATTTTCTTATTTTACTGCTAGTTACCATCAGACTCAAAAACTTAACAACTATATTATTTAAGATTTGAGGTTATGATACGGTAACATGTCCTCTTATGTGCAATGTGAATAGATGATAAATGACGACCACATGCTAAATGTTTTCTATTGTGTAACATGTATAACCAAACTTTCAAATAAAGACGAGAGAAAAGGTTTGAATTTGGATCTTTAGACCCTCATACCATGTTAATTATCATCAAACCTAAAAATTTAAATTAATAAGGAAGAGTCCAGCAATAATATTTAAAATTTAAGATAATGATACGTCTACAGTTAACACTTACATCAAAGGGAAAAAAAGAAAAAAAATTCAAAGTCAGTAGTCTAATTCCAATGTACACTCATGCATATGGAATAAAACAGCTTACAACAGAGATGCCTCCACTGATTGCAGCACGTGCAGCTTCAATGGCCACCTCTGGACTGTCAAACCAACATTTCCAACCATAAAATAGAAAATCAAAACAACATAACAGTCAACTTATCCAAAAGAAAAGAGCCTTCATGCCCACATACATACCTGTTGGCACGAAGGCAGGCAATAACGCCTGAGTTCTGAATGTGTTTGAGGGTTGTGTTGAGTTGAAGTTGGCGAGTAGAAGAGTAATATTGGTCAGCTTTGAAGCTAGAAGACAAAGCCATTGGTGAACTTGTGACTCTGTGATTGAAGCTTGTGAGGGCCTTATCCATTTTATCTTGCATGTCTCACTCTTGTTTTCTATGCATTTCTATATACAGTCACTGACCAAATGTCTCATTGCAAAGATCAAAATAACGCCCTTACACAAAAGTATCTTGGAAGAATTGGATAGGGTTGGCTAAACATAGAAGTTTGGTCCAATTTGGACAGTCCATTTAGTAAACCAAATTGGATACAAGTATGGATTTAATTTGACTTTTTGTAAGGAAAAAAATTCTAGAATTAACCAAATATATAAAATTTGTTTTATTCTAAAACTTATTTGATATACGTTTTGACTTGCAAATAAAATTAATTACAACTTATGTCCCTAATTACCAAATATGCCTCTCAAGTCAATTTCCAGCTAATATCTCACCATAGGAACTTTTTTGTAATGTGCCACTGTGAGACTGAACAACATTTTATAGTAGGAAATTTTTTGTAAATTATCACCTAAAGGTGTTGCTAACGTGAGATGTTGCCCACATTTGACGATGACAAATGGTATAAAAAACCCTCAAAAATATCAAAATTTTGAAAGTTGATTTAAACTAAAACATAGAAAATAAAAAATCCGAAAAATGCCCTAGATTTGCCACATTGTTGTTGCTTGGAATTGACCAAATCATGCTGATCAAGTTTTGATCCAGACAACAACGATAGTTGTTGGTGGTCATGAGCATGGAATTGACGACGAAGAGAAGGCATGCAAGTGATGGTGGCGAGGCGAGTTGCCCATGGACATGAATTTTGGGTTTATGATTGGAGAGTGCTATTGGTAATTTTACTTTAAATTGTTTTAATGTAATGGTATTTTTGTAATTTAGAGCCACCTACTGTAATAAGTTTTGTTTGTAGGTTCAAATTAATTTGGGGCTAAAAGCAAAATTTTTATTTTCAAAGGTGGTTAATTTTAATAATTTTCAATTTCATAATAATGATTCAACCAATTAAAATTTATATTAATTATTAGGTTCATTTTAAATAAATATATAATATTTTAACAAGTTTCTATAATTTATACTATTTTCAAGCAAAATATTGAATGTGATATAACTACCATAAAGTGTGCCTTAAAGTGCTTAGTATACAATTTGATTTTTTGACATAATGAACTTGGACCATTGTAATTATTCAAAAAGAAAAAAAAAAAATCAAAAGTAACAATATTCTAGTTTTTTTTATTAAAATACAACAGGATCATAATATTCTACAAATATGCCGGAGCCAACATTTACACTGGTTAACATTATTGACACTAACTGGACAATATCCATTTCCTCTTCCACATTTATATTTTTAATCTAGTTTGTAAGTTGAACGAATTCATTACTTAAAGAGAAAATGCATAAAATAGCCCATTTGGAATGGTCAACCTCAAAATTAACCCTTATATTTTTTATTCTTAAAAAAAATCTCAAATGGACAAAAATGTCCTTGATGATAACCCAAAAAGGAGTCAGTTGGTTTGAGGCCCTGAAATCATTCAGCTCTCTCCTAAATAAGTTCCCGATTTCACTCTTTTAGCTTCTCTCTACTCATCTTTACAACCTTTTGTCTTCTACTCTGGTGACGGTCGACCCAGAATTCAATGGATCGATTTCAATATGTCCCGAGAGCTGACCCAGGTCCTGCTCCGCCATGACCGCAGCCTGATAATCTATCCGCTTTTGTGTTGCTTTTACGGCTTGTTTAAATGAGTTTTAGATGGGTTTTACGTTTTAGCTTGAATGATGGGAGTTTTCATTGGATTTGATGTTGCTATTGTTTTAAAGTTTTGGTTTCTATTTTATGGGCTAGTGTTTGTTGACGTAGTGCATGATGTAGATAGTTGAAGTTTTGATTTTGTGGTGATTTTTGAACATTTTAGTTGCCTATATCAAGTTTGAGATATCACATTTTGGGTAAAGATTCATTGTTATGCTAATTGATATGGTTTGTTTGATGTTCTTTTTGTTTGAAAGTTTTGGTTTATATTTTCTGGGTTGGTGTTAGTTGATGTAATGCATGTTGAAGACTGCCCAAGTACTGATTTTTTGCTGATCTTTGAACATTTTAGCCCGTGTTTAGTTGCTTATATGAAGTTTGAGTTATGACATGTTCATTGAAAACTAATTGTTCTGTTAAATGAATATTGTAATTGATGTTATAAAAGTTTGGTTGTTGTAGTGTTAATGAGAAGGAAGTGGATGATATTGTGAATATACGGTGGCTGGAAGGAGAGGTTAGTTGAGCTATGCCAAGGAGTTGAACTAGGCTATTCGGGTTTTCAATTATATGTAGTCTCAAATGTAAAATTTAAAGGTTTGATGGAATTTTGTTGTGTTTCAGCTTCTTGTGGCATGAAGTGGTTGAATGTAGTTTTGAGTCGTGTTGAGGTATTGCCCTATTAGATTGCCAAAAGTTTTATTTGAGATTATCTTTTTTTTATTAGAGAATCATTTGGCTTAAGGGTTAAGAGTTGTAGTGATAGAATGAACAGGATGGTGTTGAAGAAGTACATGCTTCATTTTATGGAAAAATCGAATTCAACTAGACATTTATGTTAAAGTAATTCTGCTTTTCAGTGTTAGACTAAAGTTTAAATATATTATATTTAATGTGACATATTCGCCAAAAATTTGGGGCTTTCAGCTTATGCAAAGTTCATAATTAGGGTAATAACAGCGCAATGAAATTGCTAATATTTGTACATCAGCTCATGTGAAGGTCAGACTTATGAAAGTAATTATAAAGTTGAAATCTAATGTTCTTTCGCTCTTTCACACACATTGGTATCCATGCATGTGCCACCTCATCATTTTTATTGGACTTTCCTTTGTATTATTGAATCTGTCATTGCTTTAGTCAATTTAAGTTTTTAACTGATCCATGGAGAACTGTCACTAGTTGTCGGCAACCTAGACTAGAGCAGTACAGAGGCTAGTCCAAGCTGCAATAAGCATCTTTGTAATTCATTTGAGTTGTTTGAATCATACATCTCATTATTGGTCTAATAGCCACTATGAAATAGATTCTCATTGTTTTAATATCAAAAATATTACAGGAGAATACAGACAATTGCAATTCTGCCAAGTCACTTATCTCAATCAGGTTCTTACCACCTACTCCACGATATACTTCTCCCTCTATCTCTGTTCTCGCTCTCTCATTTCTCAATGCTAATCTGGAACCATCACGGGACTAAGCACCTAGAGAAACTCCTCGGAAACTTATCGGAGTATCAGTATCCACAGGAGATGTAGGAGACTCATAGGAGGGAGAAGTATATCGTGGACTCCAATCATGTTCCTCACTGTATATCTGTTCAGGCATGGTTCCTCGATCAAAATGCAAATTATGCCGTTTGTGAAAATGCTTGGGAATCTACAACTCCTCCGGGTAGTGCCCTGATGATGGTAGACGCGGATAAAATGGTTGGTGCTATAACTTGTTGCTTAAAACAAAAGGACCGTGATTAATTAATTCAGTTGTCATATCTTAATGTATCTGCTTATGTGGGATGTCTCTCTTAGTTAATTTTGGAATATACAAATTTTATTGAGTTGTTGTCAACCTGCATTTTTTTTTTTTGGGGTTGATTTATTTGAAACACTAACGATTTTAGTTCTCGTGAGCATTCATATATTAGCTTTTTGAGTTGTAATAGCATGTCATTTCTGCAGGTGCTCTTTGATGTTGTTCCAGGCATAAAATTTCAGGATGCTATCGAACTGATTAGCTTGCAGCCAATTGCTCCTGATGTAGCTACCTGGAAGCGGTGTGTATGCATATGAAATCTTATATCATGTTGTATAATGGTGATTAGTTCAGTTTTTATTATGTTAGGAATGATGTGGCGATATATATTTAAGTGAGCTTGGAAAATGCAGCCTTGATTCACAGACGTTATCACACTATGGAATTGATGGTTGTTTCTTTATTAGTTATGCATTGCAATTTTGCTGCTGTTATTTTTCATTATCGGTGCTGGTGTAAGCTGCAGTGGGCCAGGGGATGTGGTTCATGGTTGTAACATTTTTTATTTGTTTGTGTTGTCTGTAATAAAACAAATTATGTTGTGTCTAGGTTGTGTCAGTCAATGCATTATCTTGTGTCTAGGTTTAATAGTTCCTATTCCTACTATATGAAGTGTATAACTTCTCAATATATCATTAGGTTACGTTTTATTGTACAAGATTTCATGTGTGTCATTTGTCTGACATTTCATTACAATGATTTCATTTTCAATTTAAAGGAGTCTTCCATTTTTTTACTTGAAAGTGTACACCAAAAAAGTTAAAGGCCCATCAGTACATTTATTATTATTTGTTCATATATAAGCTTGTAAATTATCCGTATAAGTTTATAAAATGCATTTGTTGAGAATCAAATCCTCAACACCTTAGCAAGAATGAATAAACTTATTTTGTTCACAAATCTTCACTTGATGCAATAGTCACAAAATAAAAAGAATGAACATATCAAATAATAACAGATAGAGTGATTTACATAAGCAATTGTAGAGTTCATCTACATTATAATATTACAGTAATTAATGTCATACCATTAAACATTAATTAATTTATTTTGTGTCCATTCCAATACTACAGCAAAAAAACAAAAAAACATTACTCTTGGTGGAGATCAATTTCATTTACACGAAATACATCATACGTTCCATTCAATCATTTAGTAATAGCACATGTAAGCTAAAGCAGTAATGTCAAAGGATGATTTGTCTCATGTCAATCATGCATGTACAAGCTAACATTAAGGCACACAACCACCTGTTCAAGCGTATAGCTATAAAGTTGGGAAACCCAAAATCAAGTAGGCATAAAGTAGGGATTGTCCCAACCTGCAAATTGCAACTCACAACCTACAGGTGGGGAATCCAAAAATAACGTAGGGAAATGTGTAGGGGATCAAAACACGTACAAGCATGTTGCAAAAACCAGATTCAACATACAAAATGGGAACAAAATAACGAACACAAACGTTGGGACTTAGGGACAGCCTCCCAACCTGGAGGTAGGGATCCCTACTTTAACGTTGGGATCATCCCTTGATGTTGGGAATAAAGCTCCAACTTGGATCCCAACCTGGAGGTTGGGATCCCTACCTAAAGGTTTTGATCCCAACCTAGAGGCAGGGATCCCTACTTTAACGTTGGGATCAACTCTTGATGTTGGGATGTAACCTCCAGGTTGGATCCCAACCTACAGGTTAGGACCCTACCGGTTGGTTTTAATCCCAACCTGGAGGTAGGGATCCCTCCTTTAACGTTGGGAGCATTTCTTGCATTGGCATCCATAAAGCTTAGGTTTGATCCCAACCTGGACGTTGGGATCCCTACCAACCCATTTTAATCACAACCTGGAGGTAGGTTTCCCTACTTGGAGGTACGAATCATCCTTTGATGGTTTCAAATCCTGGAGGTGGGATCAACACCTAGAGGTTGGGATCCCTACCTCCAGGTATTGATCCCAACCATTTAGGTTGGGATCCCCACTTTAAGGTTGGGATAACATTTCATTTTGGGACCCGTCCTGGTTTGATACCAATCTGCCAGTTGGGATCCCTACCTCCAGGATTTGATCCCAACCTTTGCTTTGGGATCTCAACTTTAAGGTTGGGATCAATAACTCCAGTTTGATACCAACCTAGAGGTTGGGATCCCTGCCTCTAGGTTTTGATCCCAACCTGTAGCTAGAGATCCCAACTTCAAGGTTGGGATCACCAGTTTATTTGGCATCCATCACCCAGATTTGATCCCAACCACAGAGTTGAGATCTCTACCTCAAGGTTTTCTATCCCAACCTGAAGGTTGTTATCCCTACCTTCAGGTTGTGATCAAACAAACCTCAGGTTGCAAATCCCTACTTGCATGTTGTGATTCCCAACCCTGAGGTCGGGATATTTTTCGACTTCCAACGGTGTCTAGGGTGGGATTCCCAACTTACAGAGTTGGGAATCCCAACTTAAAGGTTGGGAAAGATTGGGTCCCAACCTTGAGGTTGGGATTCCCAACTCGAAGGTTGGGAATTCCACCCAGGATACAGTCGAAAGTCTAAAAATATCTGGACTTCGGGTAGGTTGGGATTCCCACCGAGGGGTTTGAAATCCCAACCTAGGGGTTAAGAACCTATCTAACATTTTTGTTGAGATTCCCAACCTTTGGGTTAGGAATCCCAACCCTCTGGTTGGAAATCCCAACCACAAGGTTGGGTGGGAATGCTGGCAGTTCCATTCCCAACTCAAAGGTTGGGAATCCCAACCTAGGGGTTGAGAATCGTATCCTGAGTTTGGAAAGGTTCCTAACCTCTAGGTTGGGAATCCCAACCCTTTGGGTGGAAATCCCAACTACAAGGTTCGGTAGGAATGGTGGCGATTCCATTCCTAACTCAAAAGTTGGGAATCCCAAACCAGGGGTTGGGAATCGTATTCTGAGTTTGGAAAGGTTCCCAACCTTCGGGTTGGGAATCCCAACCCTTTAATTGGAAATCCTAACTATAAGGTTGGGTGGAAATGGTGGCAGTTCCATTCCCAACTTAGAAGTTGGGAATCCCAACCCAAGGGTTGAGAATCGTATCCCAAAGTTTGTAAAGGTTCCCAACCTTTGGGTTGGGATTCCTAACCCGAAGGTTAGGAATTGTGTATCTAGATTTGGAATTTAGTACTCTTTTTTGTACTTTCAATAATTCTTGGATAATGAATATCAAAACCCTTCCGATTGGGAGCACCCAAGTTGGATAATAGAGGTTGGGGTCATCATTTTCCTTTTCCTTTTCTTTTTATTTTCCGTTTCAAGTTCATATTTTCATTGTTTAATTCATTAGTCTAATTTCCCAACTGAATTATATTGTGAATGTCACATTAGCCTAATCACAACTCAAATAATAGGAATACTAAAACAACAACACACATGAAATCTTTTACAATAAAACGTAACTTTATGACATATTGAGATAATATTTGCACAATAATAATAATAATAATAATAATAATGTGACGGTGTATTGAGTACACTATTTACATTAACAAGAATAATAATAATAATAATAATATGCCACTTTCTTTTTACAAGACATCAACACCACAAGACCTTTTCATCATTCACAAAATATTAGAAAATAATTACTTTCCCCAAGATACCCAAAATTCCAAACCATGCACAAAATGGCAACATTGCTCAAGGAAAGAACCCCCAAAACATTCAATGTTTTCCAAAACAAACCTTCATATGGTTATTAGATGAGTGGGCAGAGGAAACGTTCCTCTTAATGGTTTTGACGCTGTAACTGCAAACCAAATGCATGTTCTACCAGTTGTTGGTTTTCTTGTAAGAGACTAGTCCTAGATTCTTCCAACTTTGTCACCTGCTAGACTTGGTTTTAATTTCCATATCAGAACAAATAGAGAATCATGCTGTATAATGGCCTCTTTTAATTCACTTGACATGCAATTTGCTAGATTCTAATATGGGAAACCAAATGATAATAAACTAAATTTAATTACCCTATCTACCTGCATCTACAGTCATGTGATATCATTACTCAGGCTAGCAATAGTTTCTTTCGATATGCTCTGTCAAAGTTAAAATATCCAAAAATAGACACACGTAAGGAAGGCCTTTATATTTGAATACTCATAATAAAAAAAGATGAAAATAAAGTTGATTGAAAATAACAAAATATGATTTCAATGGAAGTTGTTACAAGATGTGTCAATATGAGATTCACAATATAAATAAGAAATTTAAACAGCTTTAACTCATACCTCTCCAGGATGACGTGTATTCATTGTTTGCGCATCAAGTTTGTAGTTTTGCTACCGAATTAACTGTGAAGCATCCAAAGACTCTGCTTCAATATTCTGCAATAGCAAAATGATGGTATTAACAATTAAGTAATAGAAGATACTTTATTAAAGTAAAAGCAATTTAGAGAAAACATTAATTTAAGAGTCACCTCACTCTTTCTGCTCCATCGAAGTGCACCATTTCAACCACCAAATGCATAAAATGCAAAATGTCGTAAATTCACAGTTCAAAAGTTATCAACAGCCTACACATACAGTACTGGCATTTTTTCAGTTCATTCATCAAAAGTTCATCTTCATATAGGAGCTTAAATAAGGAAAGAAAACCAAAACAGTAATCATCTCATAATTTCACCGAAGTGGTAATCATCTTAAACCTTTGCAGAGAACATTGTAGTTTGTCATATACTTCAAAAGTTGTAGTAGAGGCTCTATTTCCATTAGAAGCAACAAACCTATCAAAGAGCATTATTTAATTTTTTAATAGCTTTCCTAAGAGCTTTCATGCAAAGGTTATTTTTGTGAACAAGATATTAATACAGTAATCATATCGTGTAGCTATTCTGCTCCTCTGAGAATATGATAAAAAAATCCACTCACTTTGTTTAAGGCTTATTGTAGATATCATATCAAATGCAAAGACAACCTACATCTATGCTATTCCAATGATAGAAGCTATAGTATGGCTTACCTCAAATTTTGCAGGCATCACCACAAACAGTAAAAGAATTTAGAGACAAAGTCCCTGGATGTAACAATGCCAGACTTAATAGCCTATATGTAGATTCCAAAATTGAATCCTGCACTATTATCTTCTTCAGCAGAACACTTACTACCTAGGATGTCCTGACTGACGCTTTGCCACTCCCTGTAAGCATCAGTATTCGCAGTTCCATGATATAAGAAACTCGCATCGCAGTTCCCACTGTCTCTACAAGCTCTTTGCCAGCATGTTGCGTTACGTTCAACAGCTAGTAAGTACCACAAAGCCCCTGCTATCTGTTAAGTTTTATCCAACTGTGAGCTTCAATGCATCTGTATAATTCGTACGTGTCTTTTTAAGGGAAAAAAATGTAAGAGAAATTGAGATATAAACATATGTTTCTTGTGTTGCAATTTTGTAAGCTGCGCCTTAATTTTAGACTAATTATGCATATTCTATTATTCAAGACTAGGAAGCAATAATCTTCAATTACCAAATATGAAAAGTAAAGTAAGTGGTGATTTCAATTCGATTTTGCCATAGCAACTTACATGACTAGCAAGCAGGTACCAAAGCGGATAGTATGCGGCACCAGCCATGGTACATTCAGCAAAAACACTCGCAAACTTCTTCAGATTAGAAATTATAGGCAAAAGGCGAACGAACCTAGGAATAAATTGAAAAAAACACAATATTTTGCAATGCCTCCTTTGTGGAGAATACCTCTGCACCTTCTCTCTGAAGAAATATCCAAACCACAATCTGCAGACAGTTAAAGAAGAGTTAAGAATTTTGTTTCTCTGATTGAATATGTGAACTAGTCCTCCCAACGGTAAGAGTCAAAACAACTCTATCATGTGCCAACTACGTTGTTTCTACAGGATATTAAACAAATTTAATATAAATGACAGAACAACACATCACATAAGGCATGAAAATGTAAGTTGAGCAAAGAAGTATAAAACATTATTTTTCAGACCTGTGGTAGGGGCAGCACAGCAAGAAAATAAACAATGAAATGATGGCGTAGATATCGTGTAGCTATTTGTGCAGGATCTATCACAAGTTCACCACGTCCAAAAACTCGTGAAGATGGTGCAATATAAGTTGTGCGAAACTGTAAAGCCATGCGAAGTTAGTATAAGACATCATTTACTGTCCGTAGAGTTGTAATTGTCACCGCTAACTTAATATCCATGCCTATGCAAGCAGGTGTGCCATATTATTAATAGTTGTGCATACAAACTCCCTCAATAAAGAACAAAACAAAAATGAAGGTCCTGTTACCTTTTATTTTCCTTGCAAACTAAACTCATATTGAACAGCATGCATAATTCCATTATTAAATCCATCCTTTTTAGAGAAGGCACCATTATGCATAATTCTTCAATAGCAACTCAATCTATCAACCAAAAAATTCTCAACTTTCAAGCAAAAAACCCAAGTCATTATTCAAATCTAAACCCAAATCATGTTCGAATGCAAATGTCCAGTAAAATAAATTATATGTCATAAATCATCATTCAAACCCAAACCTAAAGTCACATATTACATCAAACAATCAAAACAACACTTTATCATACCAAACTCATAGCCCCTGAGATAGATTATCGATGGCATAAAATTGATTGACGACAAGAAAGGTTTGTTGTCAGCGGCGTGAGAGTGGAGAACCGACGGTCCAAAGGCAGCGCGATGTCCAATCGAAGGATGCGTGGTAACATGCGAATCTGATGGCGACAACAAAAAAAAAAAGATAGAGAAAATAAAGGAAGTATAAGAACAAAATAAGAGGAAGAAGAAAAGAGAAGAGAAAGACCTCACCTGTCGGTGAACTACCGTCGACAGCATTGTGGTAGAGAGAGGTTGGCATATCTCTGATGGTTAAGAATCGACAGTGAGAGAGGAAGACCGATGGGTGGGTCGGGTTTCCAATGTATTTCGGTGGGTTTGGTCGGTGGTGGGTTGAGGTGTGACGGTGAGGTCCGATGGCGAGGAGATGCGATGGTACGGTTGGATTCCTAGAGAGAGAATGAGAGAAAAAAGTTTGGTAGAGAGAGTGACCAGTTGGTGAACGTGACAGACAACAGAGGTGATGGGTTAGTGGTAATTGGTTGAGTAATCAAGGGTATTTTTGTCCAAAAAATGTCAATCTGAAATGACTTACCAAAAAAAGATTGTTTTTCAATTGGGTCTTAGAAAAAGGTTAGTTTTGGTTAAAACCGTTCTTACAATAATAAGTTTTTTAGTTTCTCGTTGTTCGAGATCCACCATTTCCAAGCCATAATTTGGCACACACAGCATTGCAATTGAAAATTTTACTCGGTTTGGTCAATATTGTGGCAATGAAATATAGACATCAAAAGGCATGTATGAGGACAAGTCTTAAGTTTCAACAATTCCAATGATTTATCAATGACATGTAATGTGTTTAGTAATTGGAATTGATATATCGCCTAATGTTACTTTGTGGTAAATAACCCTCATTCAGCTTGACAATAGTTTAAATTCGAGCAATTACGCTGTAAATGATATTATAAAAAAAAAAAAAAAAAAAAATAGCAGCCTGGGGTTGATTTTCCTATTTGATTGTGAACCAAAATAATGAAATGGGATACACATGAAAATATGTATCAGTGAAACTGTGTATATCTGTGTGTGTGTGTGAAATTACACAGAAGATAAAACCAAATTTGTTGAAGGTGATTTAACAAAGCAACTGAGAGAGACTAGTGTAGAAAACAGTGGTGGTGCAAACATGCTAATTAAGCGAAGTTAACCAAACAATTACTAGTTGGAGGCTAAACATATTATAAAGATGTTTTGTTGCATGTTTGCAAATTTATCAATCGTTGCACACAAAGTATTTAAAGTCGTTAGCAGCCCCTCAACCTCATCTGCATTTGGGGAAGATTTTGGAGATTGACTATCCCCATTTCCCTAATTTTATCTATGTATAATATAAAAATATTTATATTTAAGAATTAAATTCATTCTAGTAACTTCTTTTGACTAGCTAGTTTGTAATTTTTATTCCCTTACTTGCCTTGAACTTTCCTGTGACAAATATAATATGTATTTTTGTCCTTTTAAAACAAATTAATGAATTATTTATTTAAGTTATTGAATTTTTTTAATCTATTGGACGGTTTAGTGGGTTACAACAAGTGGAGAACGAAATTTAGAAAGAAATTTCCTTTAGCTAGCTTTAGAGGAGGATGGTAGAGGGTAGGGGTAGGCGACAACACTAATTAAAATATAATATACTGAACATGCTTGCATATAGTAATATACACAATAGTATTTCTTTAGTTGCTAACACCTTATTAGAGTTAGTTCTATTAAGATCAACCCAAATAGAACTCTAGAGATGTGGTTTAGATAACTATTCCCAATATGAAGAGATAGCCACCCAAAAGGTGGGACTTATTATTGACACTATTAGTTCTCAAACCTCGCTCTCAATTTGATAGAAGCAAAGCCAAGTGGGAGTGATGTCATTGTGCCACTCCATTTGTGAGTTAATATGCACAAAAGTTATGTATTATATATATATATATATGTATGTATATAATTTTATCATTTTTTATTATAAATATAAAAAGGAAGATATATACAATTAATTCAAAAGAAACTTATGTATTCAATAACTTCGCTTAATGTGTGTATAGTTAGGTCATTGAATGAAATATTGTTATTAAAGACTTCAACTTACAAAAGTTACAACCCTACTCATAGTTTGAATTTAAATTCATTTAAGATTTTTTTTTTAATATACAACTAATCAAACACATATTAATATAAGTTATATCATGAATAAAGTACATAGTTATCGAAGTAGATGACATTTTCTAGTTTCTAGTTTTATTTTATTAGTTTATTTTCATTCATTCCCAACACCACCAAATTTTTAGGTGTAACATTTTGATTATTCAATCAAGCAAAGAATAAAATATCTAAGGAGAATCTTTGTTTATATTTTCAATGGTGACACGGCTTCTTGACAGGAGTTCAAAGAATGGGAAAGCTGTACATCTAGTAAACAAGATTTCTTACACATCATTTAGTCATGATCGATTTGGGAGAATTTACTTGAATTTGAACTTTTAACAGTAAATTTTCAGAATTTGAGTTGAAAAAAATATATTGGTTATTTAATTATTGAATTTTAAAATAACTTTTATATAATTAATTTATTAATAACACATAAAATACAGTGTTGATTTTTTTTTCTTAAAAAAAAGTGTTAAATATGTGTTTTTTCAAGTTTTTTTTATTTAGAAAGATTGTAATAGAATTAATAAACTATCATAGTGACATTTTTGACATTTCAATACTTTGAAAACACTTAAAAACTTCTTTTCAAGAAAATCTAAAATTTGAGTTTCTTTTAATGGATGTAAAATAATTTTTTTAATCATTTAAAAAATCTATTGGAGTACTAACCAAACGATACAAAAAGGAAAAAAATGAAAAGAGATTTTGAAATTGATGAAAGAAGGAATCTATTTACTAGCAAAGAAATTCTATTAAATGTACACTTAGTAGATAAAATTTGGAATTTTAGATTTACTGCTTTCTGATTACAATATTTTTTTCTTTATTAGGTAAAACTATATACTAGAAAATATCGATCAAATATTGTTGGCAAAAATTATCTCTAAAATAGAAGCAGAATTGCATAAGCAAATTAAATTTATCCAAATATATAAAAAGAAATATAGAATTTAAAAATTGAGACGAATGTTGAGCTGGTTTATTGGTTTGCCTCAACAACAACCATTTTCACAATGGTTGTCATTTTACGGTCCATAGCTTAATTACTCGGTCAACGTAGCCTGTGACTTGCTGGGCCTGTGCAAGTTAGGCCTCTTTTGATTGGGTTTCAAGGCTACCTATAGGCCCAAATTTACATTAATAAGAACAACAAACCAACATTCCATCTTAAAAGAACCTGAGCCAGAGCAGCAAGATAGCCTCTACATTACCGAAGAAGCTAACCTACCGTAACTTGACGACGACTTTTAGAAGCAAGTGACAAACATAGACATGCTTGGTATCGTTTTCTGTTTTCGTTTTCTATTTTATCGTTTTGATTTGAAAAAAAAAATTCATGTTTTTCGAATTTAAAAATACATCTAGTAATGATGATTGAAAATGACATTTCGAATATGAAAATATAATAAATTTATCAGGTAACAATACCTTAAGAATGAAATTTTTTTTATTGATAAATAATTAAATAACAAAAGTAACAATAATGTTATATGTATTTTTCGGACTCATTAAAAGAGCTAGTAAACGCTCAATTCAGGCCCAATAGAAGGCTCGATAAAAGTCAACTCAGTCAAGGCCCATCAGACGAGGCCCAGTATCGATTTTAAGGCCAGTAAACTCTTCAACTCGCTCAGGTAAATCCCTCAACTGACATCAACAGACCTGTGAACACAGTCAGACCGCAGCTCGCCTCATGCACAGTTCGTCTCTTAGCGAGCTCAAGCTCGCAAACCGCCAGACCGCCATAGACACGTTAGCTCGCTCAAAAGCGTAATGAATGCAGCATCTTCCAGAACAGGCAGTTGCCTATTTCAACCATGATTCTCTCTCCGAACATGGCAGTTACCCAATCAAACCGTGATTTCCTCATCAGATATGGAAGTCTACTCGAATTCAAACCGAATCAACATCATCCCTGATTTTATGAAAGCAGTTTCCTGATATTATTCAAACATATTAGGAAGTATAATTAATTTATAATTCTTTTCCTTATTGTTCCTGATTATTTGGAAAGTGTAATTAATTCAAGATTCTTTTACTGATTTGCTACAACCAAATTGTAATGTCTCTTTCCCTATAAATAGGAGGCTAAAATCATTGTAAACATGATCAGAGAATAATCAATAATACACTGTCACTCTGCAGAATTTAAGAGACAGACAGTCGTGGACGTAGGCCTATTATTGCCGAATCACGTAAAAGCTCCGCGTTCCTCGTTTGATTCTCGGTATTTTCCTGTGTCTTTTCTTGGTATTTGCGCTTTCTCACATTGATTGCAGGTATTGGGTATTGATTACTCGTCGACTGAAATCCAACGTCGACATTTTGGTGCTAGAAGGAGGGCCCAAACTGCAATCTTTTTCATCCCAATTCATCAATTTCTAACAACATGGAAAAGACTAGATCAAATAGGTTTCTTGGAGATGATGACCAAGCGGAAAGTCACATGAACCAGTCCCAACAGAACGTCCAGCCCACGCAGGACGCACCCATGCATGTTGCCGGAACGTCCCATGGCCTGACAGTTGGCGCGGCAACAGGCATCCCTCCTCTGCGCCATCGTCAACCAGTTCCAATTGCCCCGTTAGCCGAAGGGCAGAATGTGCTGATTCAAAGGCAAGAAGCGCTGGAGGATACGGTCAGACAACTCACAGAGGCCGTTAATATGTTGGTACAAACTCAAGTACAGAACATGCCCAGGGTTGAAGTCCAGGTATCAAGGCATGTTCCCCAGCAGCATGAAGCGATGCAAATACCTGACAGGCTGGCAAGGGAAGTCCCACGACCTGTAGGCTCAGCTCGCTCCTCCAATGCGCGCTCTAGGACTGGAGGACACCCTGTTCGGGAAGAAAGGGAGGTCGCGCGCCCAGATAGCCTGATAGTAAGATTGGGCCAATGTGGAAACCGGCGGGAAGAGGTTGGCCACGATAGAGCCAGAGTTGCAGCTCGACGGTTTAATGATGAGCATAGGCAGGGAAGATCCCTTCAACCTGAGGGTCTGTTCGAAGAAGACGAAAGATATGACCCAGAGCACCCTGCCCCTAGTCATGATCACAAGAGGAGGTACGAGCTCGGAGATCCACAGGTAGAAGAACTCCTTCAGAGGGTCCAGCAGTTGGAGGCACGACCTGGAGCCCCGGAGCAGCATGGGTACTATGGGGGAAGGACTCCCTTCTCGACAGAAATTGAGACACATCCTCTCCCCTCGAGGTTCAAGATACCAAACATCCAGCAGTATAATGGGGACAGTGACCCCTATGACCATCTCGACGTCTTTAACGTTCAGTTGGACCTGCAGACAGGAAGTCCGATGGTGAAGTGCCGAGTATTCCCAGCTACATTGGGGGATATTCTGAGGACGTGGTTCAAGAATCTCCCAGCTCGCAGCATAGGAAGTTGGGAGCAATGCCAACAGAAGTTCGTTGGTCAGTACAGGGCACTGAGAAGGCAGCTCACTCCATCCTGCCACTTAGCCACCATTTTCCAGCGTCAGGGTGAATCGTTAAAGGAATACATCACCAGGTTTAGACGCGAGGTCGCGAATGTCGAGCATCTATAAGATGAAAGCATACTGACAGCGATCTCAGCTGGGCTGCGCAAGGATGGAAAGTTGTACGAGAGCATTTACAAGTCCCCAGTAAAGGATCTGGGAGAGTTTTACGAGCGAGCTGCGAAAGAGATCAGGTGGGAAGAGACCTTCGGCCCGAAGAAGCAAAATCAGAAGAATGAAGCGGGCAGTTCCAGCCAGCCAAAGAGGAGAAGCAATGGCAGGAACGAAGAAGGAAGAAATGGTGGCTCAAGCAATCAGATTGCCAAAAGAGCAAGGAGAGAGCCAAGAAATGACCGACCTCGGCGCCTGGACCATCAGGAAGGATATAGCGTCCTGACGGCTTCACCGGAAAGGATTTATGCTGCAGAAAGGAATAGGAAAGATTTTGGAAGGCCCATTCCTATAAGGGCTCCGGTTCAAAACAGAGATCGGAACAAGTTTTGTGCCTATCATAATGAGGTCGGGCACAATACTTCAGACTGTTGGGCGTTGAAAGACGCCATTGAGAAATTGATCAGGTGAGGTCGCTTGAGAGATTATGTGGCCAGACCTGCAGACTCGCGACCTCCACAAGAACGATCTCAGCAACAGCAGCCAACACATCAGCAACAGCCCCTACGAGCTTTCGAGCAAGGTCAGGAACCTGCGGTAAGAACCATTTTTACCATTTATGGTGGCCCCCATATCGCAGACGACTCCAACAGATCGCATGAGAGGTACGTCTGAGAGGCGAATCATTCTTTTCAGCTCAATGGGTCAGAAGGACCTGCAAAAAGGGCAAAGCCGACCTCGGACGAGATTGTATTTACAGATGAAGATGCTAGAGGAGTGATCTGGCCTCATAACAATGCGCTGGTTGTACGAGCTAAAATCAGCAATGTGGAAGTTAGGCGCATCATGATTGATACTGGAAGCTCGGTGAACGTGATGTATCGGAGTTGTTTTGATTAGATGGGGCTGCAAGCAGAACAGATGAGACCGTCCCCGGAGCCTTTATTCGGATTCACTGGAGATGCTGTAGTACCGGTGGGGCAGATTAAGTTGCCACTAACTCTGGGGGAGGCAGGTCGTCAGGCAACAACCCTGACAGATTTTTTGATAATTGACTGCCCATCAACATATAATGTGGTCCTAGGGAGACCTGCCATGAACGAGTTGGACGTGGTTACTTCGACCAGAACTTTTACCGTCAAGTTCCCAACTCCCAATGGTATTAGATGTGTTCGAGGAGAGCAGCATTTAGCAAAACGCTGCTACGAAGACGCTGTGAAGATGGGCGTGAGAGGAAAGAAAGTAAACGTGGTCTCAGGGGGCGAGCCACGAGCTATGACTGAGAAAGGAGTCAGTCACGACCTGGACCCTCGCGAGGTAGATGCAGACCGAGCTACAAGGCCAGTTGAAGAATTGGAGGATGTACGAGTCAACAAGGCAGATCCAGAGCGATGCCTGAAGCTGGGAAGAGGATTAGCTCCGGAGCTGAGAACCCAGCTTGCTGACTTCCTAAAGGCGAATTTGGATGTGTTTGCATGGAATCATGAGGACATGGTGGGAATAGATCCAAAGGTGATGTCCCACAGGCTTAACATTGATCCTCAATTCAAGCCAGTTCGTTAAAAGATAAGAACAATGACAGGGGAACGTTACTTAGCACTAAAGGAGGAGGTAGACAAGCTGCTGGTTAACAAGTTCATCAGAGAAGCTTACTACCCGACCTGGGTCACCAACCCTATGCTAGTGAAGAAAAAGAATGGAAAGTGGAGAACTTGCATCGACTTCACTGACCTGAACAAAGCGTGCCCGAAGGACAGTTTTCCCCTGCCAAGGATATACCAGCTCGTGGACGCTACTGCTGGCCACGAGCTCCTGAGCTTCATGGACGCATATTCAGGATATAACCAGATCCCAATGAAATCTGAAGACGAAAAGCACACCTCATTCATGACTGATCGAGGGTTATATTGCTACAAGGTGATGCCCTTCGGTTTGAAAAATGCTGGAGCGACCTACCAACGCTTGGTGAACATGATGTTCGAAGAGCAGATCGGAAAGACCATGGAGGTCTATGTCGATGACATGCTAGTAAAATCCAAGTAGATAGGTGACCATGTCCACAACCTATGAGAGATGTTTCAGATTCTGAGGAGCTACCAGATGAAATTGAATCCGCTCAAGTGTGCGTTTGGAGTAGCTTCTGGGAAGTTTCTGAGCTTTATGGTCAACAATAGAGGAATTGAAGCAAACCCTGAGAAGATCAAAGCATTGATCGACATGAGATCGCCAACCAGGGTGAAAGACGTGCAGAGCCTCAATGGTCAAGTCGCAGCATTGAGCAGGTTCATTTCGAAAGCTACGGACAAATGTGTCCCCTTCTTTGACATTCTGAAGAAAGCAAAGAGCTTCGAATGGACTGAGCAGTATGAAGTAGCCTTCCAGCAGTTGAAAGAATATATGGGGCGAACTCCACTTCTCTCCAAGCCTAAAGAAGATAAAAAGCTGAACTTATACTTAGGAGTGTCGAAGCAAGCTCTGAGTGCTGCACTAGTGAGGGAAGAAGAAAAGACGCAGCTTCCGGTATATTATGTAAGCAAACGGTTACAGGATGCTGAAACCAGATATTCGCAGATGGAGAAACTAGCTTACTGCCTGGTGATTGCATCAAGAAAGCTGTGACCTTATTTCCAAGCTCATACGATTGAAGTCCTCACCCAATATCCGTTGAAACAAGTCTTGCAGAAAGCTGACACCTCAGGTTGTTTGTTGAAATGGGCAGTGGAGCTCGCACAGTTTGATATTCAGTTCAAGCCAAGGACGGTTATCAAAGCTCAAGCTCTGGCAGACTTCATTGCAGAGTTTATGGGACCTGTGGATGATGAAGCTGAGTCTTCTCAAAGTCCAGCTTGAGAGCTTTATGTTGATGGATCATCCAGCGAGCAGAGGGCTAGAGCTAGGATTCTACTTATCAGTCCTGAAGGCTATAAAATCCTTTGTGCCTTAAGGTTTGGCTTTCAAGCAACAAACAATGAGGCCGAGTATGAGGCTCTGCTCGCGGGTCTGCGTTTGGCTAAAGAGATGTGAGCTGAACGATTGAAAGTCTTCAGCGATTCACAGCTCGTTGTGTATCACATATCGGGGGAGTACCAAGCCAAGGGACCGAAAATGGCCCTTAACCTCTAGAAAGTTCACGAGCTGCTAGGTGCATTTCAGAAATACGAAGTGAAGCAGATTCCACGAGCTCAGAACGTGCATGCAGACGCTTTAGCTCGCTTGGCAACCACCCGAGATGCAGATTTTCTTGGGGCAATCCCAGTTGAATTTCTACCAACTCCAAGTACGGAGGAAAAGAATGTGACAATGGCCATAACTGTGCAAACAGATTCCTGGATGAGCTCTATTCTCAGTTATTTGCAGGATGGAAAGCTACCAAGTAACAAGCTGGAAGCCCGACGTCTACGAGTTAGAGCAACCAGGTACTGCATCTATGATGATGCCTTGTACAAGAAGGGGTTCTCAGCTCCACTGTTAAGATGCATTGATGGCCCTGAGTGTGAAACAGTACTAAGGCAGATACATGAAGGCCACTGCGGGAATCACGCTGGGGGGCTGTCTCTAGCTCAGAAGGCACTTCGTCAAGGCTTCTACTGGCCCACCATGAGGCAGGACGCCATTAACTTAGTAAAGAAATGCGACAAGTGTCAGAGGTTTGCCCATGTTCCGCGAGCTCTACCAGCTTACCTCCAACAGATGGTGAGCCCGTGGCCCTTTGCGATTTGGGAGATGGATTTGATTGGGCCTCTGCCAATGGCTCGTGGAAGATGCAAACATGCGGTGGTCGCAGTGGATTACTTCACCAAGTGGGCGGAAGCAAAGGAGTTAGCTGAAATCTCCACAACAAAGATTGAGAAATTTGTGTGGAGCAATATCATTTGTAGATTTGGGGTTCCACAACAGATCGTGACAGATAATGGGACCCAGTTCGCTAGTGACCAGTTTCTCAAATTCTGCAACGATCTCAAAATCATTAAAAGCTTCTCAGCAGTAGACCATCCACAAGCCAATGGCCAAGTTGAAGCAGTGAACAAGATCATCAAGCAAACCCTGAAGATGAAACTGGAAGTAAAGAAAGGAGCATGGGTAGATGAGCTTCAAAAAGTATTGTGGTCGTACAGAACCATAGCTCGCAGCTCCACTGGTGAGACCTCATTCTCAATGGTGTATGGATCTGAGGCTATGATCCCAGCTGAATTTGAAGTCACCTCGCAAAGAAAAGCAACCTTCAATCCAAATGACAACGATCAGCTACTTGCAACAAACCTGGACCTGCTTGAAGAACACAGGGAAACGGCCAGGTTAAGGGTAGCTGTCTATCAGCAGAGAATAGCGAGGTACTACAACAAATATGCTCGGATTCGCAGATTCAATGTGGGAGACTTAGTATTGCATCTCATTCTGCCTGGAGCCCGCAAGCCAAGTGATGGATCCTTAGGCCCGAACTGGGAAGGACCATATGTTGTCACAGCAAGCTTGGGGAATAGGGCTTATCATTTAGCTAGTGAGAATGGAGCGAAGTCCCTCGAGCTTGGAATGCCGAGCATCTCCGCCCTTATTATCAGTAAACTCTTTGTAATATGTAATTCAAAATCATTCTAGTTAATGAAAGCTCCATTTCCCCAACTTGTAACTCAATTCATTTCACTAAGGCAAACGGGCTCCGAGCTAAATAGCTCGCTACAAAAATAAAGAGCCAAAAAAGCAAGTGACTAAGTGTCCTTGCATAGCTCGCCAAAAGAGCCTAAAAATCAGGCGAGGTGACGACCCCTGCATAGCTCGCTACAAAAATAAAGAGCCAAAAAAGCAAGTGACTAAGTATCCTTGCATAGCTCGCCAAAAGAGCCTCAAAAGCAGGCAAGGTGACGACCCCTGCATAGCTCGCTACAAATACAAGAGCCAAAAAAGCAAGTGACTAAGTGTCTCTGCATAGCTCGCCAAATGAGCCTAAAAAGCAGGCGAGGTGACGACCCCTGCATAGCTCGTTAACATTCTAAATGATCAGCCGTTTATTTTTTACATCATTTCTTTAACTTTATGCATTATCAGATTTAGAGCTCGTTGATGATCATCTCGCGAGGAATATGGTAACTCTAAAGATGAAGAGCATAAAACATGTTATACACAATAGCTTAAATACATTCAAACACAGAAGAAATAATGAAAGAAATTTCATTAAGTATAATAGCTGTTTACAAACTGAAAAGCTTAAAAAATACAATGAAAAGAACAAAGAAAAGACGAGCTCTTAAACTTGAGTTGAAGGGCCTGGGCCTGATAAAGGGTCCTCATGAGAGGGAGACACTCCAGGGAGATCAAGGTCGACAACGGGCTCAGCTTGGGAGGTCGTACCATGAACCTCCTCTACCAAAGGAATTGGACCAACTGAGGACGAGGTAGCTCTTGCTTTAAAATCCTCAACGGTTTCAAGACCTGTGTCCCCAAAGATAGAAAAATCCATTTCTGGGTGGGACGTCCACAACGTGAAGAGAAAATCACGATCTGTTGACTCCTCAGCCTCATCCTTGGCTTCAGCAACTTGGGCCTCCAGCTCTCGAGCAGCGTGCTCTCTGAAGACCGTTAGCTCTTCGAAGGCATTATCAGCGTGACGATTGACGATCTCAGCTTCTTTTTTCATGTCTTCAACTCGCTGCTCTGCAGCCTCAGCCCGCTGAATAGCCTCCCCTACCTGTTGTCTAAGCACCTCAGCTCGATGCTCAGCCTCCTCGGCATGTTTAGCCGCGGTTCCAACCTCCTCAGCTTGTTTGGTTGCAGCCTCCTTAGCGCTTTTAGCTGCAGCTTCCATTTCATCAGCTCGCTTTTTAGCTTCCTCGGCCTGTTTCTCAGCAGATTCAGCTCGAGTCAAAGCAGTATCAACTTGGCGATAAAGCACTTCAATCTTCTCTTCTGCAGTTGAAGCCCGCTGTTCGGCCAGCTCAGCCCGTTGCTCAGATTGCTTTAACTCTTCCTTTGTTTTGAACAGCTCATCCTTTAGCATGGTATGCTTATTTTCCATTTTCTTTAGAGCTTCCTCAAATGCCTGCCTCGCAGCGTTCGCCTCAGCGATCTGTGCTTCCTGACCCTGCACTCTACCTTCAGTCAAACGCGCAACTTCATCTTTGGCCTCATCCAGCTCGTCTTCCAGTTTCCTTATTGCATCGTTTGTAGCCCTTGTCTGCCTTCTCCGCTTCATCGCGCTAAGAGCACCCTGAAAACGTTACGAGTTAGCATTTAATAAAGTAAAGAGGTCGGCAAATAAGGGAAAATGACTTACTAGCATGGAATGGCGAGCTACGAATTCGTCCAGATCCTTGCCCCTAAGATACTTATTTTCCAAGACATTTGCATGGGTAAGCATGATCGTTTCCCAGTTGTCAAGGAAGGAGGTCAAATATCTTCCCCCAGGCCCAATCTCAACGGTTGGTCTCGTTGGCGAGGGGGTCCTCTCAGCTTCTGGAATATCGCGTTCGCCATCCCAGGTAGCGGTAGGCCGCAAATGAACGATGCGCTTAGTTGCTCTTTTGCTGGGGCCAACTCGGGTTTCCTGCGAAGCAACCGTAGGAGGAGCGTCACCTTTTCCAAGCAGCGAGCTGGAAGCTGGAGTCAACTTAAGACTTGAGGAACCAGCAGTTAGAGGCACTTCATTGGGAGCAACAGTTGAAGGAGCAGTGGCCTCAGTAGTAACAGGCGCTTCACTGAAAGCAGCGACCGTAGGAGTCTGGTCCTCGGCAGATGATTTTGAGCGTTTTGAAGGGGCCGCTGGAGTGGCTAAGGCCTCAGCAGGCCGTTTTGCTGAAAGAGTCGAGGAGGCGGGAGATGTAGCAGGTCGTTCAGCAGGAGGAGATTTCAAAAGAACAAGTTTCCTCCTGTTGGCTGGAATTCGCCCAAAGGAAGGAACAGGGGCTGGAGCGCGAGCTGGAAATGGCAGTGAAGCCCTTGGAGTAGATGTGTGATGTGGGGAAGAGGATGAGTCAACCTGTACAGTAGGGGTTGTGTGGGCTTGATCTGATCCTGTCCGAGCTGGGGCAGGAGCCGGAGAAATAGTTTTTGGAGATGCGCCCTTTAATGGGGTCCGAGCTGAAGACGATCTCGCCTTAGATGAGGCGCGAGCAGGAGCACCTTGGGTAGAAGCCTTCCGAGCTGGAGAAGGTGAGCGAGTTGTACCCGCTGCTTGTGTAGAGACTGGTTGCAGAGGTCGGGAAGCAGCGTGTCCCCCACCTGAACTGGAACTTCAAAAACAGAAGGAAGTCTAGGTTTATCGCCGATCTTGCCTATGTCCTCCTCAGATCGCAGAAGAGGGGATTCCTTAGGAGGAGCAAGGCCGTAAGCTCTAAGGACAACATCGTCAAATTTACTGCTGATGTCTGCGTCCTCTGAGATTGCGAGCTTGTCAAGAGCTCGTTCCTCCTCGCTGCTGAGAGGAGACTCGTCCATTTTCAGCACTGCAAAGCAAAGCATTATAATAAAAAATAATAAAAATAAGTAAATATTCAACTCACTATATTTTCCTTATACTTGGTTTCAGGACGAAGCTGAAATTTTGGAGATCTGCGAGAGAGGGGCACGAGACATAGAACCAGCTCGTCTTATACTGCCCGACATTGGACTTGCCCTTCGCTTCTCCTTTGGGCAAGAGATCTTTGTATTTCGACGGACGGGCTGTGAGGTAATAAATGCCCTCCGGCTTTTCTCCTTCTGCTGCGCTCAGAGCCTTGAAGGAGTAGAACTGCTGTATAATTTTTGGAGTAGAGGGACGAAGGCCGTTCCTAAGAAAGGCCACAGCCAGCGAGGTCAGCTGCGCATAGGAGTTTGAAGTCAACTGGAATGGCGCGAGCTTGACCTTGTTAAGAAATGCGATCAAGTACGGTTGAATGGGGAACCGTAGCCCCTGTTCGAAATGTTGAACACTAATGGCGACGTATCCCCTTGGTGGATAACATGCATGATTCTTTGAATCAGGTAGCAGTGCACGACAACCCAAAGGGATGTGGAATTGAGTAACAAGTCCTTCCACCTCAGGACACTTTAGCGATGAAGGATGACGAGCGAACGTATCCCGAGCTGCTCTTCCCTGTATAGCATGTGCTCGGGCTTCATCTCTCTCACGAGCTTCACTGCTTGGAATAATTCCTTTGCGAGCTCTGCTTGAGGACATCTGAACAAAAGAAAACAGTCAGACTATGTAATGGAGGTTTCAGTCGACAAAAGCAACGACCCGCGAGCTAACAAGACTACGACAATCCTAAGTCGGCAACAACAAACATGCTATGTTCAAGTGATATTCAAGCAACAGCAACAGTTTGATATCAAGAGCATAACATATTCAAACCATCACATACACAAGAATGATCAGATACAAGCACAACTCAATATCAACTCAACGAAAAACAGAAAGTTTGAAGAAACAGATGTCTTACCGTGAATCTCTGAAGAAGAAGAAAAACGGCGATTGGAAAGGCTGGTTTTGTGCAAAGACAGTTCGTCTTCTGAAACTTGTGTGCTCAGTTGCTTTGAAAGAAAGTGATAGGTAAAAAGAAAATGAAAAGGGGCTCCATCAATTTATAAACAAGTGGGCTCGATCCCCAGCCATCAGATCTTCGTACCATGTAACCGTCATTAATCCTACGATACAGCGCGAGGTATGGTTATGTAATCATGCAGCCGTCAGTTGAGGGACGTGTGCCTTTAATGTGCATGTAAGAGACATGGTGGTGTCATGTGATAGAACCGTCAGTTGAAAGACGTGCGCATTTAATGCGCATGTAAGGGACGTGCTGGCGTCGTTTCAGTTACCTTCTGCATTACTGCCACATGTCGCAACTGAAAAGGTGGAATTTGAAAATGCGCAGAAGCAGTTATGAAGGTTAGCGTGCCAAGGAAGCCAGTTTTTACCAGCAAGCTCAAGCTCCCAGCTCGCAGAAGCGAACTGAGAGCTGGGGGGCTAATGTTATATGTATTTTTCGGACTCATTAAAAGGGCTGGTAAAAGCTCAATTCAGGCCCAATAAGAAGGCCCGATAAAAGTCAACCCAGTCAAGGCCTATCAGACGAGGCCCAATATCGATTCTAAGGCCAGCAAACTCTTCAGCTCGCTCAGGTAAATCCCTCAGCTGACATCAACAGACCTGTGAACACAGTCAGACCGCAGCTCGCCTCATGCACAGTTAGTCTCTTAGCGAGCTCAAGCTCGCAAACCGCCAGACTGCCATAGACACGTCAGCTCGCTCAGAAGCATAATGAATACAGTATTTTCCAGAACAGGCAGTTGCCTATTTCAACCATGATTCTCTCTCCGAACATGACAGTTACCCAATCAAACCGTGATTTCCTCATCAGATATGAAAGTCTACTCGAATTCAAACCGAATCAACATCATCCCTGATTTTATGGAAGCAGTTTCCTGATATTATTCAAACATATTAGGAAGTATAATTAATTTATAATTCTTTTCCTTATTTTTCCTGATTATTTGGGAAGTGTAATTAATTCAGGATTCTTTTACTGATTTGCTACAACCAAATTGTAACGCCTCTTTCCCTATAAATAGGAGGCTAAAATCATTGTAAACATGATCAGAGAATAATCAATAATACACTGTCACTCTGCAGAATTTAAGAGACAGACAGTTGTGGACGTAGGCCTATTATTGCCGAACCACGTAAAAGCTCCGCGTTCCTCATTTGATTCTCGGTATTTGCCTGTGTCTTTTTTTGGTATTTGCGCTTTCTCACATTGATTGCAGGTATTGGGTATTGATTACTCGTCGACTGAAATCCAACGTCGACAAATAACATGCAACAAAATTTCATTATAAAATTAAGAATTGTTTTAAAGATTATTTGCATATAATTATGTATAAAATTAATTAAAAAATAAGTTAAAATTTCATTAAGAATTGTTTCTCTCTCCTAAGTGTGCCTGAAAGAATGATTAAATAAAGTGATATGGCCACATACATAGATTTCGATATGAGAAAGTACATCGCAAAGATGATGCATCCTCATACACTGATATATCATGTCTCTTTAGGAAAAGTCATCTCTCTAGGAGAGTTGTATTTCTAAGAAAAATCATGTCTCTAGGAGAATAGTGTGTCCATGATAAGACACAACTACTCACTTGAAGGTCTATAAACAAGCTTTAGGATTCTCAATTTTCTCTATACCAAAAATAAAGTAGAAAAATAGAGAAGTGAAAGTAGTGAGTAGGGTCCGCATGCAATTAACTACCTAACCGTATTTGGTCACTTGATTCGATTGTGAGTTTCATTTTCAATAGTGTCATCTTCCATTGATTTACAAATCCATCTCTCTCTAGCATCTCCAAATTTAAAACAGTTTTAGCACGCACTTTGTTCTTTGTTTTACAATTGAGGGTGGAGGGAAGTTGTTTACAATTAAGGAGGGAAACAAGGAGAAAGAAGGAGGTTGACTTTTCCTTTTCCTTTTTGGGCTTCATGAAAGTTTTAGATAGCGGTGGGCATTTACATGTTCGGTTTAGTTCCAAAAGAAACTGAACATGAATCGAATTTTTCTCAGTTCTCAAAATCATAACAAAACATGAACCAATTGAGGGTAAAACCGAACTGAATTGAACATGATTGGTTCGGTTCTGTTTGGGTTGTTTTGAGCTATTTTCAGAATATTCAAACAAACCCAAATACCACTCTAAAACCCACCACTTGCAAAACAAGACACCCACTCAATCACCACTGGTGACAAATAGACACCCACTCAACTACTAACACTTACAACACCCAAACATCATTTAAATACCATGATGCAATTGCTCCACAGTCCACCCATCAAACATCACTCAAACTTTGAGTTCTTTTTCTTTTATGTGCTTTAAGGATAGGCAATCGGCCAAAGTCAATAAAAGGTTTAGCGAAATATGACCCTCATATACTATTTGTCATCTTGTGGGCATACTCTATTAAAGAGATCTTTTGTTTTGAGAAATGTTATGCATGATGCATTTAACATCTAAAATATATTTATTTTTAATTTTATTGTTTTGTGTTGTACATAAACCTGATCAAAATTTTCCCTATCCACTCAACATTATATTTCATATACTTTTCGATCTACATTTATTATTATTTCAAAGGTTTTCCATTGATTATAATCCTTTTAAGAGTTGAATTTCTTTCATTTTTTTTAGGAGTATTAAATGTGGTTTCACATTTAATTCATTATTTATTTTATAGAGTTCGAAGAAGATTCGTGATGTAGAGAGCAAAATGAGATAGGAAAATCACACGTTCAATGACCCATTAATTCATAGAATACCAAGAAATTGAATAAAATTAAGAAAACTTCACAAATTGTTTTAATCAAAGTAATCTACCTTCAACTGAGATATTACAAACATTTAAAAGAAAACCCTAAATTATACAAAATATAAAAAAATTATTAAACAAATCCCTAAATTATACAAAATTGTAAAATAACACATAATTTTGTGGTATATCATAAAAGTGCCGATTTGACCTGCGAAATATATATATTAACCCTTGTAAATCTAAAATTATTGTTTTGATAACAAATTGATGCAATGCAAAAGGAGTGAAAATTTACAGTCCTTCGAGACCATCCAACGGTCCAAAAGGCTTAAAAGTCCTAGTTTGATGAAAACAGTCAAACAATGTCTGATTTCGACAAGTAATACTAGTTTTACAAGTGAAAATGATGTTCTATATATGTGCGTTTATATATATATATATATATATAAACAAGTATAATAATGATAAATTAATAAAGATTAAAATATTAGAGAAATAATAATAAAAATAATGCACCCAAGAAATTAACATGATTCAGTCTTGTGACTTACAAAGCTTACAAAAATTGGAGTTGGAAACTTTCAAACCCAAAGCCCCAATATATCTATATTTTACTGTCACATGCAAAGGAAAGTTTTGAATGATATTCAAACTAATCGGCATTTCCACTCCATTTTACTTTGCTAGGCTGCATGACCCATTTTAAAGCAATGAAGATGGACTCAAAGTCACCAGTTGGCAGCCCCACTCTAGGCATATAGCTCACAATATAGCTCTCAATAACTTTCAATCTCACAATATAGCTCTCAATAACTTTCAATCTTTCTATTAATTAATGAGCAATTTGACAAAAACAATCTTTCTATTAATTAATGAGCAATTTGACAAAAAGAAACATTTTTGTGGATTGTACTTGCACAAAATCTCCTCTACCAACAATTGCATGCATTCATGTATGAGGCTGAGTTGTAGTAGAAACAAGGCATAATCCTGCAACATTTACATAAAAGCAGCTCACCTTTCCAATTCTAGCATGAAGATTATCGGAAAAGCAGAGTCAATAGAAAGATTGGATGCATTTCTTTCCCAATAAAATAACAATGAAAACATAGAGAGCTTACATTTCCATTGACAATACGAGACTTTAAAGATCTTACATATCAGAAAAATTATATATGCAGGTACATCATCAATCCAGTAAAGAAACCTCTATCATATGCATTGTTTTGCACAACCAAACCTTAGCTTCAAGCAGCAGCAGTAGCACCAAATTGTCAAGACACCAAACTAGAATAGGAAAGGAATGAGTATCTCAGTCTAGCCAGAACTATTAAAAGCAGGTCACATTGTAAGCCTGTCAGTAGAGAATGACAATCGCCGCAACAAATGTTCTACATAACCACACCATGAACAACCAATAAATTATGAAACACAATATAATGGAAAAGCTATCTGCATCCCAAAAAGAAGTGATATGAAGAGAGTTAATACCAGAAACTCAAACAATGAGACAATGTATATATAAAACTTACTTGAGAAGATTTTGTTCTATTTGCAGCTGTCAAGCACTCAGCAGTATTGGTTCCAAATAAACAAAACAGTCTGTTCAAGAAAGCAATAATTGAGATGCACATATAAAGACTATAATTCTATATTAATTATATGATGATCATAAAAATTAAAAATAATTGTTGTGATAAGAAAATAAAAGTTAACATATAAACATTTTAATTCATATAATAAATATTCTATAGGACGAAAGTTACCTATCTGCATGAAGCAATTGAGAATCGAGAACTACTTATGAACCATTTCCAGCTACATCGTCTTCCACTTTCAATCTATCTTCTTTCAAAAGTAGAGCTAGTAGAAAAAGATCTTCCGGTGCCCAACAAAATAATTTGAATGAAGATTGAGAGCAAAAAATAATAATAATACAAAACAAAACAAAACAAAGAAACCTCATTAATCTTCAATGGCTCTTGTTTTCTAAATTAAAAACATCAAAAGATTTGAATGGTGCTGATAAATCTTACAATTCAATTGTTATTTATTTTAAAATTAATTAAAGTTGAAACATCAACCAGTTAGTAATGCTAATTGCATAAAACAAAGGAACATTAAAACTCACGATATATAGAAGTGAAAGAATTTGAGACAGAGTAGGAAAATCACCTCTACATTTCATTTTTCTAAGAAGCCTTATTTTCTCACTTGAAAGCAAGACCTTGCCCAAGATACATTGGATGGAAAAATTTGGAATCAAATTATATTGAAGTAATGTATCACTGATTATATAAATTAAATATAGTTTGAATATATTCTTTATTACCAATAAAACAAACAATTATAGAGAGACCTCTATAATCATTTAAAATACACAGCTTTTTTTAATTTTACAGCCACCAAACAGGATATAAAAACAATAAAAGTTCTACTCATAGGACATAGCAACGTCCTGCCTTTAGAATAATTTGGTAGTCTACCCACAAAGTAAATGCCCTTATATAGACAAGACATGACCATCTTAGATTTTAAAAAATAAATAAATAAATAAAATCCTATTGATTAAATCTATCTGCATATATTGATAGTTGTCACAACAAAACCTCCACTATATAACCCCGCCAAACAGATTCAAAGGACGGCATCAGCAACCAATAAAATAGCATAAATGGCCCAGCTCAACAGAGTTTTTAATAGAAACATCATCTAACAAAACACAACTTACATGACTTACTTTGGACTTGGGAGAATTTTCATCTGCTGTTAGCAGGCACTCGACAAAGCAATCACCCACAAACAATGCAATCTGTTCAAAGAGGAACCAAATGAGCCCCAAATGCACATATCAGGTAATATTGTAACTTCACTAGGTCACATAAGAATGTTACTGTGATGCAGACCGTATCTGAGCAAGCCTCTCATCATCAAGGAAGAGCCAGAGCTACCGCAACAGATCAAGTGACAGTTACTCAAGATTCAATTGACTTAGCTGAAATGGTAATAGATTGTAGTAGTCTACAGCTCAGCCACCAATGTACTCTAATCACAGAGGTCTGAATAAAGCAATCAAGTTAGAATCATCTTTTTCAAGAGCTTGAAAAGGTCCTTGGTCTTTAGCTTTCTTTTGATGTGTTTACAAACACTTTCATATTTCCAAAAAAAAATTGAGACCTTGGTAGTAGAATCTCTTATCAACCACTGTATTTCTACTTCCTAAAATAAATCATTTTCTCATTTTATGACAATATTCTCACATGCTTTATTTACTTACATATGAAACAGTTTTACCGATTATAATATTTGATTAGCCTCTGTGGTTCTGCTGCCTAAAAAACTTCATCTTCTCACTGTATGGGGATGCAAAATATGTTGAAAAATATTATGATATATATCTAGAAGAATGAGACATTAAACGATCAAGTCAAAGAATCAAAAACAAAATATTTAAATTGAATTCAATAATGTATATCATCCAAAGTCTATAAGAAATTCGACAGAAGGAACTCATCACAATAATTATAATAATAGACTTGGAGTTGTTAAGTTACTTACCTAGTCGATTTAGTGCATGAAGTGTCAGGTGAACATTATTCTGAGCAGCTCCAGCTATATAGGAACAAACAGCTGAAGTCAAAAAATGTAACAACAGATATATAGCTGTAGCTCTTCATTGTTTATATAGAGTTTGGATCAAGTTAGCTTCGAGTGCTCTTGGGATGTGGTTCGATTACATCCTCATTAGATCTGTCACTTGTCTCGGCCTCATCAGAGAATTTTCTGATTTTGCCTTGTTCTTTAACAGACATTGCCCCAAAATCTTGATCGGGGCCACCACAAGTCTCATTAGCAATGCTAGGTAGGGTTATGTTGTGCTTCTCATATATTGGGCATACCCCACAATATTTCACCCTGCAATTAGGACGCCCTTCAAGGTTGAACTCAAATAAATAATCTGTACACTCACCACAAAGCTCAAGAACTGAAGCATCAGAATACCATAAAGCGACATGATCTGAGTCAATTAATGTTTTATCTTCGTAAGGAACTATGATGGAATCACTCCAAGGACTGTCATCATCTTTACAATGGCAACGGTGCCAATAACTGATGTCAATATCGACATAATTTTCATCATCATAACCTTCATCATCATAAAATTCAATAACAGCACATGCAACCAATCTAATGAGATGACCACTGACACTATCATGGCCTGACACTTGAATATTTATCGAAGATCCGTTAGTTTGACCTTTAAACCAACCTGGAACTTCACTTCCCGGGCAAAAAAATTTAAGATCGACAGCTTGAGTTCCACTTCCCTGAAACATAAAAATCATCAATTTTTTGAATGACAGAGATAGAGAGAGAGGGAGATTGTGATGGATTTAATATAGTAATTACCTTTGTTGTCATATCCTTATACGAGTTTATTTGGAATTCCAGAATATTGATAACCGCTGCCTTATTAAGGTTCAGACAATTAGTGAAGTATAGAGAGCATTTACTAAATCTGCAAATAGGAGGTTTAGCTGTTGCTGATTCTCCATAGTCTGAGAGATCAGTCACTGAGTTCCCAGGCAAATTTTCTAATTTTGAGCAACCGGAAAGTTCGAGAATATTCAGAGATGTCAAATTATAGATGCTAATCGGAAGCATCTCAAGGTTTTTGCATTCCCTCAAAAACAACATATCAAGCCCACTAAGATTTTCAATTGAATGGTGTAGCCCCTTAATTGCTGTTCCACTTAAATCAAGAATTTTCAAACTTTCCATTGTATCCAAGATTTCTGGAAAACACTCAAGTGCATAGCAATTACTAAGATTTAGCTCTCCAAGAGCTTTCAACTTGGAAATGCTGATCGAAATACATTTGAGCCTTGTGCATTCTGCTAGATCCAACTTGACAAGTTTAGTTAGATTCTCCATTGATGAGAGCTTCAACTCACAAAAGTTGTTGAAATGGTGAACAGGTGGGGGTAAGTACAGCAAACTTTTGCAATTATAAAGATGTGTCTGCATAAGCAATGGGGCATCTAAGAGGTATGAGATCCTAGAAGGCTTAATGCGGCAGGATAGATCAAGAAATTCAAGCGATGGAAAGCGAATATTATTTGGAAAGCCCTGAAGATTATAGCAATTCCTCATATTCAACTCACGAAGGTTGTTGTAATGGTGAACAGGTGGGGGAAAGTTGAGCAAACTTTTGCAGTGACAAAGATGTATTTGCTCAAGCAATGGGGTATCTAAGAGGTCTGAGATCCTAGCAAGCTTAATGCAGTAGGATAGATCAAGAGATACAAGCGATGGAAAACAAATATTATTTGGAAAGCTCTGAAGATTATAGCAATTCCTCATATTTAACTCACGAAGGTTGTTGTAATGGTGAACAGGTGGGGGAAAGTTGAGCAAACTTTTGCAATGACAAAGATGTATCTGCTCAAGCAATGGGGCATCTAAGAGGTCTGAGATCCTAGCAAGCTTAATGCAGCAAGAGAGATCAAGAGATACAAGTGATGGAAAACGAATATTATTTGGAAAGCTCTGAAAATTATAGCAATTCCTCATATTCAACTCGCAAAGGTTGTTGAGAGGGTGAGCAAATGGGGGAAAACCAAGCAAGTAGATGCAACCATCAATATCTATCTTCTCAAGCAATGGGGCATCCAAAAGGTCTGATATCTTAGCAAGGTTAATGCACCTGGAGAGATGAAGATAATTAAGAGATGGAAAATGATTACGTGAGGAAAAGTCAAGCACCCTTGCACAGGATCGAATATCTATCTTCTCAAGCAGTAGGCCATTTAAGAGGTCTAAGACCCTACTGAGATATGGACAACCCTTAAGAACAATGCATTTCAATTTTGGGGCATGCTGCAGCAAGAAAACACAGTAAAATTATTATAATAAATTAATGAATAATTATTTGTTAACTATAAAATTAAAAGAAATAAAACATATGCTTAAAATGTTAAACCTACCATATTGTCTTCCCAAAGCTTCTCAATATTGCTATGTATCAGATTAAGTTCAACGAGGTTCTCTGGAATAAAATTTGATGGCAGTGCTTTCAAAGGATACCCAAGCCAATTAAGAGACCTCAGCTTATTAGAAAGATAATTTATATCATTTGGAAAATGCACATTAGAGCTATATTGGCCGCATCCAAAGGGAATAGAACAATAGCAGTATTCATCGAAAGTAGAATCATAGAATTTGAGAAATCTAAGATTTTTCATTTTCTTAAGCACTTTAGAACTCAAATGTTCCTCATTCATTTTGAACATATTTAAAAATATTCCTCTGATTGCATTAGTCCCCTAAAAATCAAAAGAAAAGTAAGAGTTAATATATATCATAAAATGAATAAAGACATAATAATAATTTTATACAACTTTTTAAGTAGACAAAATTCTTGCAAGTCTAGTAATGATGAGATCTCAAATATACATTCTTAATTTTGGGCATATTTAGGAACTAAACCGACCTCCTAACATCCAATAACATAGTATAAGAAGCATAAAATCAAAAAGATAACTTGAAATTATTAATGAATTTTTTAAGTAGCCAAAATCTTTGCCAAATGTATTATGTTAATAGCTACACTCCTTTTACAAACAATTTAGCAATCTACACCAAAGAGATCATAGATGCAATCTATGCCAAAGAGATCATAAATGCAGTCAAGCTACAATAAATATTCAAGAATGTTTAAACTTCTTGCAAGTTGGTTATTCTATACAGGTTTTATTTTTAGCACTTGAGTGGAAGGCATGTATTAAGAGTGTTAAAGATCTATAGGTATATGAGTAGCATTGTAGTAAGGGTGTAGTAAGACTATGTGAGTCAATTATGAGAGAGACCACAAAAGATGTCTAAGTGCAGTGAGTGAATGATTTGTGTAAAGGTGAGTAAACAGTGAGTTTAGTAACACAAATTGCACCTAATGTACCATTCTACAGATTCATCAAATTTAAAGGGACATCTAGTTGTAAAGGCAATACAAAATGATTAAAGACTCACATCAACATTCTTTAGTGTGTTAAGAACATCCTCTTGTGTCCACAACCTGCTACGACTGCCTGGATTGTTGAGAGACTCTTTTAAAACAATTTCCCTACCCATTTCTTGTAGCAAATCATGCATGTGTATGATCTTATCATTTGATATTGTTATAAGTGACCTATCAGAAAGGACTTTCAACGAGTAGATACAATTATCTAATATTTCTGCTACGTAATCTTCATGTTCCCCTACAAAAAAACATGCAATATCAAGAAATGTATGCTTGTCTTCATCTTCCAATCCATTATAACTAATTCGCAACACTTTGAGAATTTTTGGGTTTTTCTTTAATCTGCTTAATGCACTTTGCCACTCTAGTTTGTTGGATCTTAATAATGATGAACCGGCCACTTTAAGAGCTAATGGATTGCCGTTGATAGCTCTTAATATCTTATGCGAGAGTTTCACAAGATCTTCAGAGGGAGGCCTTTGTCTAAAAGCATACTCACAAAACAACTTATGAGCTTCTTTATGGGACAATCCCTTAACCTCATATATGTAATCATCATTCACTTGACACTGATGAAGTATATCCCTTCTTCTAGTTGTTATTATGATTCTACTTCCTGGGCCTAATTGATCAAGACCAGCAGCTAACTCTTCTATTTTAAAAAAATCATCCACATCATCAAGAACAATGAATACTTTTTTCTGACAAAGCCTTCTCTTGATATCTTGGGGAAGAGTTACACCGTCTAATTTTATGTTTTGATCATTTAATATTTTAAAAAGAACTTCCTGTTGCAATGCACTAACTAATCCTTCACATTGTTCCAGTCTTTGTCTAACATTTTGAATAAAACACTTACCATATTCATCATAAGAAATTTGATGAAAAATGGCATCAGCAATAGTTGTTTTACCGATACCACCCATGCCCCAAATCCCAATAATTCGAATATCATTATTATCAAGAGATAATAATGACATAACCTGCTTAAATCGTTTGTCAAATCCAAATAGTCCTTTGAAATCACATGGGGACAGTTCATATGCCCTCATCAATTTTTCCCATATATCTTTGACAATTTCTCATCAATGAGTTTGGACTCATGTCTGCCAAATGAGAATGCCAAACAATCATATAAGCAGAAATGACCACAACATTAGCACTGTAAAGTAACTGAAAAATATTGTGCTTTTTACTAGAATCACATGGTATTAGTTTAATATGTAAGGAAACCAAAAAATTTTAGTTGTTGCTAAATATGATCATATACAAACTATGCACTAGTTAACCTAAAGCACAAAATTCACGTCAACCACACCGACTGTACTAAGTAATAGTTAGAAAAGGACAGGCCATTTACTGAAGTATTACCTAACAAAAAATCATATTTAAAAACAATTGGTCTCCGTTTTGAAAAGGAAACAAGAAATAACATGAAAAAAAAAAAAAAGAATTTAGATACATTCCTTCAAAAAAAAAAAGGATAGTTATTTTTTATTTTAATATCATTTATGATGGAATAACTCAAACTGAAATATTATTAAGCTGAATAAGCACACTTTACAATTATGTTACATGGATGATGGAAGGATTGACATTTACTTATTTTGAACAAAATCAAGACTTCAGTTTTATAAATGGATAAGATAAAATAAAGTACGAGTTAGATGTACCTTGTTATCACCCATCCAGTTACATGGGATGCTTTAGTCAAAGCATCTCTCCAATTTTGCACCTCTTTGAGAAATTCTTTTGCTCGCTCGTCAAAAGAAGCCATCAAACTCTCGCTCTGCTTACTTATATCGGCTGTCGAAGCTGCTTTATCTTTTGCCAACTTTTTGTGAAACTTTTCCTCAAGTTGATCAAAACCATCCTTGAAACTCCCTTCCTGGTGACGTACATCGGATACAGCAACATTGTAGAAAACAGGTATGACAGTTTGGCCATTCTTTTCCCTGCACTCCATAATCTCTACAAGCTCACGCAAGCACCATTTGGATGAAGCATAGTCTTTCGAGAAAATAACCACCGAAATCTTCGACTCTCTTATTGTTTTTAAAAGATTCGGCCCGATTTCTTCCCCTTTTTCAAGTCGGTCATCCACGAAGGTTTCAATTGACTTGTCACGCAAAGCTTCATAGAGATTGTTGGTAAAACCATAACGGGTTTCACCTCGAAAACTGAGGAAAACTTCGAACCTTGTTTCAATGGTGGCCGAAGAAGAAGGATTTGATTGTGAAATGCCCATAGAGAGAAGCAAAAAGTTACAAACAGAGTTTTGGTAGATCAGACTAGGCTGAAAATGAGAGATGTGTGAGGTGTGAGGGCAGACAATGAAGTCAACGCGGTCGGTGAAAGTGTGATAAGTATTACTATATTAAATTAATTTACTTAATTAATTAAGTTAATTAATTAAGCTTAACGGTGAAGAAAACTTATATATTAAAGGGATATTATGAAAAAACCCCCGAAATGAAAACTAATGGAGATTTATCTCCGGTTTTATTTTTATTAGGTGAACCGCCCCTATCATTAATTTTCCATCCAAAGTATTAATATTTTTAGTCCAAAATTGTGAAATGATCAAAATATCCTTAATAAATTATTTTAAATCCCCATTACACAATTTAAAATTATGTAATGACTAAATTACCCTTTAAATTATTAATTAATAATATTGTTAAATTTAAAAAATAACACAAGATTTCAAAGAAACCTAATTAACAAAAAAATTTCTTGTTCCAGGTTGAAATCTAGCAAAAACTTAGAAAAGATTTGAACCACAGAAAAACCAAAAATCAAATTTGAAATTAAAACCAAATCTAGAAACCCAAATTAGCTACCATTATCATCAAAACATCAACAACATTCAACTTATCATTATCAACATCAACCCACAACATTATCAACATCATCATCAATCATTTGAAAAAAAAAAAAAAACCCAAACCTAACAAACACCCATCGTATCCAGATCTACCCAACATGAGCTGCCTCTCCACCCACCACCACAAACCACCAAGAACAACTCTAAACCACTAAACCATCACACCTACCCACCATCCAGAACAACCCTAAATCAATCATCTATCATCACCACAAACTATCCACCTTCACACCCCAACCTAGAACCATCTCAATTTTAGGTTGAAACCCAAAACCAGACGGTTTTGGGTACAAACCAACCCATAACTGTCTTGGTTCTAAGTTATCAAACCTAGAACTGTCTAGTTCTAGGTCGATTCATACCCAGAACTAGAAGGTTCAGGGTCGGTTCAAACCGTGAAGTAGTTTACTTCTCGGTTTTGAAACCCAAAACCAAATTGGTTTTAGGTTTACTATTTGGTTTTGAATTTCGAAATCAGAATCGTCCGGTTCTGGGTTTTGAAACCTAAAATCAGATAATAAAAAAAAAAAAAAACAACAAAGAAGAAGATGGAGATGGAAGAGAAGGGTATGGGTTGGTGATCGGTGATGGAGGAGGACGCAAGTGGCGAGAGAAAAAGAAAGATGGAAGAGTGAGAGAGGGAAGAAAATGGTAAAGTGAGAGAGATGAATGAGTGAGAGAATGATAGAGAGAGAGTTGAAAAATCTATGAGTTTTTTTTATCTTTTTCAATATTTATTTAATTTTATTAAAATCAATTACCATTATGCCTTTGAAACTTAATACCATTCAGTTTCTTTTAACCGATGGGGGGTGGTTCACCTATTAAAATGAAATCTGGAGTAAATCTTTATTAGTTTTCATTCTAGGGGGTTTTTCATAATATCCCTATATTAAATTAATTAACTTAATACCAAAGAAAAGTAGAAAACTAAGTGGGAGTCTAATGGAATATTTATCTTTGCTTTTTTATCTCTTTGATTACAAAATTTAATGCAAGAGTATGAATATAAAAAATTGGGAATTATTAATAAATCTTTCTTCATTTGTTTTCTTATGGATTGCTGATTATTGCTACCTTAAAAAGGAGAGAATCAATTTTGTCTTTTTTTTTTTTTTCTTTTTCATGATTTAATATCAAAAAATCGAAAAAAAAAATCGGTAGGTATGGATTAAGTATTTTTTTTTTGTATGAAATATAAATTGATAAAAATAATCAAAAACTTTTCTAAAAATTTTTAATTTGATTCTTAATTTTTAATAAAATTCGTTTTAACTACAAATGTATCTTTGTTATGTCCAACCTCAAAAGTTTCTAAAAATCATCAATTTCATTCATTTGACCTTTTTTCTTACTATTTAACGTAAAAGAAAAATTAAAAGTAGATTTTATTTCTAATCAAAAATCAAACTTATATTTTTTTAAAAAATAATATTTAAAAATAAAATTTTGAATAGAAAAAAAAATGGACCGATAGAAAAATTACAAAATTAATTGAATTTTTTTTTAAAAAAATGGTTGTTGATCTTTGTTGGAGTTCGTTGGTTTCAAATGGAGATTAACAGTGTTGTCAATATAGGGGAGTAACCAGATGAACAATTGATTTGGTGAACCTAATTCGATCGAATTTGATCTTGATCTAGTTGATTCACCATCGACATTAGTTTATCCTTGGCGGACCTCCATCTCCATCGTTGGCAGAAATTCAAATTAGATCTCTACTATTGACGATCATTCATCAATAATGAAGATCCAAATTTTTATATTTTAAATATAATTTTGTTTTAATTGATCATCATCAGTTATTCCAAAATGAACAATATATAGATATATTTTATAAAATTTTTAAAATTTCTAAATTCCTTTTCAAAATTTATATCTTTTAATAATGAAAGAGTAAACGTTGTTGAATAGCACTAAAAAACTGAGCTATGTTTAACTAGTACCAAAGAATTGAACCTATGTTTTGTAGCCCCTCCACAAATAAAAAGTCTATACTACATTTCATTAAAAGCTTTTAAACAAGTATTCCTCTCTTCTATTATTCATTTCAAAAAGTATTTCTCTCTCTCCTTCCATCTCTTCCACTTCTCATTCTCTATCGTCTAGTCTCGTTCGCCCTACTCAACATTCAAGTACTCGAATCCTTTACTCTCCTCCCCTCTTGTCCACTCTCGTTGAGTCTTAAGTGTAAGTCGTTTAATCTCATCTATCTTCTACATTCTTTCATCTCACTAACACTCTTGTTATCTATCCAATACTTTTATTGTTCATCTTTGAAGGTAGTCAGCATTTCTCTAGTGGCACGGTTCACAGTTGGAGGTAAGAATGTCCTTTGAAATGTGATACTGAGGTTATGTTTGATGTAGATTTTGGACATTCATATGCATAGATTGTCTAAGAAATAGGTTTGTGCTTGTATTTTTGTTTATGTTTGGGGTTAGCATAAGAAGAAAAATGGTTTAATACGAAATGAGAAATTATGTTTGTTATTCGGTGGCTGAGAACTATATATGTGTTCCGCAAGTATATGTGTGTGGTCCACGCCCTAAGTTTATGTATTTCACACCTTGAAGCTGTGACTTCTTAGCCTTTAGGCTGTGTGTGTCCTTGCTTTCAAGTTGTGTGTTCCGCGCTTTCAAGTTGTGTGGTCTGTGCCTTCAGGCTATGTTTGTTTTGTTTTGTTGTAGGAAAATGGATGAAATCAAAATGATGATTTGTTAAAATGGGCAATGGGAGGACACACCCAAAGATGGCTATAAATATGTTGGATTTTCAATAATAGGTCTACGAGTGCCTAGAAAGCTATTATATAAGGCATTGTTGATAGTTCTAAATTTGAAACTACAATATGATTAGGATAAATATGACAAAGATATACAAGGAGTTACGTGGAAAAGAATTTAAACAAGACATAAACAACGATGATGATTTAGAATTCATCATGGTAGACTAGAGTTACCCTTAAATATGTGTTTCTTTTATTGAAAAATATGGAAACAATGGTTGATTTAATTTAGAAACATCAGTTCATATCTTCATCTATTGTTCCAGATGTGGGAAGACATAGTGCGCAACACATTCCGTAACAACGGTCGATTGATCATGTAGATAATAAAAACCTTCCACATAAACAGTTAAAACCACCACTGAGACCGAACGAAAATTTGAATGAGGAAATTCAACACATATTTTCAACTGAATCAAATTCATGTAAGGTCAATGAAGAGGGTGTTGGAGGAAGGTTGATGGAAGAGAATTGACTAGTAAATTCTGGCACATCTATTCCGACAGAATGGGTGATTTTAGGGTCAGAGACTTACTCATTTGTTGAGACCGAATCATGTCTAATAGTGATACCAATAGCACCAATGTATAAAGGACAATTTTTCCATGCAAAAAGGATTTGAAACGTGCTGTTGGAATTTATGCCTAGAGATAGAACTTTGAATGGCGACTGAAAAGGTTAAACAAGTTTCTCTTTCATGCATTCTGCAAACATGAGAACTGCATATGGAAGTGTTGGGCTATTAGTTGAAAGGAGAGGAGTTTCATTCCCATCATCATTAAGCTAGTTATGTAATTATTGGGGAAGTTATTGTGCACGACTGTAATATGTTAACGGTTGGATCATGTGTTTAAAAGACATCGCTGATATGAAGGAGATGTTTGGTATTCAGATCATTTACAACAAAGCTCACAAGGCGTTATAATATGCCTTGAATAAAACATATGAGTCATTGAGATGTCATTTGGACTACTGCTTGCTTAGAGTTACATGCTTAAACAACATAATCATGGAACGATCACACAATATGAAGTAGACTACCTTAAGAAGTTTCAGTATTTTTTATGGCTTTGAGAAAATCATTGATAGGATTCCAGAATCGCATGAGACCGGTTATTGCTGTCAATGACACACACCTAAAGGGTAGGTTTAAAGGAATGATGTTTGTGGTAGCTATCAAATATGGAAATGAACAAATATATCCGTTGGCTTTCAGTTATGGTTACTTGGAGAACAATTTATCACGAGGGTGGTTCCTAACATTGTTGAAATCTACAATTGGCTATGTTAATGACCTGATTATCATATCAAATCGCCATCGAAGTATAGAGACGACAATTGAAGAAGTGTTCCTATTAGCTTATGGCTTGTGTATGTGGTATGTGGGAGAGAATTTGAAGAAAACATATCATTGAACCGATGTGAAACAAATCTTCTATCAAACTACTTAACTAATATTTAGAGAAAATATTGGTTCTTGTTCGATACTAACACCTTATTTAACATAAACACAAAGCCATGCTGAACAAAACAAACAAATAATAAACATTACTTACTTGCAATGCCAATGCAAACCTATATAACTTATACTTGTTCATATTATGGTTGGGGTTTTCCTTCTTCCTCTGCTTATAGCCTATAAATCGTCCACACAGGACATTCTTCTAATATACTATGGAATGGTTGTATATTAATGTGCCCCATGGGAACTTTTCGAGCGCATCCAAGTTCTTCACCAGATGAAGCTTACACACCGGCATCGACTTTTGCTAAATAGAACCATCCATGAATTGATGGAGCATCAACGACAAACATAGCCTCAACGCATTATAGGGCCTTTGAAACTCCTTACCACACACAATATGTCATACGTCAGGAACAACAACATACCATTTGCCCTTGAAGTATCTATCATGAATACCCTCCTCCAAATGTTGTAAGGCATTAGTATTTGGAAGTTTCCTAAACTTCTACCGTGCAATCAAACAAAGCTCACACTTCGTGAATCTACATTCATTCTCACCCATAGCAAAACATATCTTATCATCTAGTCTGTCGTGAACCACCTCTTTCATGAGTAGCTCATGCATAATCAACCCTAACCAATTCATGTTACACTACATACGCAAGAAGTGACCGAAGCATAACTCCCTGAATCACTACATCTCATCGCTCTCATCTTGTAGTGAATTTAATGCAGCCTCAATTTCTGAAAAAGTGTTGATGTGGTTCCACTTTGCTGTGGTTCCCTCGTAGTAATGCTTCTTCCTTGTTTTTCAGCTTCAGCTTCTTTCTAACATCACTTATCTACCAAGAACATCACAACACAAACATAAATCAGAAACATAAAACATAACGACAAACAAATTCCATAACCTTGTCAACAAATAGAGTCACTTCATAAACATATTGATTCTATATAATGTAAACAAATATCACAAACATAGGGAGCAAACATTGAAATTGAAATAGAAAATAAAAAGCATCAAACATTTTTTCAATAATATGCAGACAATACAATACTGGGGCACGGTTCGCATGCTATAGGTGCATTGACTAGATGCATAGAAGGAGCTGACAACACACTTTAACAGTGAGGACAACACTTATATGAAGACGCGGACAACAAGCACATAAAGGCACGGACAACAACACATAAAGGTGCGAACCACAAACACATAGGCACGGACAATAAGCAAATGAAGGCATGGACAACATGCATATAAAGGCGTGAATCATACATACATAGGCGCGAACAACAAGCAAATGAAGGCGAGGACCACATGCACAATGGTGCAGACCACTACCATGTTCAGGAAAATCATTCAAAAATGTTTTCCCCCCTCAGTGCAAGTCCACAAACAATCCAAATCAATCACATTTCTAAACAACCCAACCTAATTCAACTTCACAATCATTCAAATAAAATCAATCTGCCATTTCCACTTCAAGCTGAACCTAATCCAACTTAAAAAACAGTCAAAATCAATAACCATACATAAAACCCAACCAAATCCAATTAATCAAACTTCAAACATGGACAAATCAATTAAAATAGACAAAAACCAAATCTTAACAACTTAAAACTCACTTTTAAATCCTCACCTATTGTCGTTCATCTTCTCCCTAGCCGTTGACAACAATTCTTCTCTCTTCCCATGGCGTTCGTATTCTCCGCCGCACCATGCTGATCGTTGAATGTGATTAAAAACCCCTATTTTCCCATCGCTGTCACCAAGGTTTCTTCCCTCTGTGCTGTTCGTCTTCTCTCTGATAGTCGACGACCATTCTTCTCTCTTTCCATGGCATCGTTTTCTTCTTTGTGCCATTCTTCCTTCTTCGTTGCGTTGTTTTTGTGTGCTTCTTTTGGTTTTTCAAAAACAAATGTGTGGTGACTCTTCATATTCATCTTCATTGATGTCGTGTTAAACTGAAGCGACTCCTCTATCGGGTTTCAGTTTCTCAGTTTTAAACCATCAGCTTTCATTTGCCAGACTAAATAACATTTAAATGGTTTGCTAAGAGCAGTTTCGAGATTAAAAAAATTAAATAGTAAAATACTGTTATAAAACATACAACCAGTTCTTTGGTGCTACGAAAACATATAGCCAGTTTTCTAATGCTAAAACCAAAAAAAAAAAAAAACCTGAATGAAATTTTATAAATGGATATCCACCATCCACTTCATCTAATGGACAGTGGAGATCTAAAATGTTGTTCTTTTTTTTTTGTATTAATTTAAATAAAGGCACAAAGGATTTGTTTATAAGAGTGTTGCCAATAAATATTCTTATGTCTGAATACAATAATACCTCCAAAACCATTAAATTTTATGAATGATCAATTGGTAGAAGATCCGAATTAATGAGATTCAATATTTTAGGGATCAAGTATAGTGAAAACGACAAACAAAAGGTTACATCAAGTATAATGGATGTAACACAAAAAATTTCAGAGAGAATTAATGAGGTCAAGGCTGAGAATGAGAGATATGAGAGGAGAGAGAACAAAAAAACATAAGTAAAATGGTTGAAAGTGTTACAATGCGTCTAAGGGGTATCTCCCTGTTTTTCACCTTCTTCCTTGTTACTTCACTCATCATGTAGAGAAAGCGTCAAGTGTTTTCAAAAGTGCGAAAAGAAATTTATAAAAAAAAAAAAGTCAGTAATTAAAGTGTGAACTCAACTTTTAGCTACTTTCTTCTCACCAAATCTTGCACCTGCTTTTCATCTTATTTTTATAATTCATAATTTTTAATTGAACGTTGTCTAGGAAATCTTTCTTTTTTCTCCATTGTTTCTTCACCTATAATTCGTATTTAAACACATTACGGATTTCTTATCTTTTTTCTTTGTCGTTTCTGTGTCAAAAAATATTTAAATTTCTTTGACAGAGAAAAGACTGAAAATAATTGAACAGGAAAACTGGGCAAGTGGAGAGATGATGCAAAAGAAAAAGCTAGTGTATGAGATTTAAAATTGTTTGTGTTTAAGCTTCTGCGAATGAGCAGATCTCTACAGTTATTAGTAACTTAGATTAAAATATAAGAATGGTGACATTTAGAATATAAAAGGAGTAATAGTAAGTTTATGATAGTTGTGCAAATCAGAACATGCCCTGGACCTGCCCACCAAGTTACAATTTAGTTACGATTTTTTAAGTGGCTCTATGTTGGAGATCCACCATTTCCAAGCCATAATTTGGCACAACACCATTGCAATTGAAAATTTTACTGGCTTTGATCAATATTATGACAAAGAAATATGGACATCAGAAGGCAGTGATGAGGACAACTCTCCAAGTTTCAACAATTTCAATGATTAATTAATGATATGTAATGGGTTTAGTAATTGGAATTGATATTACCACCTAATGTCACTTGGTGGTAAAAAAAAATCTCATTCAACTTAACAAATGGTCTAAATTCGAGTGGTTACGCTATAAATATTATTAAAAAGAAAAAAGAGGGTTAATTTACCTCATTTGATTAATTAATGACATGTCTCAAGTTGCAACAATTCCAATGATTAATTAATGACATGTAATGGGTTTAGTAATTGAAATTGATATTACAGTCTAATACGATGTGGTGATAAAGAATCCTCATTCAGTTTCACAATGATCTAAATTTAAATGGTTATACCATAAATAATATGACAAAAAAACAAAAAAAAAAGGATTGATTTTCTTTATTTGATTCTGAACCAAAATAATGAAATGGGATACACATGAAAATATATATTAGTGAAACTATAAATATCAGTGTGTGTAATTGCACATAGATTATAAAACCAAATTTATTGAAGCTGATTTAACAGAGCAACTGAGAGAGACTAGTGTGTAATTGCATACAGATTTAAGTATATGAAGAAAACCAAAAGACAAAGGGAAAGGACCCACAAAATCAATGTTCTACACAAAAAATTTAAGTATCAAAATAGAATTTGAGGGCATTTGATTTCTTCAGCCAATGTTGCCAATGCTTTGGCAGCAGTCACATGCAGCAAAAAAAAAGATATGCATCTATGAAAAGAGCAGGCCAATAAAATCCACTTTGGAGAATTTTAAGCGTAGTTTTTTCAGCATCGAAGTGACCTCCACAAGGAGAAGAATGACAATGTGAGAATAGACTTAAATTCAATTTTAGGTATGCACCCTCATATTATTTGGTCGGGGCAAAACTTCAAAAGGTAGGGATCTCATATGTAATACTTGTCTTCTTTAACTCATCTTTTCGCTATTGTGAAAGATATGATGGAAGCTCTTTTGTCTCTGGGTAGTTGATCATATCAACAAACCACGACTCCTTTGTCGAACAACAAAAAGTCATCATCACTTGTGTACGTTTGGTACAGCTTATTTACTGGTCAAAAGTACTTTTTTAATATCAAAAGATCTACTTGATTTTTTTTGTATCGTTTGGTTAACATCCTAATAGAGCTTTTGGGAAATTAAAAAAGCTGAAAAATGTCTACTTGGAGAAGCTCAAATTTTGAGTTTCTCTAAATAGATATTTTTGAGTTTTTTTTAAAATATTAAAATGTCTAATATATCCCTATTTTATTTTGTTAATTTCTTTAAATCCTTATAATCTTATTGCACTTTTATTATAAATATAAACACATAGCCTCTACTTTCATTTACTTTTTATTTCATCAAAACTTCTACGAAGTAAGTTTTCTATATTTTATGTTTTTTTTTTTCAATTGGTTTTAGTTGATATTATAATTTTTTTATTTTATTATCATGAATATTATACTGTTATATATATACTGCAATTGTAGTGTGTATATACATATACTACAATATATATACTGCAATTGCAGTGTATATATATTGCAGTAGTATATATATATACTGCAATTATTACAATATATATACATGCAATGCTACAATTAGTGCAATATATATATACAGTGTAGATATATATATACTGCAATATTTATACTGCAATTGTAGTGTATATATATTGCAGTGCAGTATATATATATATACTGCAATTGCAGTGTATATTTATATACTGATTGCAATGCAGTATATATATATACTGCAATTGCAGTGTATATTTATATACTGCAATATATATACTACAATTGCAGTATATACTACAATTGCATTGCAATTGCAATATATAATTGCAATTGATGAAATTTTAATGAAAATCTACTTAGATTAAATAAAATTGAAGATGTAAAATCTTATTAATAAATCTAAATAAACACTTCTCTTTTGAAAATAAAAAATAGAGAAACAAAATAATTTTATATTTATTTTATTGAAAATCTATGTTTTGAAAATATTTTTACATCAAATAATTATTAATTGTTTAATTGATTAATTTTTTATGGTTAAGATTGAAGTAATTACATTTCTAGAATGAATATATTACTCCTCTCTCTTATACCCTTTTTGGTAAATTAATAATCTAAAAGTGTTTTAAAAATAATTTAACCAAACGCTCTACAATTTAAAAGAGTTCTTTTAATTGACAACCAAACAACCAATAATTTTTTTCCAAAAGATCTATTACCAAAAGATTTACTTCTAAAAGATCTATTTGGAGAAGTTATACCAAACGAAACCCCTCTTAAGGTGTCATCAAACCCTAAAGTCAATGTTGAAGCATTTAGAATTTTCATTGTAGAAGGTAGTGGCCTTGGAACAGCTTTGTAGATAATGTATTCCTCTTCATTGTTTGAATGTACTATATAATTGAACTCATATATATTTATTCCAAATAAAAGGGTCTTAAATCCAATCCCGATAAACCAATATTTTACATCTTTCCGTTTAACAAGCAATCAGCATTCAAGAGAAATCCATTTTTGTTATGAGTATTTTTGGGACTACAAAAATGGGCTAGTAAAAACCCAAGGAAAAGGCCCAATGAGCGAACCCAAGAGAAGAAGCCCAGAATCCTCAACACCCAGCTCTCAGCTCCTCAACTCGCAGCAAGCTAGCTCGCAGCTACCTCCAGCTCAGCTAGTAGGATGGAGCTCACAGCTCTTAACTCTCAACTCCTCAGCATCCAGGTCGCAGGTCGCAGGTCGCAAGCTCGAGCTCGAGCTCGCAACTCCAGCTCTCAACTCTCAGCTCGAGCTCCCAGCTTCAGCTTCCAGCTTGTAGCTAGCTCAGCTCTTCAGCATCCAGCTCGCAGGTCTCAACTAGCTCAACTCCTCAACTTCTAGCTCGTAGCTCTCAGCTAGCTCAGCTCCTTAGCTCTCAGGTCTCGTACCAGCGACCTCCATGCTATTCCAGATCCCAAGGAGCAATTAATGCAGTATGACTATGACAGAGTTGTTAGTCAATGTAATAAATGCTATGTCAGAGTAGTTGATTTCTTTACGTGTACTTTACTCCATTATAATTCCTCATCATCTATAAATAGGGGGAAAAATTCATTGTAAAAGGGTTGAAAATTTTTAGTATTATAGTCACTCTGAAAAGAGATATTGAAAGTGACTCATGGATGTAGGCACCACTACTAGCCGAACCACGTAAAAATCTCAGTGTTCTATCTCTTGTTCTTCCTCTCTCCTCTCTTTGGTGTGCTTTCTAATTGCAAGTATTAGGTTTTGGATCATCCGGTTGACCGTTTCCAAACGTCAACAATTTTAAAGTAAAATCCCTAGAAAATTGTTATAGATGAGGTAAATGAAGATAAAGACACTTATTTCTTACCTGTCTTGTGATTCATCCCTAATTTCATTCCAGATAAGAAAGTATCAGTAGGAGAATCAAAACTTTGCCACAGAATTCCACCAGAACTTGTTTCTTTAAATACAAAGTTTTCATCATCCTATATAATAGCACTCATATTGGTTTTGGGCTAACTTGAGTATAGCCTGATAAGGTCCCTACCAATGTAAATTATCATTAAATTACCATCTGCATCCATGAGCAACACTACAGAACTGTTTTTAATAGGCCTATCCCAATTGACCAACCAAATATGCTTCGATATATCTTTATAGTACCATATTGATAGGTACCAACTGTTAAAAAGATTATAAAACTTCAAAATGTAGATATCACTTTTTGACAATACAAAAGCTGGAGAATTATAAATATCCCTTTCCTTGAGTATATCTGTGTTTCTAGGTACAACATAAGCCCAAAAACAAAAATAAATGTGCACAAAAAAATTAAAGGTGCTATTACTCTTTTAAAATCATTAAAGTTCTATAATCTTTCCAATAGTTAATATCTATCAATATGGTATTATAAAGATATATTGAAGCCTATCTTGCTAGTCAATCAAGATAGGTCTATTAAAAACAATTTCATGGTGCTTCTCATAGATACAGATGGTAATTTAGTGGTAACTTATATTGGTGGGGAATGCGGATCCTATCAAGCTCTTAGGTTAACTCAATTCCAATGTAAGTACTATTATGCAAGATAATAGAAACTTTATATTAACAAAAGCAACCTCTACTGATATTTTGTGGCAACGCTTTGATTCTCCTACTGATAGTTTCTTGCTTAGAATGTAATTGGGGATCAATCACATGAGTGGTCAGAATTGGGTGTTTTCATCTTCATTTACCTCCTCTATACCAACTTCTTGGGATTTTACTCTAAAATAGATCTCTCTTGAATGTCAACTATTTGTTAAATAGAAAAGTATAAAATATTGGTCTAGTGGGATTAAATTTAAGAACCTTTTATTTAGAAAAAAGTACTACACTATCATTCCAAGCTCTCCATCCCTTCACAGGATGTCTTGACTAACAAGTAACCTTGACTAACAAGTAATATTGATTAATAAGTCAGTTTAACTAACAAGTAATCTTGACTAACACAAGTAATCTTAATTAATAAATAATGCTCCTAGGACATACTAAACTTGTCCTACATCAATCCCTTCCTCTTGAGAGAAACTCATACTCAAGTTTTATGATAGCAAAGATAACTCATTCAGAGGAAAATACTTGATTTGATGTAGGACAAGATTAGGCTTCCTTATTAGTCTAGGATTTCCTAGGAGTTGTAGGTTTATTTGTTAGTCAATAAGACTTGCTAGTCAGGAATGCTTGTTAGTTAAGATTCCTAAATACTTGTCAATCAAGAATACTTGCTAGTTAAGATTCTTATTTACATTAAGATTAGGATTAGAAGCATTATAAATAGTTTTTAGTTGTTTATGCTTAGTTTCTTGTTCATTATTTTCTTTAGCAAAAAAAACTTCAAGTTTTAGTTCTATTGCTTTATGTAAGTTTATTTGTTTCGATTTCAAAACAAACTTTTGCTGAACCCATTGTGTTCCATTAATCTCACTACATTCTTTCAATATAAGACTATTAAATTCTTTAGTAATTTAATGCTATAGACATACATTCAAAACTGTACAACTAAACAATCTATTAGCTAAAAGAGATTTTTTAATTGACAACTAAATCACCAATAGATATTTATAATATCTACTTTTAAAAGATTTATTTCTAAAAACCACACTCGAAGAAGCTATACCAAACAAACCCTTGAGAAAAAGAATAATAAATAATATGAAAAAACACAGCAAACTACTAATACTTACACCAACCAAAAGGCTGTCGGATATGACATAAAATGCTGCCAGGATGCCTCTGCAAACAGAGTAAATGAAATGGAGAAGTTCAATAGAAAAAGAAAATAAAACTGTATGGCAACATTAAATGGCTTAAGGAAAACTATCAATAACAAGGAAAAAGAGAAGCATTTTAATGTGGCAAAGAAAATCTTAAGTGTGGATTCTTATCTCAAACTTGTTATTAACCAACAAGAACAAGGTATTGCAAGAAATTTAACAAGCAACACAAATCTTTACAATACAAGAGATATAAAGCAAATTAACTTCAACAGAAACCAGTAATAAGTGCATGGTAGTCAAGACTTCGCACTTTCTCATTATCTATCGTATCTCATCTCATGGCTTGTATATTTTTTAAAGAATAACTAAATTCACTTTCCCAATACACTCTCATAATGTACGAAACGTGTAAAAATTGTACTTTTATAATGTAAGCCTTATGCCCAAAACATGAAATTTATGATAAATTTTATGTTAAAAAGTTCAACTTATAGACGTGTCCTACATTCAATGAAGAGTGTACTAAAATAGTGTATTTAGCACTCCTCCCTTTTAAAAAAAGAAAGGTGACACATATCCAGCACGAACAGGAAAAACTAGTGGAATGTTCATTCTTTAACCTCTTTCATTTAACAAGCAATTGAAATTTCTGTAAAACAAACTAAATTTTTATCCCTGCACAACACATGAATGTTAAATAAAGCAGTAACTGTAATAAAATTCCAGGAAAATAGGAAGACAAAGCTCAATGGAATCCATGAACAATTTAATTTAATTTTTCTTAAGTGCTAGAATTGAAGGATCTTTCTTCTGCAAGGAGATTCAAGCCAACCAGTTTTGTTGACTGACATCCTTGACTTTAAGCTTGATTTCTAAGTAACAGATGACTATGCCTTTTGAATGTAAACAACCTAGTAGGTAGAAAAGCTTCGAACTAAGTCCCCTCTTTTTTTTTTGGTGGGGAGGAGGGGGGTGGTGTTGGATAATCTAGAAGTCCCCCGAAATCACTTAGCAAGTTCGAGTTCGAAATTGAAAACCCTAAAATCTTTGGGAACTAGATACTTTAAAACTCAAAGAACAAATTAATAAATCAAAAAACTTACGTCAATGACTTCCCCTGGAAGACAATAGGAGGAGCAATAGCAGCAAATATACAAAAACCAATGTGGAGCTGCAAATGGCCATTTGTGTTAGCAGAGAATAGGAAAGAAGACACTAATCGGAGAAGATGCATCAGCCAATTATGGCAGGTCAATAGAACTCACCAAATAGAAGAAGAAAAACCAACTGAATTTCAATGCACTATCTGTCATGCAATTTCATCAAAAACCATTTGACAGACATCAGCTGATTGGATACAGTTTTTGCATGCTCCCTACAGAATTTAAAGTTCAAACACATGCCATCCAGGCATAAATTTCATCAAAGTTGATAGCAGTATCAACATGTAAGGCTTTCTTTCACAATTTGAAAGACAATATTAAAACAAACTTTATTAAAAAAATAAATAAAAGGCTGCATCCAAAACTAGATGTAACAAGCTGTGTATAGAAAGGGATTTTTAAATAAGCAATTAAAGATGACTCCATGGTCCAAACCAAACTTAACCGAATGCATCCAGAAGGGACTATATTCTTAACCATCACAAAATAAAAAATGAAAACACAATAATAATAACACCAAAACATTTATTAAATAACAAAATTCACAATCACACATTATTCTCAATGCAAGAAGATAACAAGTAACCTGAACAAACAGAGGATGGATAAATTGGTAAAAATTTTGATACAGAATAATTAAACTGTGCATCAAAACATTTGGAAGCACCAGAATTCCCTGCTCCAGATGACTTTTAAAAATACTCTCATGCCTTAAGGAAGAAACTTCCACCTTACATCAAATAAGCAAAAATAAAAAGTAACAATCCATGTTAAGCTCTAACACAGACCACAAAATTGTAATGTCAAATCCCTTTTGAGAGAATATTTGTCTGCCATGACAAGCATAACATTTGATAGGTCAACCACAAGCAAAGAATAATGTCATGAATATCACTTAGTTAGCTTCAATTCAAATTCAATAAAAAGATCAGAATTGCTTACCTCATTGCTTGATAGAGAGGCCTGTACTAAGGCTCATATGAAAGTGGACATCCAAGCAAAGCATATATCGTTGCAAGGAAAAATATTTTGACACCTACAAAATAACAGACCTCATTATATAACAAAAAATTATAATTTATAATAAAAAAAATAAAATCATTACGTGCATGATTGTGACTAAGGTACAATTCTTACCTCCACCTTTAATCCAACATACGATTACAGCAACTACATTGAATACAAGGCACAAGAGTATACCTAGATGGCAACGTGAAAGCAAGATTAGCATTGCTAGATAGTAGTATATTACTCAGCAACACAAGGAGGAAAACACACAAAGATAGGTCTAGACAGTTAAATGAGGATATGTAAGAAAAATAATCTACAAGAAAATTTTGTTATAGCCACTTAACATCTCAAACAGTCCAATGATAATCCTACAGACAAATGCAATTGGCAGTTCATTATGCACAACCTTCAAAGTATAAGAACAACACACCAAAAATACTGTCACAAATTGTAAAGAAAAAGTGCTTACTGCAACAAACTATACTTTCAACATAACTACTGAAACAGTAATCCTACCTAACAAACCAAATGCCATGGCTTCTCATTTGCTTAAATAACAACCCCTTAACCAGCAGAGTATATATATAGACACACATCAAGATAAAACTGCCATTTACACTTTTCATTAAGTTTTAAACATTTGAGCAACAGTAACTTGTAATATGGAAATTTTTCATACAAAAAATTTTATGCAAGTAACATTTTATAATAAGCTTGCGTTCCATACCTAACCAATTTTCAAAAGCTAGATACTGCAGCCTTTGAGCGTGAATGGGCATCGCATTTGCTATGTTATGATTAATAATTGGAAATTTTGGCAGCCAATTTCTATCATATGTAGGAACAACACCCCCAGCTGGTACACAACGTCAAAAGCAAAACTCAGCAAAGCATTAAAATAAACAGGAAGTGGACTAACAATACAAAGACTAAGCGCAAAGACAATAATAAGTTATGGTCTCAATTGCTAACCTTTAATGATAGCATCTTCTCTTCGTTTTATTTCCTAGAAAAAGCAAAGATAAGGCAAAACTAGATTAAATTACATAATAATATTTGCTAGGGACAATCCTGAAAAAACCCCCTGACGACGAAAATAACCTCAACTTACCCCAACTTTTTAAAATATTAGTCAAAAAAACCCCTACGATAAAACAAGAGCCGTTTTCATACAAATTTCAGTGGTATTGTAACAAAAACATGAAAAGACGAAAATACCCTTACTAAATTAAAAAATAGAAAACAAATAACACATTTATAATTGAATACAACTATTTAGTATTTAATAATTAAAATTTAAAAAAATTAATTAAAATAAAATAAAGAAAATCTGGGTTGAACCCAGTTAACTTTGAAGACCCAGATCTTGAGAAAAAACAAATAAATAAATAAATAAATAATTGAGAAAAAAAAAATTGAATTCAACAAGTCAAAAAAACAAAACCAAAGTTTGAGGAAAAAAAAATTGAAGATCTGGATTCAGCCCGGATCTTCAACCGTTTCAATTAAATTAAAAAAAAAAAAAAAAAAAAATTGAACAACATCTCATCCCCAGATCTAGGTTCAAACCCAGAACTACAAACTCAATCAATTAATGAACCAACCCATCCCAAAATACTGCAAACATCAAATTTGCTATAGAACAAGTCGATGAATTTTATTTTTTTGGGAACTGAACAAGTTGATGAATTAGTCACAGAAAAACAGCACAAACCAACAATTGTTCATTTGAACAAAATAACAATATATACCATCGTTAATAGAAATCAGCACACCACCATTGAAACAGATCCAACAAAAATTTAAAATAAAGATAAATCAATATAAATTATACCCACCAAGGACATGAAGAAAGATCGATCTGGAAAACCCAATAATCAAAAACAATAATCACAATAATTACAAAAAAATACAAAAAAAAAAAAAAACACAATAATCACAAAGTTTCCCATCACATCTAACCAACACAAACACAGACATGAACACCTCCTGGGTTCACTCCTGCTATGGAAGAACTCCTCAAGCCAGCCTTGGACCTCATGCAACTGCAAATCACCAACCTTTTATCTCAGCTCCCCTCTGCTGGCGCCGGCCGCCGGATCTCATTCCATGTGGGTAAAGGTTGATGGTTAAGGGTTTGGGTGTGGGTCGGGTAAGACGAGATCGGCCATGGCTGTAAGAAATCGTGAGACAGTGAAACCGGGAGAGAGAGGGTGAGTCGAGAGAGAGAGGGGTGAGTTGAGAGATGGTGAGTCATGAGAGAGAGAGAGAGTGAGTTGAGAGGGGGAGAAAGGGTGAGCGGGCTGATGAGAGAGACTGAGAAAAGGCTTTTGGGTGAGATTACTCTTTTACCCTTAATCCTAACGGATTTGCTATATTTTGGATGAAAAATTCCACCCCACTGATAGTCGGACCATTTTCGCTATTATTTTTAATATCAAAAATGGTTTGATATTATTTTTAATTTCAACAGTAAAATGATAATAACCCTGTTCTTAAGAATATATTAAAACCAAGATGCCCATGAAAGAGAATAGAAACCTGATGCAGAAGGAATAAAATAGAGAAGTGATTTCATCAAAACATGCATTCAATAGTAGATTAAAAAAAAAGACAACCTTTTCCCTCCTTTTAAGATCGGCTTCCCAAGATGCTAGCTCTTTTTCCTTTTTCTTCGAGTCCTATATCATTCATAGAACACAATACACATGTAAAAGATCAGAAATCCAGAAAGAAAAATGGAATAGGTATTTTTTTTAAATAAGATAAGCTTTAAAAATAGAAAATTAATTACGTTCATATTATCGAGTGGTATATCGACTGTGGCATCATATCCTTGGCCAAAGCCTAGAGGTTCAGATGCCAAAGGAATGCCTGACCTTGATCCTGGGGCAGCAGCACCATTCTGCCAAGCAAGTAACAAACGAAACACAAGTTCATAGAAGGGGTTGGCATTCATTGCTTTCTTCACTCTTCAGATTACGGGAGGGCACTTGCATGTTCCAACCAGACACCCACTCAACCACTACCACCTGCAAATCCTAATCACTCACCTGAAAACCAATCACTGAAGTTCGGATTGGAATCCATGTTAATGTTCTTTTGACTGCTCTCTTACAGTCTTACTTGTAACGTCTTTACTCACTGACAAACTTCGGTGATTAGGATGACACAGCTCTTTTTCAAGATACTGTCTTCTCAACAGCTCAATGCATACACACTTTGCCTTATAATTCTAAGTAGTGGATATATGTTTTTGGAGTATGATATGAAAGGGATTTTTTCTGTCAAGTTTGCTGCATTACCAACATCATAAACACACTGTTTTCTCACCGTCTTATCCTTGCTACACTGCTAATGACCATACATTTATGTCCAATAAAAAAGAAAAGCAACCACGCTAAAGATCCACAAAAGTACTAGGATATGGATCAATCCATTGCTATAAATATAAATCGGCTACAAAAATATGCAATGGGGTGAAAAATGTACTATCGGATCATTTCATGCTACAATTGACCACAATACTGCTAAGCATAAATATATTAAGAAGGAAGGCTATCAAGCTTTTCCTTATCAACTTGTGAGGCACATATTGAGGTGCACTGTTATCACTCAGCTGCCCAGCATTTACGATCGCACTTCTACCAGTTGAAGTCGTAGAGACATTGACGGACCTCGAACAGTCATAGTTTGTCCATCTATTTCTTTGAGCTTCCAAATCATAAACAATGATTTTGTCTTTTAGAAACTTAACTCCTAATAAGTAGTCTGGTCGAAGATAGCACCTCCCGATTACTCTAGAGAGTACAGAATCTAAGTTTGGTTGTTTTCTTTTTATGTCAGAAAAAGATGTCATTGAGAAATAACACATTTAATTACCCATAAGTGGTTAGTAAGAATGGTTAGGCCTTGGGGTTTGCTCTCTCAAGGTTTAAGATTCAAACTTTTATAGATATCTACATGACTAAAGGCTATAGTTTACTGTTTCTCAAAGATTGTAGGATTCGACGGATACTCCAGTTTCGAACTCGAATTCACTAAACGGTTTCAGAAAAGTTTTAGATTATTAAAAAAAAAAAAAAAAAAACATCTAATTACCAGAAAATATAACAGTGAGGCAACAAGTGTGATCCTCCGGTTTAACATCAAGGAAATGATGAATGAGAAAATGACTAAACCTAGCAGGCTTAGCACTTTCTTCCAACTCAGAGAAGGTTCAACCAGCCTCAGTGTTATCTTTTCTGGTAATTAAATTTACTTTCTTGACGTGACTATCGTATTATTATTTAATTTGCACTTCCCATAATACTGTAACGTCATGGATTCCTAATTCCTTAATTATTTTTGTTATTATTATTTTCTTCTAAAGCTTATAAGGTTGAAGTTCTCTTATATCAGTTATAACTTATATGTGACATGTAGTACCGTATCATTCTTACTCGATTTAAGTTATTTAACTAATTACAATTACTTGATTAATTTTTGTTTTGTCAAAAAAATAATAATAAAGGCAAAGCAGATAATATGTTTTGCCAATTTCAGAATCTAACATTAATTTGATGCGAGAAACAAGTCTGAATTTTCTGCATCTAATAGTCAAGCGCTTATAAATGAGCCATAGACACATGAAGCTATATAAAAAAGCTTCATCGTTTTCAACATTTTTTTTTATTTACACTGGTAGTGGATGCTATGAGTAGAACAATAAACGGTGCAGTGGAGGCAAACACTAAGGGACAGACCTACCTTAGGGCCAGAGGGGCACATGCCCCCTGAAATATTTTAAAAATCGATTAAATTAATAATATAAATTGTTAAATATTTGAATACATAATATATATTATATATACAATTTGAAGTAGACAATGACAGTATCCCTTGAACAGCATTGCTGGCTAGAGGCATGTTTTCTTAACCTTTAGGTATTGGGTTCGATCTCTCACGATGACATAAATATTTTCCTCAATCATTTTTAAAAAGAAACACTGTTATATTATATATAATATTTAAAGGAGATCCACTTACTGACGGAAGATGGTGGTGTGTAGGGGTGGACACAAAACATGGAACCGATCCGAACACTCTGATCCGATCCGATCCGTGAAACATGGTGTTTTCCAAAACCGATCCGATCCGTGAACTCGTGAACAATGATACATATGTAATTTCATATGCTTCTATATAAAGTCCACTTAAGTTAACTCTAACATCCATCTTTCACTCTCTTTCACTCTCATCTCAGTAGCTTGATGAGTCTATTTACAACTTTAACTTGATATTTATATGATTGAGTGTTAGTGTTTTAGTGATTTCTATGCTTTTTTGTTGTTGAGTTACATATTTCATTTGCTGATTTTATATATATATATATGTTATTGTTGCTGTAAATAGATGAGGAAAATTATAAAGAGTGGTGCTGGTGGGATTTGAACTATGATTTCCATTAATATAAAGATGGGCGTATTGAAATTCAGAAGACTTGTTATTGAAAATGACCTTGAAAACTGAGTGCCCAATTCTCCTATTTATTTTTATTATTATTCTAGGTGGGTAGTTGTCGGTGGTGTTTGATGTTGGTAGCCGGCAAAGGAGATGTTGCACGTGTTTGATATTGAGTAATTTGTATGAATGTTTACAAAATTTGGGAGATATGTATTACAATTCATGAAAGTACACCAACAAGATATCTCTATTTATCTTCTTATCATAAGTTGAAATTGAAAGTAGGTGTTCCGATCCGGTCCGATCCGCGAACTAGGTGTTCGGATCGGATCGGTTCCTTCTCTTTGATGGATCATGTTCGAATCCAAAAATGACGATCCGCGAAGTTACCATGTTCGGATCGGATCCGGTCGGAAGCGATCCGAACATGGTGTTGCCCACCCCTAGTGGTGTGGGGTAGGGTCCCACATTTTATTACTTGTTATTGGGTTCGAAACTCCAGGGTAACAAATTTTTTTCCTTTCTTTTTTTAAACAAAAATGCATCATTTTATTTTATATATAATTTTTTAAATAAATTAGATAACGAATATAAAAAGGTGTTAGTGCCATAAGATTTTATCTTCCTTTTTATGTATCATCATGGTTCAATTCCCCACCATAACAAATAATTTTTTTTTTTATTATCATAACACATCATTTTTTCCTCTTTTTTCTTTTCTAAAAAATATGCACCATGTATAGTTTTATTCCTCATCATAATACATAGTATTTTTTATTTTCCAAAATATATATCGTATATAAGTTCGAACCATAAAAAAGATTATAAAAATATATCGTAAATTATTTTTTTCTACATATACTATTTTATATGATAAAATTTATAAATAAAAAAATTCATATGAACTATAATTATTTTTATCTTTAATTTTTATTTTATTTTACTTTATTATAAGATGCCCCCCTAAAATAACTCTCTGGGTCCGCCACTGCAAACACTCTTTCTTTTGGTAAAAATTGAGAGTAAAAAATATAATGCTGCCTCATATTCTTTTTAATAAATTTATAAAGTAAAAAAAAAAAAAAAAAATCTTTCAAAAGTAATACAACCAAATAATTCACAATTTAAAAGAACTTTTTAATTGATAACCAAATAATCAATAACTTCGTTTTAAAAGCTATATTTATAAAAAATCTATTTCCAAAAAATCTATTTTAAGAAGTTGTACCAAACAAAGTTGCATATCTTAAAGCTAACATACTTGCTAGTGAGGCTATGAGTAACATTCGAATTGCAGTACGTTTATGTGTTAAAGAAAGTGTATGTGAAAGTGGACGTTGAAGTGTTTATATGTTTAAAGAAAGTGTATTAGAATTTTATGGGTATAGAATGGTTACATTAGACATTTTAATTCTTTTAAAATGGTTCAAAATGATATACTTGGAAAAGCAAAATTGAGCTTCTCCCACTAGATATATTTTAGCTTTTTTAATTGCTTCAAAACTCTATTGGAATAACAATCAAATAATGCAAAAAAATAAAATAAAAAAAAAAAAGAAAGAGTTTTGGAGATTAAAAAAATACTTTTGACTAAATATAAGCTATGCCAAACTTATACTAAATTATCTTTGGTTATGTGATCATCTGATGTAGGACAAGATTAGAAAATAAAATTCTTGTAAGAATAGGATTTAAATTTCTTTAATGTTAAGTTTTTTCTAGTTTCAATTAATTTTAAATTAGGAAGTTAAGAGTCAAGTATGATTTCTATTTTTAATAGTTTTTGGATTAGTCACATTAAAGCTTAGTTTATTTGTGTTTAGTATATTGTTGATTATTTTCTTCAATGACAATAGATTTATGTTTTAGTTTTATCATTTGTTTACTATTTATCCTTTTCGTTGTTGAAACGAAATTTCTACTATACTAAAATTAGTATCAGAACGTGTTTTACCCTCAGCTAATAGCTGAAATTGGTTTAAGTTAACATCGAACACCTGACAACGAATGACGATTCGCAATTGTTGAGCAATGACTCAACATGCAAGATTGAAGAAACACTTTGAAGTCTTCAATAGAGCCATATTACGTTGATTGTCGAAAGAAGACAAGTTGTCGCAAGCATCAACCTGACTTGATAGGTGACTAGACGGTGATCGCCAGTGAGGATGTCGAAGATGACTACAGACGACGAGAAGGCCAGAACCCGGACAACCAAGACTCTAAGGCTCGGATTTGAATAGAGAACCCACGTGACTTGTTTTACTACTTTACTGGCAAAATGACTCGCAAGACTTGTAACCAAGACTTCTAGACTCGTACACAATTCTGACGGCCCCTTTAGATGTGTGAGCAAGTCCGATTCATTGCCATGGACCCCAAAATCTGGTCAACCTACTTTGAAACCACCTAGATTTGTACAACCCGCTTCAAACCGCGAGAGATCCAGACCTTTGTAACTCGATTCGCAACCTTATAGCCCCAGATCCGTGCAACCAAGTTCAAATCGACGCCGGCAAAGGCTGGATCTACGACGATGAGGGTCGACAATCCCGTGTCTATCACAGCGAAGGCCAGATTGGGGGTGGAAAAGGTTTGATTTGCAATGAAAAAGGCTGGTTTAAGGGAACTAGCGACTCAACAGCCTTGACCCATCATTCCCCACATCAATCCAACCTGATTCATCAATCCGACCCATCTCAAGTGTTTGAAAGTGGTAACCAAAGGGTTTTCAGGTGGCATGCTCAATTGGATCTAATGTTGCTGAAATCCTTAAGCATTTTCTTCAGATGGGTTATCTTTGTAAATTGTAATCACAAAACTCGAGGACAAGTTTTTGTCAAAAGAAAGAGATTTGATACAGGACAAGATTAGGTAATAGAATTCTTACAAGAATATGATTTAAATTTTTTTAATGTTAAATTTTTCAATTCCAAATTAAGAAGTTAAGAGTTAATTAGGATTCCTATTTCTAATAATTTTAGGATTAGTTACATTATTTAAAGGCTTAGTTTATTTGTGTTTAATATGTTATTTATTATTTTTTTCAGTTATAATAACTAACGTTTTAGTTTTATCTTTTTCTTACAATTTTTCTGTTTTGTTTTTGAAACAAAACTTTCGTTGCACTATCATCTCACCTAGCATGAAAAGGAAAGTAAAATTATTTGCAACTTCAGATGAAAATGAAACCTTTGATAATTTAAAAGTCTAGTTTAGAAAGGAATTAGTCTAGCTAGATTCATGAATTGTTTTAAATAGAGCAATAAAGTTATAAAAAATTATAACAAACAAATAGAAAACTAAATAACTCGTCATTCAGGTTCTTAAGAAAGCCTCTCCCAAACCTTCTGTTAGCAAGTTTTTTTTTTTTTTTTGCTCCTAATGCTTATTATTATTTATTATTATTATTTTGGGTTAGTTTCATTAATTTATTTGAAATAACTGATGGATCAAGCTAGATCAAGTATTTTCAAAGCTAGCCTTCAAGTTAAACATCAAGTGTTTTGTCAAATCCATTAGGAATTTAGAGGCTGTCCGGTACCATTTTAGAAAAACCAAAGAAAACGGTTTTTCGTTTATTAAGCTCGAAAATTAGTGAAAACTTGTGGCAGTGATTTGGAAAGCAAAAAGTGAAAACATGGAAAACAAATTTCGAACTTTAATGAAGAAAAATTTGAAAACGTAGTGTTTTTAACTCAAAATCAGTCCCAACTTATCAGTTCAAGCACCACACCTCAAATATTACCAACTCTTCGCATCCTCTGCCTCCCGCCTCCTTTACTTACTCAACCTTCATCTTCCCCAAGTCTGACCTCATCCTTAAGGGTTGCACCTCGTCCGCTGCTGCTCGTCCCCCTCCTTTCTCTACCTTGTCATGTCCCTGTCCCTCTTCATCTTCAAGACTACTAACTTCCTCCCCTTCTCCCTTTAGACGGTAAATTTTTATATACCATTTTGGTCAGAAACGGAAAACTCACAAAAAAATTTGGAATTTAATTAATGCATAAAGACTTACTGGGCAATTGCCTTCTAAGATAGTTACTCTTGTTTCTTACTGAAGAGAGAGGAGAAAATTTTTTCTCACTGTTAACCAAGGAATACAGGTGCATCATGTATTTCATGTCTTCTGCAGTTTCCTGGAGAATAATTTAAATCAAGTCTAAGTTTAGTCTACAATTCCATGTTTGTTTAACAATTTTCTGCTGTTGCAGAATCTTCTGCAGCAGTGTTCTAAAAGCCATGAGGCCCTAATTGGACGGTGGCTCGGTGTTCCTCGGCGGTTAAGGTTTCCATTGGATTTCAAGGACGGCCATTGGAAGTGGTGATTGGTAGGAGTTCAAGCTTAGGGTTTTGTTAGTTTGTTTATAATTATTATTATTATTATTTGTAAAACACACACCGAAAATGATGCAATTTTGGGGTCTGTTTTAGGAGTAAAAATTCTTTACCATCATTTTTTTTGTTAATCTTCTGATAATCTAGTGACACTTCAACATTTGAAAAAATGAATGATTAAGATTGATAGATTTTTTCTCTCTCATACATTATTCAAATTTAAATTGCTCTCGTAAAAAGATTAACATCGTGTCAGCATTAACAGAGAATCCTTATCCCTATTTTAGAACACGTAAAGGGCGCCACTTGGGTGCTTTAGAAAAATAAATTGAACACCTAAAATGTTTTCCGTTTTGGGTGTTTTTAACCGCACCGTTTTAGGTGTGGAAAAAAATATCTATTAGATCTCCAAGGCGCCCACATTGTTGGGATCATTTAGGAGCGCCTAGGCACCGCTTAGGACTGATTAGGCAGTTTTCCGACCAATGACGCCATCTAGGCACTTTCAGGCATGGCCGCTTAGGCCGTGTTTTTAGAACACTGTTCTACAGGCACTGTCTTCTTCTGATTCTAATGGAACATTTTTGGAGCTTTAGCCTTTAGGCAAGATTGCTTGTGGTTGGTGACATCACATGCACATACTTTCTTGTTATGGCTTATGATTTTGCTGGTATACAGCGTGACTTTCCCTTTGTGGCTTGAAATTGAGCTTATACCTTTTTTTTTTTTTTTTTTTAATTTTTTATGTTAGCTGATACCTGACCAATTCTTGATTGTTGTTTGTGTGTTGGCTGTTTTCCCAAGAAGCTTTAGTTAGGGAGCGTCGATATAGAATTTATTCACATTTTTTTCGTTTCTTTTAGTAATGAACACAAATACTCAGAAAATGTCATGTTTGTTTTCAGATTGGTTTCAAAACCAAATTCGAATACAATTTTTAAAATTAGTCCAAAATCTAATGATAAGAAGTGGTTTAATTTTGTTTGTTGGATTGTATCATGATCATTTCCAGAAGTCGAGTATTTATTAGTGCTTGAAAACTACTTTTTTTATCAACTCCTGTAGGCTTCCATTGATTTTCTTGTAATTGAATGCCTTTATACATAGCTGGGGAATTTTTCAGTTGTTTTTTTTTTTTTTTTTTTTGCCGTTCTAGATTAACTTGTTTAGCTGAAGAAATTTTCCGTTTGATGCAAATTCTATACAGCCTACTATACTCAATTCTCTGTTGCTATTTACAGATTTTGAGGTCTGCTGGTGAAAATAAAATTTTGGTTTTTCACTTTGAAATGCAGGTTTTGGATTTATCTTTTTGTTGGGTTTTGGGCCTTTTGGCTCAGCATAGACTGAAAGAATTTGAGCTGTCTCCCTGTGGCAAATTGAATGATATCTTCAGAATGGTAAGGAGGCTGTTAGCTGCATGCATTATGCTGTTTGAATACAGAACTTTCGGTGCGCTCCAATTTGAGATACTTTTTGTGTTATCAGATCTATTTGAATGGCTCAAGGCTAGATGAAATAACTTAATTAGTTAGCTGAGTTTGTGAGTAACAGTTTTACAATTATCTATGAACGTGTAGGATTGTGTAGTGTATATTAAGGAATTAATAGAAGGATCATTAAAGTAATTCAATAAAATTTTGATCTTCTAAAGTCTTTATTTATTTATTTATTTTTTCTGTGCTATGAGGATATTAGTCATAGAAATATCAATACTTAAACAAGTAGTTTATTTGTTTTTGAGCACTGCTAAGAGCAGCTGCTTTGGTAACTAAGGATGGCAAGTTGCTTTATCTGCATGCAACTTGAATCCACTCAATTTCTATCCGTTACTCATCACAGGATTACCATCAACTTCTTAAATGCAAATTGTGTTTTTAAGTTTTTGGAGATTGAGAGTGAAAAGAATTTGTACATTAGAGAAGCTGGTGACAATCTTGTAATTAATGGGTAAAAATTAAATTTTGTTTGAATAAATATTAATAATAATAATATTATGTAAACCACTTTGATTTGTCCATGATTATTGTGTTAAAAGCACAATTCTAAAAGTGTAGGGAGATCCTTCTCCTGTGGTGAGAGTTCTATTTTGGGTTGTGTTTGTAGTGGTTGATCTTATAATTTTTTACCAAATTCTTACCTTAATTGATGTTGGATGAAAAAAAAGGTAAATAAAGAGAAAACAAGGACGTATTTTGCTTGCACATGAAGCAATTTCTAGGTTGCGAATGTTTTTTTTTCTATTATTTTCGGGAAAATTGAAAATAACCTATAAATAAAGTGTATATCCATTTTCAACCCGAAACATAATTATATTCATATTTGGCTCTTGTAAACATAATTACTGAAATAACCGTATATAAAAAGAGTTTCTTTTCAACGGCAATCCAATTCTAACCTATTAGAGAGAGAAATATCTTGTTAGAGAGAGAAACTATGCAAGTGGTGACAAAAGCTGCCAACCCAACTTATATGACACCGATGACCTCTAAGAAGCACATTGTCGGAGCATTTAATGTTGTATGGAGATGAACGGCTTGTTGTGAAATATTTTTGAATAATGGTTCACGTATTAAGAAAGGCCAAACTTAATTCAAACATATATATATATAATTTGAAGAAAGGCCAAAAATTTCATGCAAAAGTTTCTTTTCACTTAAAAATGAAATTTCGCATGTATGCAATGTCTCTACATGGGACATTTTTTGATAGGACCTGACATGGATTCTTTCTAATGAATCCAGCGATCCTGTCGGGCATCTCACAAAACCCTTCTGAAGTCTAACTAAAAAGACCCAAAAGGATGTCGCTGAACGAACCCTTAACTATTGATATTCTACTAAACATATGAATCATAAATTTTCAAAAACATAATTAAAAGTATCATCACCAATATGCCAGTATTTATATCATGTATGCAGGTGATCATCAAAATACTTATATAATATCTTAACACATCACCATAAAATAAAAATAATAAGTTTTACAAACCAAAGTATGCACATGCACAAGTTTTATTTCCAAATCAAAATATTCCTAAACGTGACTTTGCAGCGTCGTCGATCGTCTTTGGTCTACCTAATCTAAATGAGGGGAATGGGTACCCTGATCGCTTGTTCCTACACCTGAGAAGGTTTTTATATCATATAAACAAAAATATTGTGAACTACAGAAACTCAGTGAGTAAGTAAGTGTTTCTATTTAAACTAATCTTTATAAAGCATGCCTCTCGAAAACCATTTGAAAAACATTTTTCTATAAAACAATTTTAATTCTAAAAATTTGCATTTTATAATCTTTCTTATGAAGTTTCAAAAACTCGTACTAAATTGAGTTAATAAAATACTAAAATATCTCATAATTTCCAAAGTATGTCTACAACATTTTTTTTCTTCTAAAATCCGCTTTTAATGGTATACTTTTCTTTCTAAAAATGCACTAATGAGAACTCAAGGGAAGCTATAATCACATGACGACTAAACCAGCGTCGCTCAATATGGGGTCACGTGGCGTAAATGCTAACATCGCACACCATGACAAACTACAAAGATATCTCGTTACTACACGATAGAATGCTATATCGCACATCGCATAGCGAGTTAATACCTTACAAGTGTAGAGGGCGATTCGACAGACATGATAGACTCAGTCCCCCCGATGTTAGTGACATGCTCTCTCAACACTTGTCATACACTGCGGGGTATACTGGCCGGGTCTAAATCTATAAAATTTATCTATAAACTTAGGTAGTCCACTAGCTTTTGAAATCCTTTTTCTTTCTATAATTCAATTTGAATTCATTTTCATTATATAAAATGTAATAATATATTGCATACCATTTCATATATAAACTATTTCTTTTCATGCTAGAATATGAAATCATTTATAAGCTAAAAAAAATAATGAAAATCTATAAAATGGTTGTAGGATAAACTAAAAAGCATTTAACATTAATAAAAATATTTTCACACTCACTGTTTGCTTCTCAATTCACTTGTAATCACTTTTTCAGCGACCTCCTTCAACTCGCTACGTCACTTATACTTAATACAAATGAAATCTCCGCTTAGAATGTACGAGCACATCCAGTGGCGAATCCAAAAATCTATGTGAGGGGGGACACTTTTATATAATAATTATAAAACTAAATTATATGAAATTTTCTCTATAATGTTTCATTCAATTACTAGAATGACGTTATATAAAATAAAAATATTTAAAATATATAACCAGTAGAGGATATGTAGTTTTACTTCTTACAAGATTTTAAACAAAATTGCTTAAATAATATTTTTAATACAATTATAATAACAAAAGTATAACAATTGTGAGTTGATTATGCATTAGCTTCATTTTTCTTAATAAGAGAAGTTTAAATTTCATATTACTTAAAAAAATGAATAAAAACTTATATTAAAGATATGTCTTATTTATAATGACAAGATTGCAAATAAATGTATGTAATCAAACGATATATATATTTATTATTAAAGTTACTAATCAAGTTACATTTATAGTCTTTTATTTAATAAATGTATGTGATTTATAACAAAGTAAAGTAAAATAAAAATAGCTATAATTCATATGAATATTTTTATTTATGAATTTTATCATATAAAATAGTTTATGTAAAAGAACAATAATTTACACCAATAATCATGAGTAAATCAAGACCTATTAAGATTGAATAACTCTATATGTTTTATTTTTTTAGTTTGTGTAAACATGACAGTTTGCAATAAAAACAAATAATTTGAAATGAGCATAATAATTTGTGAAATCAAAATATTTTACATTTGAAAATTAGTTTGTAATAATACGGGGAAGAGAGAGAGAGAGAGAGCCAAAAAAAAAGTTTTGATGGGGAAATCGATTGAATTGTAATGGGAAAAAAATTTGATAAAAAGTAACATATTTTAATAGAGAAAGAAATTGAACTATGGTGGATAGAATAAAGAAAAACATAGTCTATGCCATTTTAAAAAAAAAAAATGCACACACATTTATGAAACAAAGCATTGATTAGGAGTGAATAAAAAAAATTAAAAAAAATTAAAAAAGGGTAATAATGACTCAAAAGGGGATTGAACCTTGGTTCCCCCTAAAATAGAAGGCAAGCACAACTATCAAAGCTAGCAGATGTATGTGCTTGATTTTGGGATTTTATTTATATAATATACACAGTGATTGAAAAACGACAAAAAAGAAATGGTTTTAGGTGGGCTAGGAATCGAACCGGCGACTTTAAAAGAGAAAGGTGCACGCACAACCACTAGCACCATTCTAGGCCAATGTCATAAAGTTGCATTAGATATATATTTAAATATATACTAAATTTAATTAATTTTTAAAAAATTTCAGGGGGGGCACGTGTCCCTTCTGGCCCAATGGTGGGTCCGCCCCTGAGCACATCACACACCTCAATTCCAAGTTAATTTAATCATTGATATAACTTATAATCTCATTCAAGATGTAATGGACTGCACACTGTCCAGTCCAGATCGAGTTGCGAGCTCAGTCAGCTCGTCCAGCTAACCTCTTTATGTGAGTTGCTACCTTTTTCCAGTTCAGCCTGATCCATAGGCACTACCCAGCTTGCCCTCTGCGAGCTGCTACCCTTATCTAGCTCGCTATTTGCGAGCTACTGCTTTAAGTCACCTCAAACAGGCACTATAACAGGCTGCGGCATCACCAGCTATCTTTGTGAGCTGCCGCTTTAGTCCAGTCCGAATAGGTGCGGTAAAAGAAAACGGACATCGCCCAACTCGCTCTTTGCGAGCTAGCGCCCTAGTCTAGCTCGACAAGCACTAAAATGGGCTGCGAGTACCATTCAACTCGCACTTCGTGAGCTCCCGCCCTAACCCATGTGTACTCAATTTTTAACATTTCTTTTCCAGGTTTTACACTCCACCAGGCATTAACACATCTCGACCTCATTAAATTTCACATACATACACTCAGAAATATTTCATCAATTTACTTCACCTAAAACCAGATAGCAACTATAACAAGTTTTATGACGGAAACTCAACACCATAAACAACCATTAGACTACTGCAGACCAACATTATTTTCTTAGCTACTTCACTTATCACTTTCTCCTTGATCTTTTGCCTTACTTTTCCACCAGCTTGCTATTTCAAATCACTAGATCTAAGCATAAAAATCTCGATAACATCAGGTGCAATTCATGGACTATTCTTGATAGATTTTTCACTAAAAGAACACTATGAAAACTAAATTTTACCACCTGATTCGTACTAGATCTGATTTGATAATCCTCCTAAATTTGTTTTTCACCTCTTTGAGGTTTAAAATCTCTTCAAAAATGGGAGGAAGATCACTTGGAAACAACCACTGCTCTCAGATATGATTTTTGCTCTTGTTGCCGATAGCTTCCTCTTTCTTCTCTCTAGATTTTTCTTTTCTTCACTACAAGAAATTCATAATACGACAACATTTAGATGGCAATGTACTGCGACTTGATGTTGCCGTAGACATGTATCGCAACACGCGAAAAATATAGGTTGTAGAAGCTATCTATGACAACTCGCAATTTATGTTGCGAAGAATATGACATGTACAACAACTTTTTGGATCAACAATGTTGCTAAAATATGCTATACAGCAACATACTTTAAGCGTTTCAATATGTTACACTATATAGGTATATGTACAACAACATCATGATCATGCAAGTTGCTAAATAAAATATTTCAATTTTTTAATTAAAAAAAAGAGAAAATATATAAGCCCGAATAAAAGCCCTAATATATTAACACTCACATTCTTGCTTCATTTCCTTCCATCACCGCCGACCTCATCCTATCCTCACTCTATTTGTTGTTTCAACTCTGCCATTACCGCCGACCAGCCCTCACCATCGGCTAGACCTTAGCGCTGGCAAACTTGACCATCATTGCCGATCAGCCTGCTGTCGCCGTCACTCTTTCACCGGTAAGATTCATTTCCTTCAACCTTCAACCATTTTTCACTTCACATTTAGAGTTTCTTAAGATCCCTTCTACCTTTTCTATATCTTCTTCTTTCTCTTGCAGATAGTTGACGTCTTGGATGAATTGCTAATTCGAAATGCCTACCAGTTGAGTGATTTCGAGGAGCTTCTTTCTCTTGCAGAAACTTGACATTTTGGACTCCATCCGGGTAAGCTTCTTTAGGTTTTAAATGTGTTTGCCTCTTTGGGTTTTGGTTTGGATGTTTTAAAATTGTTTTTGCCTTGTTATGTTTTGGTTTGGATGATTTAAAATGTCTTTGTCTTTGAGCAGTTGCAGACCCCACTTTCTTTATCATGTTTGCTCGCATATTGTAAAATCACTTTTAGATACACATGTCATGATTAATTGTGTATTGGACCTTTTAAAAGTTGCGTTTACTGTTGTTACACATCTGTCTATAGTTTACTCATAAAAGCTAGCACTTTAACACACAAACTTGACTTTTCATGACTTGTGGAGAATATTACTTGGAATCTAATGGTAACTAATCTCATGCTTGCGTTAAATTCAGCTTTTATTATAAATATATATATTTTTTGTTTGTTTTTATTACTTCTTTAAGCATGTGTTGTGTGCTTATTAATTTTTTTTTTTTCAGTTTTGTTGACCTTGTTGTGACATTACCAAACAATCATTTCTTGTGAATGACTATTGAGAAGTATACCTTATTTGATCTCTATTACTATATATAACAGAATTTTTTTTAAACAAGTTCAGTTTTAAATGGAAGTGTTAGAATTTCAAGCAAGGCTAGTCTATTATTTATTGAGGAGTGCCCAAATACCATCCACCATAGATTTTAGGATCTCTCAACACCATTGTTTTCACAAGGGCAGAACGAATTTCAAACCCATCAGTTCGTGTTGTTTGGTTGGCGAGAATTGTCATTGGTAGTATGCTTTCATATGCACAAAAGCATCTAGAACATTTAACTTAGTTCTTGTGAAGAGTGATTGTGCGTTGTTGTGTTCTTATTAGTTGTTACCTTGATATTGAACCTAAAGTTTACACTCGAGTTTCCATCTCTTATTATTTTAAAGTTTTAATTTTATTTTATTTTCTTGATTGAAGATTAAGTATTGACAAAAGCGACATTATGGACAAGAGATGGGTTCATCTTTCAAGGTTTCTTTTATTTAGATATTTTATTTTGATAACAAAACATTTTTGTAGTGCTTTTTTTTTTTTTTGGTATTAGATGATAAATTTCAAACTTCATCTTTGTAGACTCTCACTTGAGTATCAAGAAGGGGCACGAAACTTTGTTGACATTGGTTATGCTAGTGTTGGAAACTCGGGTTTGATAATATGTCTGTGCATAATTTGCAAAAATTTACAAAGCTATTCTTGTGAGATTGTATATGAACACTTAGTTATAAACGGGATGGATCCTTCATATACTACTTGGGTCTTCCATGGAGAGTGTCCCCCTAATTATACAGAATGTGCCTCTAATGTATCTGTAGGATGTGAAGATATACGTATGAATGATACATATATGATGTATAGAAATCATATGTATTATAATGGGCATAACCTAGAGGAAATGAATGACAACATTTGTGAGGAAGAACTTATAGATATAGTTAAAGTTGCTGAAACTCCTTTATACCACGGTTGCACAAAGCACACAAAAATGCCTGCAACAGTAGCTTTATTCAAGCATAAGGTCACATATGGGTTATCTGACAATGGTTTTGATGAGTTGCTTAAGATAATCTGTGATATGCTTCCACTAGAAAATACACTTCTTGATTCTTTTTATTTAACAAAGAAATTGTTAAAGACATTTGACCTTAGGTATGAGAAGATTCATGCGTGCATTAATGATTGTTGACTATTTAGAAAAGAGTTTGAGAATAACGAAGAATGCTTTAAATGTCATGAATCTCGTTGGAAAGTTGATGAATGCACTAAGGTGATTCAACAAGGTATCCCTGCAAAAGTCCTACGTTACTTTCCAATAAAACCAAGACTTAGGAGGATGTTTGGGATACCTAAGATGACGAAAGACTTAATGTGGCATAATTCTCATAAGAGTGATGATGGCAAAATGAGACATCCAGTGGATTCACTCTCATGAGACATAATTAATAGGAAATTGCCTTATTTTGCATCGGATCCTCGAAATATTAGATTTGGTATTGCTATTGATGAGTTTAATCCTTTTAAAGATCTTAGCTCAAGATATAGTTGTTGGCTAGTAATTTTGACAATCTATAACCTTCCTCCATGGTTGTGCATGTCAATAGAAAGTTTGATGTTGACTTTACTTAATCCAAGACCAAAACAACCGGGTAATGACATTGATATTTATTTAGCGCCTCTAATAGAAGACCTGAAGGAGTTATGGGATATTGGAATGGATCTGTATGATGCATATAGTGAGTCTATGTTTAAATTAAAAGCGATTTTGATGTGGACAATAAATGATTTTCCTGCTTATGGAAACATGTTTGGATGGCCTACTAAAGGAAGATATGCTTGTCCTATTTGTCATGACAATACTTGTTCAAAATGGCTAAAACATAGTCGAAAATTTTTATACATGGGTCATAGACGATTTCTTGCTATGGATCATCCATTTTGGAGGAAACGAGCATGATTTAATGGAAAACATGAACAAGGGCGCAAGCCTAAGTTATCTACTGGTGAAGAGATTTACAAAGAAGGTTATCAAGTTGTCAACGATTGGGGGAAAAAAAGGAGAAACCAATAGGAAAGCAGTCCAAAAATGTAGAATTATGGAAAAAGAAGTCAATATTCTTCGAATTATCATACTGGAAGGTAATAACTAGTATACTAGTAATTGTTTTCTATTTTCAATAACCTTTTGCTAATTGTTTTTCTTAATATTTCTAATGTAGGATCTGCTTGTTCGTCACAATTTAGATATAATGCACATTAAAAAAAATATTTGTGATAGTATAATTGGTACATATTTGGATATCAAGGGCAAATCTAAAGATGGTCTTAATTCTCGTCAGGACTTGGAAAACATGCATATTAGAAAGGAATTGCATGCTCAAAGTAAATGTAATGTATTTTACTTACCGACTGCATCACACACACTTTCAAAGGTAGAGAAGCAACTTTTTTGTAAAAGGCTTACTACTATAAAGTTGTCTGATGGTTATGGTTCAAACATTGGGGCTTGCGTTTCTGTGAATGATTGTAAGATAATGGGCCTCAAATCTCATGATTGTCATATTTTAATGCAACAACTTTTATCAATTGCCTTAAGAGGAATCTTACCAAAAGGTCCAAGAATAGCAATTTTTCGACTATGTTCATTCTTTAATGAGTTATGTAATAGAGTCATAGATAAAAATAAAGTTGCTCAATTGGAGGAAGATGTGATTGAGACTTTGTGCATGTTTGAAAGGTTTTTCCCACCGTCATTTTTCGATATTATGGTTCATCTCACAATTCATCTAGGACGAGAAGCACATCTTTGTGGGCTAGTACAATTTCGTTGAATGTACCCATTTGAAAGGTGAGTCACATTCATCACTTTTATTACTTTTGCAGTTTGTTGCATTCTTTTGGAGTGACAATGATTATCCTTACTGTTTTATTTTAGATTCATGAAAACATTGAAGGGGTATGTTAGAAATCGTGTAAGACCAGAAGGTTGTATAGCTAAGCGATACATTGCCGAAGAGTACACACTCTTTTGTAGCAAGTACATTAAAGAAGCCTCTAACATAGGAACCCGACATGGTCGAAATCAAGAGTTAAAGGATGACACATTATTTGAAGGGCGTCCAATATCTGTAGGAAAGCCAATAATTCTCACATATGATATGCTACAAATTACTCATCGCTACATTTTATTTAATTGTTCAAAAGTTGAGCCTTATGCGGAGTAAGACAACTGATTATTGCATATTTTATTATTTAAATTTTTATAACATTGTCATTTATTAATCTTGTGTCTTATGAAAATATCAGAATGCACTTGCAAGAATTGAAGAATTTGGATAGAAGACTTGCAAGGAATAATACTTGATTACAAAAACAACATAATGACACATTTAATGCATGGTTAAAAGAGAAGGTTGTATCAATATTAACACAATAGTAAAGCTACAAGTTTCTGTATACATTTTTTGCAAGTAAATTTTCTGATGTTATTATATTAACTTTGACAGATCGCTGCTCAAATAAATTGCAATGACGCATGCATATCCACTACTTTGAAATGGCTTGCGCATGGTCCTAGGGATATTGTCACGTCGTATAGTGGGTATATTATAAATGATGTTCGATTTCACACCAAAGCAGCAAAGAAGAGTCAACAAAATAGTGGAGTTTCAATTGAAGCAACCACAATGTGTAGATCTAGTGCAAGAGATCATACACAAATTATTGGACAAGTTGCCTATTATGGAGTTCTTCAAGATATTATAGTGCTTGATTATCATGTCTTTCAAGTGCCTATATTTAAATGTGATTGGGCAAATGTTGTCAATGGTGTTAAGATTGAAGATGGTTTTGTTTTGGTTAACCTCCATGAAGGAAAGAGCCAATTTGAAAAAGCTCCATTCATTTTGGCTTCACAAGCCAAGCAAGTTTTTTATTGTAGGGAGAGTGAAACTTCATGTTGGTATGTTGTGGGGAAAGCACCAATAAGAGGTTATCATGAGTTGGAAAATAATGATGAGGGTTTGAACATGTCATCCATGCCAAGTCCTATAGAAGATCTTGAAACAAATGTGAATGATGAGAATGAAGATTAGACAAGGGTTGATGTAGAGGGCATGTTATGTGACACATAGTTTAGTGTCACAACTATTTTTACTTTTTTGTGATCTTTGATGACTTCATGTTTAGATATTGTGTTCTATTATATATGCAACATTGTTTGATTTCTATTTTTATTAAATTAAGTTGTTTTTCTTTTTTTGGGATTGATTATTAACAATAGATTTGGTGTTATAAAGTATGATGTTACATGTTGTTTAATTCTATAATTTAGTTTGTTACATATAAACTTTTATTAGATTAGTTGGTCATAATATATTGATAGTCTTCTTGATGCAGCTTTTCTTAAGGAATTTATTACTTTTTTAACCAAGTTAATTGATAGTAAAAGACAAGAATGGCAGAGGTAAGTCACAACATAACTTTGGTTATATTTGATGGTATAGGACAAGAAGGACAAGGATGGATGAGATGAAGAAATTACTTAACTTTTTACTTTAACCATTGACATGTAATTATTTCTTGATACTTGTTTTGGTTTTTCTTTGTAGTCTTCTAAATCAGCTGTAAAGAGAGCAAAAAAGCAACACCAAGTTGTATTTGCCAGTATGCTTGAAAATAGAAACCATGGGATAAGTATCACCAATGAAAAGCCAAGTGAGGGGAATGAAGTCCCATGTGAGACAAATACTCTAAGTGAACAAAATACACAAGATACTGATGCCACTAATAATGCAAAGAAAAGAAAGCTCTGTGGACCCACTTGAATGGCATTGTTGAAAGGGAAAGAACCAGTTGAGGTTGATGTAAATATGCTTGGTCAAGTAGTTGATGGAAATTCAATTTCTCTTGCATCATATATTGGTACTATTGCATAAGAACATGTACCGGTAACACTTAAAAGTTGGAAGCAACTTGAGGACTCCAAGAAAGATATGTTGTGGTCATGTCTATTGGTGTGTGCTTAATTCTACACAAATATTAATTTCTACTTGTTTTCTTTTTAAATTTTCTTAGATAACAATACTTGTCAAGTAAATATTTTTTTGTTCTTTTGTAAACGACCTAGCAGTATTTCAAATTAGCAAACTCTAGTAAGGAGTATATCTTTAAGAAGATGGGGAGTCGTTAGAGAGAGTTGGTGGTTTCGGTAATGAAACAAAATGACTTGGTAATATGAGTGTTTTTTTTTGTTTTTTTTCCGTTTCGTTATATAGTATATTTTTATTGTTATCTTTTCATTAAAAATATTATTTTTGTTCTTAAGTTACTAAATAGATGTGGAGTGGAAGATATAGTAGCTTCTCATGCATGTACTCCATCTCATGCATACACTCCTCAGGTTAACATTTGTCTTATCACATTACTTTTCAATTTTTTAAAATAAATAGTGTTTATGCTATTAACATTTTTTTGTTTTTTTGTTTTTTTGCAATCACAACATGGGAGTGCTCATGTAACACAAGGCAATGCACAACTTGAAAATGCACTATGTCAATTACTACATTAGTGTCCAGAAAATAATGTAAAAGATCAAGTTGTTGCAGAAGGAAGATTTTCGTCAACGGATCCTAAGACACTAGTGCACGACATATTGCTTGGAAGGAGTTACTGGAAAGTATGGGTTGATGTTATAGAAGAAGGTATAAAAGTGTGTAGGCCGACGAATGAGTATGAAACTCTTAATGAAGCTATGGGAACAACTATTGCATGGCTAAAGGATTACATTAAGTTGTTGTAAAAGAAGGTAAATGGTAGTATTTTGAAAGATACATCAAATTGTTGCATTGGATGTTTTTTGGGTTTACAAGATAGTGATGTGGTTTCTAGCAATGTATATGGTTGTAGGGAAAAAAGAAAAAACTTACTTTTTTGGTGGCTTAGCAAAGTTATGGAGTTAGATGGATGTAGAAATTGTTGGGATTTTTGGTTCATGACCACATCTTTTTGTGATTATGTGATATATGTACTTATATGTGTACTTACAATTATATGCATATAACTATATATATCACATACTATGATGGGATTTTGTGTAGTCTTAGTTATGTAACTAATTTTATGGAATTATATGTATTGTTGATCATGACAAATTATAAAATTAATGAATTCATTAATTTCTTTACAAATTGAAATTAATATTGTTGTAATCAATATGATCTATATACATGTAGCACCATTTTAATATATATGCAGCACCATATTAAGCCATTCCAAAAAATATATACAATAGCTCAATCATTTAATTTCAACCCAGGAACAAAATTATTAATTTTGCAACATATTTTGTATGTTGCGTTATACCTCTACAGCAACATACAACCAAAGTTGTTATAGATATACGACTACAAGCTATTATGCGTTGTTGTAGTCTATATTGCAACATGCAGTGCATGTTGCTATAACATCTATGGCAACGCACAAGCTGATGATGTTGATAGTATAAAACAACATCACATTAACGTTGCTAACGGGGTACACGTTTTGGCTACATGGTCTTCCGGTACATAAGGGTGTGCGTTGCTAAAGGTTTTAGCAATGCATTCTGCATGTTGCTGTATTGCTGATTTCTTGTAGTGCTTCAAATCTCTGTCTCTGTCTCTGTCTCTCACTTTCATGATAACACTCACTATACACACCTATATATAGGCGTAAGTCAAGCTTAACATCAACCCTTAAACTTTCTTAAATTTACAAGTTGATCATTCTCTAGAGAATTTTTTACTTTCCCATAATATCCTTGACATCTCACTTTATTTACAATTTTTGTCACTCTTTAGAAAAATCTTTTATTCCATCAATTACCTTTTAGATTTTTATAATCCAAATTTATTTCCAACTCTTCCGGAAATTTTATAAAAATTTAATTTCACCTTTGAACACTTTATAATTTCTGTATTATTTCACAAAGTGAGTGTATACCAATACAATACCTAATTCAGTACATATATATAGTAGTAAAATCGGAAGGGTGTATTACAAATTCTCCCCTCCTCCCCCCTTATAAAAATTTCGTCATCAAAATTTACATAGCTCAATCCTATTGAAAAAGATGGGGGTATCTATGACAACTCTTTTGAACTTATCAAGGTTTTCTTGTGGCGTTCAAATTTGACTTATCACTCACATAACTCTTTCTCCTTGTTATTGAGTGTGGCGTCTTCTTCTTATACCATTGGTTCTTATCTCTTAATAGATAACGGGTCAAGGTCGTTGTTTTGTTTGTTGAGAATCTGAATTAGGACGATCCTAGGAACTTATATCATTATTGGTTTCGGGTCTCACTTCCCTTTGTGAGGTTCATATCATTTTGGTTTCAGAGCTTTGGTTCTAAATCAGGTTTGATCTATCCTTTTTCCCTTTTGCTGTTATTTCTTTAAAGTTACAGGATCTTTTTTCTGTTGTTTTTGCTATATTGATTCCAAGCCTTCTTACTTTATTTCTTCTTGTTAGAAATTTTTTTTTCTAGTTTTTTTTACACCAAAATTCATTCTGGTCTTGTTCTTTATCAATTGGAAAAAAAATCCAGAAAAAAAAAACGAAAAATTTAAAAAAAAAGAAGAAAAAAAAAACTTGGAAAAAAAAAAAAGAATATATATTCAGGTTTCAATTTGAATTTCATTCAAGTGAAGAGTTGTTGCATCAAATTGTTTCGTTTGTTCTTGTCCTCACTTTGTTTCCTTTGCTTATGAAATTCTACCCTTTTCCTTTTGTTCTTTGTGTTTAACCATTCTCTCCTTAGTGAATTGATTTGTTGAGTTTGAATTGTTGTAAGGGGATTTTGATTGAGTTTTGGTTGAGTTCAATAAAGAACTAAAAGAGGGGACTAACGAGTGGAAAAAAGCATGAGAGTGTGAGCTCGTAAGAAGGTAAAAGCCAATTGTGAGTAAACACAAGTGTGAGTGCTATCATTCTTTAGAGAAACATGTGAGGGAGTGTTTGTGAGGTTTTTTTTTTCTAACTTTGTTTTCTGCAGGTTATTAAACATGTCTCAAGAAAAGTTTATAGGCTCTTCGGATGATGTTCAAGAAAAGATGGATCTGAGACTTTTCTATAAAGCCTTAGAACAAAAGTTTAATCGAATGGAGTTGAGGTTTGAGGAGATAAATGAGAGAATAGATAAAGTTGAGTCTAGTTCACAAAAGGGGCAGCCACGTGAAGCTCCTAATGTGCAACGAAGAGAGGGGAATACACTTAGGAATGAAAATGAAGTTGAGTATGGGGATGACTTGGATGAAGTTGATCGTTTCTCTAATGCCAATTTTGCCAAATTTGGGAGAGGAAACGGAGGAGGTAGATATGGGGATAGGATCGATAATAATTTGGGTAGCATTAAAATGAAGATTCCATCTTTCCAAGGCAAAAATGATCTAGAAGCTTATTTGGAGTGGGAGAAAATGATGGAATTGGTGTTTGATTGTCACAACTACTTCGAATTGAAAAAGGTAAAGTTGGTTGCAATAGAATTCACTGATTATGCTATTATTTGGTGGGATCAACTTGTTTTGAATAGGAGACGATATGGTGAAAGGCCTATTGAGACATGGGAGGAGATGAAGGCTGCTATGAGGAGGCGATTCATTCCAAGTCACTATTATAGGGACTTATTCAAGAAGCTACAAAGCCTTACTCAAGGGTCTAAAAGTGTTGAAGATTACTCTAAGGAGATGGAGATAGCCATGTTCGAGGAGGATCGAAAGGCTACTATGGCTAGGTTCCTAGCTGGTTTAAACCGTGACATTACAAATGTGGTGGAGTTACAACATTATGTTGAGTTGGATGATATGGTGCACATGATCATCAAGGTAGAACAACAATTGAAGAAGAAGGGTTCCAAACGGATTGGGCAGAATTCTTATTCTTCTTCAACATGGAAGTCGAGTTGGAGCAAAAGGGATGACACAACTCATTCTAAGCCTAAGGCCGAAACCTCCAAAGATCACAAAAGTGGAGGCACTGCAAGCTAAGGTAAATTTGATTCCCAACCTTATAGAAATAGAGATATCAAATGCTTTAAATGCTTGGGAAGAGGTCATATTGCAGCTCAATGCCCAAACAAAAAAATAATGATTTTGAAAGATGATGGTAACATTGAGACTGAAGGCGAATCTGATGATGATGATGATTCCATGCCACCTTTGGAGGATGCAAGTGATATTGAGTATCCGGTTGATGGTAAGCTTTTGGTTGCAAGAAGAGCTATTAGTGTGCAAATCAAAGATGATGAGAAGATACGACGTGAAAACATTTTCCATACCAGATGCCATGTCAATAACAAGGTATGTAGCATGATTATTGATGGTGGAAGTTGTACTAATGTGGCTAGCACTAGTTTGGTGGAAAAATTGAACTTGACAACTTCAAAACATCTTAGGCCATATAAACTACAATGGTTGAATGATTGTGGAGAAGTTAAAGTCAATAAACATGTGTTGGTTTCATTCTCAATTGGGAATTATAAAGATGAGGTTTTGTGTGATGTGGTGCCAATGCATGCTGGGCATATTCTTTTAGGGCGACCATGGCAGTTTGATAGACATGTAACTCATGATGGTTACACCAATAGATACTCCTTTGTACTTAATCAAAAACCAATCACTCTTGTACCCTTAACCCCAAGTCAAGTGTATGAGGATCAAGTGAGGTTAAAAAAAGAGAGTGAAATGAAAAAGGAGAGTGAGAGTACAAAAGCAAGAGAGACTGAAATTAAAAAGAGAGAAAAAGAGAGCGAGAAGAGAAAGGAAGTTTCAGTTAGTGAGGGAAGAAACGAGAGAAAACAAATGAATTTCTATGCAAGAGAGGGTGAGATCAAAATTTTCAAATCAGCCTATGATTATGCTTTTGTACAATGAGGCTTATTTTAGTAGTAATGAACTTAACCCTTCTTTGTCTAGTGTTGTTACTTCTCTTTTGCAGGACTTTGAAGATGTGTTCCCCGAAGAGATACCTGACGATTTACCACCAATAAGGGGAATTGAGCATCAAATTGATTTTATACCTGGAGCATCAATTCCAAATAGACCAGCCTATAGAAGCAATCCCGAGGAGACAAAGGAACTTCAAAGGCAGGTTAGTGAACTCATGAAGAAATGGCATGTGCGTGAGAGCATGAGTCCTTGTGCAGTTCCGGTGTTGCTTGTTCCAAAGAAGGATGGATCATGGAGGATGTGTGTTGATTGTCGTGCCATCAACAATATCACTGTAAAGTATAGACATCCCATTCCTAGATTAGATGATATGCTTGATGAATTGCATGGTTCTTGTGTTTTTACTAAAATTGATCTCAAAAGTGGATATCATCAAATTAGGATGAGAGAAGGTGATGAATGAAAAATTGCATTTAAAATAAAATATGGCTTATATGAGTGGTTAGTTATGCCATTTGGATTAACTAATGCACCTAGTACTTTCATGAGATTAATGAATCATTTTTTGCGTGCTTTTATTGACAAATTTGTGGTTGTGTACTTTGATGATATTCTTATTTACAGCAAAAGCTTGGATGAGCATGTTGAACATTTAAAACTTGTTTTAGATGTTTTGAGAAAAGAAAAGTTATTTGCTAACCTCAAAAAGTGCACCTTTTGCACAGATAAGTTGGTATTTCTTGGTTTTGTTGTTAGTGCTAAAGGAATTGAGGTAGATAAAGAAAAGGTAAGGGCAATCCAAGATTGGCCACGTCCTACAAGTGTGGGTGATGTTAGAAGTTTCCATGGGTTGGCTAACTTTTATAGGAGATTTGTAAAAGATTTTAGTAGCCTAGCTGCACCTTTGACAGAAGTTATCAAAAAGAATGTGGGTTTTAAATGGGGTGATGAACAAGAAAAGGCATTTAATTTGATCAAGGAAAAATTAACTAATGCACCTTTGCTTGCTTTACCTAACTTCACTAAAACTTTTGAAATTGAGTGTGATGCTTCAGGAATAGGTATTGGAGCTGTTCTGATGCAAGAAAGACGTCCCATTGCATATTTTAGTGAAAAGCTAAGTGGGGCAGCCTTGAATTACCCTACCTATGACAAAGAGATATATGCATTGGTTCGGGCATTGGAAACGTGGCAACACTATCTTTAGCCAAAAGAATTTGTGATTCACACTGATCACGAATCTTTGAACATTTGAAAAGTCAACACAAGCTAAACAAGCGGCACGCCAAGTGGGTGGAGTTCATTGAAACATTTCCTTATGTGATCAAGTACAAGCAAGGTAAGGAAAACGTTGTGGCTGATGCATTATCTCGAAGGTATGCTTTGCTTTCTACCTTAGATACAAAATTGCTAGGTTTTGAATACATTAAAGACTTGTATGTTGATGATTCTGATTTTGGTAATGTATTCAATGCATGTGAGAAAGTAGCATTTGGCAAATTCTTTAGGCATAATGGGTTTTTGTTTAGAGAAAATAAGTTATGTGTGCCTAAATGTTCATTGCGTGACTTGCTTGTTAGAGAAGCTCATGAGGGTGGTTTGATGGGGCATTTTGGTATATCTAAGACATTAGATGTTTTGCATGAACACTTTTTTTGGCCTCATATGAAATGTGATGTAGAACAAGTTTGTGAGAAGTGTATTACTTGTAGACAAGCTAAGTCTAAGATTAAGCCTCATGGTTTGTATACTCATTTGCCTATACCTAATCACCCTTGGATTGATATATCTATGGATTTTGTGTTTGGTTTGCCTAGGTCAAAAGGGGGTAAGGATTCTATATATATGGTTGTTGATAGGTTTTCAAAGATGGCACATTTCATTCTATGTCATAAAACCAATAATGCATCACATATTGCTGACTTGTTTTTCAAGGAGATTGTAAGATTGCATGGCATGCCTAAGAGTATTATTTCGGATAGAGATGCAAAGTTCTTAAGCTATTTTTGGAAGACTTTGTGGGGTAAGTTAGGAACTAAACTCTTGTTTTCCACTACTTGTCACCCACAAACCGATGGTCAAACTGAAGTAGTTAATAGGACTTTATCTACCATGCTACGTGCTATAATACAAAGGAACTTGAAAACATGGGAAGATTGTTTGCCTCATGTAGAATTTGCATATAATAGGAGTGTGCATTCAGCAACTAAATTTTCACCTTTTAAGATTGTGTATGGTTTTAATCCATTAACTCCTTTGGATTTAACCCCTTTACCTTTGGCTGAGCATGCTAATTTAGATGGAAAGAAGAAAGCTGATTTTGTAAAGCACATCCATGAAAAAGCTCGACAAAACATTGAGAGGAGAACTGAACAATATGCTAACCAAGCTAATAAAGGGCGCAAGAAACTTGTCTTTGAACCAGGTGATTGGGTTTGGTTACATATGCGAAAGGAACGGTTTCCTATTCAAAGGCGTTCTATGCTACTTCCAAGGGGAGATGGTCCGTTTTAAGTGATTGAAAAGATCAATGACAATGCCTACAAGTTAGACCTTCCAGGTGAGTACAATGTAAGTGCAAGCTTTAATGTTGCTGATTTATCTCTATTTGATGTAGGTGATGATGTGAGGATAAATCATTTTCAAGATGGGGGGAATGATGAGAATAAAAGGGTAACACCAAAGGATCAATTATATGTTTCGGTTGGGCCAATTATAAGGGCAAGAGCTAAGAGATTACAAGAAACACTTAATGGGCTGATCCAAGGAATATGGGTTGATGAGAAAATAAAAAAGTCCAAGATGGTGCATTCCGAAGCTCAAAAATTAATCAATGTGATTGAAGCAATCAATGAGGTTGATTATCAATAATTGGAGAGATTATTTGCCAAAAATTAGAGCAATTAATTGGCATGTTGACTTTTCAAGAATTGGATGATTTCTTTCCTGATTTTCAAGTCAACTAGATACCATTTTAGTTTTAGTCATAAACAATTCAGATTGTTTCTTATTTAAATTAGTAGCTATGTATGGCAATTGCCTTAGGGTTTCTTTTGTGTTTTCTTTCTAGCATCTATTTAAGGTCATGTAAACACCATTGAGACAGTTTTTGATGATTAATAAAAATTATTGAGAGAGTTTTCTCTTTGGTTCTTCAAAGAACTCTTTTGAACTTATCAAGGTTTTCTTGTGGCGTTCAAATTTGACTTATCACTCACATAACTCTTTCTCCTTGTTATTGAGTGTGGCGTCTTCTTCTTATACCATTGGTTCTTATCTCTTAATAGATAACTGGTCAAGGTCGTTTTGTTTGTTGAGAATCTGAATTAGGACGATCCTAGGAACTTATATCATTATTGGTTTCGGGTCTCACTTCCCTTTGTGAGGTTCGTATCACACATGGTGTAAAAGCTAGCATCGCACATTGTGACAAACTATAAAGACATCTCGCTACTACGCGACGGAATGCTATATCGCACCTCACATAGCATGATAATACCCCACAAATGTGGAGGGCGACTCGATAGACACGACAGACTCAATCCCCAAATGTTAGTGACATGTCTTCCCAACACTTGTCATACACTACGGGGTATACTAGCAGGGTCTAAATCTATAAAATTTATCTATAAACTTGGGTAATCCACTAGCCTTTGAAATCCTTTTTCTTTCTATAATTCAATTTGAATTCATTTTCATTCCATAAAATGTAATAATAGCATACCATCTTATACATAAACTATTTCTTTTCATGCTAGAATATAAAATCATTTATAAGCTAAAACAAATAATGAAAATCTATAAAATAGTTGCAGGATAAACTAAAAAGCATTTAACATTAATAAAAACATTTTCACACTCATTGCTTACTTCCTAATTCATTCGTAATCACTTCTTTAGTGACTTCCTTCAGCTCATTGCGTCGCCTACACTTAATACAAATTAAATCCCCGTTTAGAATGTACGGGCACATCACACACCTCAGTTCCAAGACAATTTAATCACTAATATAACTTATAATCTCATTTAAGAGGTAACGAACTGCACAATGCCCAATCGGGATCGAGCTGCGAGCTCAATCTGCTCATCCAGCTCACCCCTTTCTGCTAGCTGCTACCTTTTTCCAACTCAGCCCGATCCACAGGCACTGCCTAGCTCGCCTTTTGCGAGTTGCTGCCGTTATCTAGCTCGCTCTTTGCGAGCTATTGCCTTAAGTCAGTTCAGACAGGCTTTATAACGAGCTACGACATCATCAACTATCTTTACGAGCTGTCGTTCTAGCCCAGTTCAGACAGGTGCGATAAAAGGGAAACGGGCATCACTCAGCTTGCTCTTTGCGAGGTCGCGCCCTAGTCTAGCTCGACAGGCACTTAAATGCATTGCGAGCACCATCCATCTTGCACTTCGCAAGCTCCTGCCTTAACTCATACGTACTCAATTTTTAACATTTCTTTTCCAGATTTTACACTCCACCAGGCATTAACACATCTCGACCTTATTAAATTTCATATACATACACTCAGAAATATTTCATCAGTTTCCTTAATCTAAAACCAGATCGCAACTATAACAGATTTTGCGACGAAAACTTAACACCCTAAACAACCATTAAACTACTGTAGACCAACATTATTTTCTTAGCTACTTCACTTACCACTTTTGCCTTAATCTTTTGCCTTGCTTTCCCACCAGCTTGCTATTTCAAATCACCATATCTAAGTATAAAAATCTCGATAACATCATGTGCAGTCCATAGACTATTCTTGATAGATTTTTCACTAAAAGGATACCATAAAAACTAAATCTTACCACATGATTCTTACCAAATCTGATTTGATAATCCTCCAAAACCTGTTTTTCACCTCTTTGAGGCTTGAAATCTCTTCAAAAATGGGAGGAAGATCACTTGAAAACAGCCACTGCTCTCAGATTTGATTTTTGCTCTTGTTGCCGACCGCTTCCTCTTTCTCCTCTCTAGATTTTTCTTTTCTTCAATTCTCTCTCTCTCTCTCTCTCTCTCTCTCTCTCTCTCATGGTAACACTCACTACACACACCTATATATAGGTGTGGGTCAAGCTTAACATTAATCCTTAAACTTTCTTAAATTTACAAATTGACCATTTTCTAGAGAATTCTTTACTTTCTCACAATATTCTTGACATCTCACTTTATTTACAATTTTGCAACTCTTTAGAAAAATCTTTTATTCTATCAATTACCCTTTAGATTTTTATGATCCAAATTTATTTCTGACCCTTTCAAAAATTCTATAAAAATTTAGTTTCACTTCTGAGCACTTTATAATTCCTTTATTATTCCACAAAGTGAGTGTATACTAATACAATACCTGATTCAGTAGTAAAAGCGGAAAGGGGTGTTACATTTTTCTATTTCAAGTGGAATGTCTCTACTTGTGATATTCTGTTTTTACGTGAAACGTTTGAATTAAACATTTTACTTGAAGTGTCTCGCATAGAAATGTTTAACGTAGAAACATTTCACTCTTCATGAAATGCTTTAGAAAAATATGTAGTTATGGGTTTTGCGATAAATTAATAACCAAAACTCAAATTCATGCAATTAACAATCAAAATCTTTAAAATGAAAACGAGAATCGCGATAATGGAATTAAGAGCCAAAATCTAAATACTTTTTCTTTTTCTAACTTCTTAGAGGTCACATGACACAAATGACCTCTAAGATGCACATTGTCAATACATTTAATGTTGCACGTAGTTCATGTTGCATGAAGATGAATTGAGTGTCATGAAATATTTTTTAAAAATGGTTCAAGTACTAAAAGACGTCAAATATTTCAAAACATTTTTTTTTTTTCACTTAAAAATGAAAATTCTCAAGTATGCTGACAGGGCCCATCCTAACTTCTCTCTCAAGTATAAGAGAATCACATGAAAACTAATCAAACCATCCTAACTCCTGTCTTGAGCTCAGGAGGATGTCATGAAAACTGTGATTTTCTGATTAAAATACGAATTTACTGAAAATCCTTAAAAAAAAAAAAATCATGGTAAATCTCATATTGATCACTTTATAAATATGATTTAGATAAATTGAAAATCTTTACATTTCTCATGTTCGACCACTGCATAAAATATTCATAAAATATAAGGAGTTCTTATTTAATTTTCAAAACTATTCTTGAAATATATTTAAGAAATCAGATTAATTGAAAACAATATACACTAATGCAAACTATTTATCACAATGTGACCCTTCTCATGATATGCAATAATTTGCACGACCTTGTAGTGGATACCTGGAAAAATGAATTTTATAAAGGAGTAAGCGCTAACACTCAATGAATAGATATAACTTTTCAAAAAATATTATAAATAAAACATAATATATTTCTATTAATAATAAATAAGTCTCATAATTGATACACATTCAAACTTGGATAATACAACTTAATTTAAATCTCATATTATAATAAAATTGTAAACATCCATATGGATAATTTGTATGACTAATCCATAACTATAACCTGTATAAACTTCTCTGAAATCTCTTTATGTAAAACCGGTGTTCTATAAATTTTTTTCTGTACTGATCAAATTCAGTATATAACATCTGTAATTTGAAAATTTGTATCAACTAATACCCAAAGAATCTATCATACATAGTAGAGATATTCAACACACACATAAAACGAGAAATAACACCTATTATACACATGTCGGGCGACTCAATGACTCTCTCAATAACTCAATAATTCTTCTGACATCTACCATACACACGCTTGGCAAATCTAGAACTCATACATGTATAGTCTGTTTGACCGTTAAATGGGAGAGTACAATCCTAGTGTTCTAAAAATCTCATTTCATTTGTTTCATATCTCAAATCATTTTCATACGTAAATATTTGGAATTCTATTTCTGAATGTACAAATAATTCTTAATAAATATTTTCCTCAAATACCCATATATTAATATTTAAAATATTCTAAAACTTTTCATATAATAAACTCAAATTGAAAATAATAGATTCCAATTGGAATTTCTAATACATATATGTATATCCTAAAAAATAATTTAAAAGCTGGTTCTGTAATCCAATCATAAATTATAATTCATAATCGATAAAATCATTTAACTAATTAAAACATTTACTTCCAATAAATAATCAAAAGTTGAAATATAATTGAATATGATTCAATAAATTTAATTAAAATAAAACTATTCACTCACAAAATTCCTTTTACTCAACTCTGGATCTAAAACAGGTTCCCATCTGATTCTTAATAAACTTGGATCCACCATAAAATCACAAGAACTCAATTAAGAACTTATGGAAAAATTAACTAATTTCTGAATTCCAAATTCCATTTAATTAAATAACTTATTCATTTAAATCAGACACTCAAATATATATATATATATATATTTCATTTTCTTTTTTCTCATTGCTTTCTATCTTGTTTTTTTGCTGTGCAGTCCGATTTCTCTCTTTCTGTATGTTTTCAAATGTTGCTTGCTTTATAATAAATATCATTGAATTAAATAATTTATCTATATAAATCAGACATCCAAATATTTTTCTTATAATTTTTTCATTTTCTTTTCTCCTCATTGGTTTCTATCTTGTTTTTCTATTGCACGGCCCGATTTCTCTCTTTCTGTATGTTTTCAAATGTTGTTTGCGTCATATTATATATATATATATACACTACCGCTCAACTTCTTTCAACATTTTGTATCAAACAACATCTGTCCCTTATATATCTTTTAAGAGTGGTGATATTTCCACCCCTCAAAAACTGTATATACACCTTCTTCATATTTACACTCTATTATCATTTTAAAAATTCATATTTTATAAGTACACCCTATGTATTATATATCATGTTCATTCATTTTTTTACCTTTTAAATGTTATATATAAATAATTATAAAGATAATTAAATTAATTAAATTAAAATATTAAAAAAGTCAAATTTTCTTTTCTAAACTTATTTTGATTCTCTTTTTCATGTTCATGGCTTATTCATCTTATGTTTTCTCTCATTTTCACTCAAAATTCTTGTATTTCACCAAAATTCTACATGTAAAACTATCAAACAAAACTAAAAACCTCAATTTTCACTTAAGCTAAGCTTTAACCAACCAAAAAAACAAAAAACACAAAACCCTTTAAATCTAGATCTCCATTTTCACTGTTTATAAAACCTCTAAAAACACAATAAAAAGCTCTCATCTTTGACTACGTTTTATCAAAACAAATCAAGTTTCTTATTAGGATTTGATTTATTTATTTATTTATTTTTTAGAGAAATATTGAGATTTGAAGTTGAAGTATTCAAATTTAATTACAATAATAACAATATCATCTTTTAAGCAAATTGTTAATAATTTAATTTAAGGGTAATATTTAAATATTAAAAAGTGTAGAAGTTAAGGGGTGTACATAAGATTCTAGAGGGGTGGAAATATCACCACTTTTCTTTTAATATTCTCCACCATCTCAATCTCTCATTCGACCTTCCACTTGTCTCTGTTAATATAATATTTGATTTGTTTGATTAGCCATTTAAATTGGGCTTCCTTAGTTGGGCCCATAAGCTCTTTTTTTTTTTTTGGTCAATTAGATGCACTTAAATTAATTTCAATTCATTTAAAATTTGGACTTCAATTAATTTTCTAGATCCATTAGAATTCAAGCCTTACATATGTAATTTCTCTACATGGTACATTTTTCTCTTTCAAGTAGAATGTCTCTATATGTGATGTCTTGTTTCTACGTGAAACATTTGAACTAAAGATTATGAAATGTTTCACACAGAAATATTTTACGTATAAACATTTCACTCTACATGAGATGCTCTGAAAAATGTGTAATAACGGGTTTTGCTATAAATTAATAACCAAAATTCAAATTCATGCAACTAGCAACCAAAATCTGTAGAATGAAGATGAACATGAAGACAAGGGAATTAAGAGCCAAAATCTAAGTACTGTTTCTTTTTCTAACTTGTTCACAATATTCAAATTATTTTCCTAACTTATTCAACCAAATGATGGAAGATGATTGTGATGATGGAAGAGTACAGGAGGAAGAAGATGAAGATAATGGAAAAGAGCTATGGTTTGTGTTTGGTGGGTTAAATTGAAGACCGAGGGAAGTAGAAGCAAGAGTGGGTGGAAAAAGGATTGCTGAAGGGTAGTTATATAATTTAGGGACATGGATTGAAAATGAATTTTGGCAATGTCGACGTTGGAATTCAGTCGACGAGTAATCAATGCCCAATACCTGTAATCAATGTGAGAAAGCACAAATACCGAGGAAAGACAAAGACAGAAACAGAGGATCAAACGAGGAACACGGAGCTTTTACGTGGTTCGGCAATAATTGGCCTACGTCCACGACTGTCTGTCTCTTTAATTCTGCAGAGTGACAGTATATTATTCAATATTGTCCCCTGTTACAATGATCTCGATCCCTATTTATAGGGAAAGAAGTGTTACAATTCTGATTGTAGCCAAATTAGGAAGAGAATCCTGAATTAATTACATTCCCTAAACAATTGGGAAAAATAAGGAAAAGAATTATAAATTAATTATGTTTCCTAATATTTTTAGATAATATTAGGAAATTACTATATTTATCTCAAGATATTGTTGACTTGAATTTGAATTTGAATTGATCTCCATATCTGACGAGGGAATCATGGTTTGATTGGACAATTGCCATATTTGGAGAGAGAATCACGTTTGAACTTGGTAACTGCCTGTTCTGGAAGATATGATGCTTATCACGTGTCTGGGCGAGCTGACGTGTCATGGTGATCCCAATCTCGAGCTCGCTGAGAGACGAGCTGCGCAGGCGGCGAGCTGCGACCTGGCTATACTTATGGGTCTGTTGATGCCAGCTGGAAATCTTGATGGCCTTTGAGTCAATACTGGGCCTCATCTGATGGGCTTTGACTATACTGACCTCATTGGTTCTTCTTATCGGGTTTTAAATGGGCCCAAATTGGACTTTTACCAGCCCAACTACTGAGTCCGAAAAATATGCATAACATTAGCCCCCCAGCTTCTCAGTTTGCTTTAGCGAGCTGGGAGCTTGAATTGCTGGTAAAAGTTGGCTTCCTTGGCACGCTTACTTTTGTAACTGCCTCTGTGCACTTTCAAATTCCACCTTTTCAGTTGCGACACGTGGCGATCATGCAGGTGGTAACTGAAACGACGTCTGCACGTTCTTTACACGCATATTTAATGCGCACGTCCTTCAACTGACGACTGCATGATTTCCAAAGCCCTGTTCTGCGCTGCACCGTCAGATCTATGACGGTTACACTTTCCAAGAATCTAACGGTTGGGACTCACGCTTGCTTGTCTATATAAGCCATTGGCCCCTTTCCATTTTCTTCTTTCATCTGTCACTTTCTTCCAAAGCAAACAAGCGTTTCAAGCTTTCAAGCAACCAGGACCCACAATCCTTTCTCGAAATCATCAGCTTTTCTCGCCGTTTTTTATCTCGTCAACAGTTCAAGGTGAGGCTTCTTTTTCTTCAAAACTTTTTGTTTTGGGTTCATCTAGCTCCATCACCATTGTTGTTCCTGCAATGATATATATATGTATTTATTTATTTTTAGATGTCTTCAAGTGGAACTCGCAAGGGGATGATTCCAAGTAATGAAGCTCGTGAGCATGACAAAGCCCGAACTCATGCTATTCAGGGAAGAGAGGCTCGTGAAGCATTCGCTCGTCATCCCACATCGCTAAAACGTCCTGAGGTGGAAGGACTTGTCAAGCAATTCCATATTCCCTTCGGTTGCCGTATACTGCTGCCTGATTCAAACAATCATGCATGCTATCCACCCAGGGGATTCATCGCTGTCAGCACCCAGCATCTCGAGCAGGGGTTACGGTTCCCCGTTCCACCGTTCTTGGTCGAATTTCTCAACAAAGTCAAGCTCGCGCCATTTCAACTGACTCCCAACTCTTATACGTAGTTGATCTCGCTGGCTGTAGCCTTCTTCAGGAATGGCCTTCATGCCCCTACACCGAGGATTATTCAGCAGTTTTACTCTTTCAAGGCTGTGTCTGCGGGAGATGGAGAGAAACCGGATGGCATCTATTATCTCACAGCTCGCCAGTCGCAATACAAAGACCTTTTGCCCAAAGGAGAAGCGAAAGGCAAATCCAACGTTGGGCCGTACAAGACGAGTTGGTTTTATATCTCGTGCCCATCTCTTGCAGATCTCCGAAACTTCAGCTTCGTCCTAAAACCAGGTACTCATAAGAAAATTTAAGGGAGCTGACTTTGTCTTGTATCTTCATTACTTATCATTCTTTGACCATTTGTTGTGCAGTGCTGAAGATGGACGAGTCTCCTCTTAACAGCGGGGAGGAACGAGCTCTTGACAAGCTCGCCAAATCGAGGACGCGGGCATCAGCAGCAGATTCGACGATGCTATCCTTAGAGCTTACAAGCTTGCTCCTCTTACGGACTCCCATCTTCTGCGAGCTGGGGAAGATATAGGCAAGATGAGTGACAGGCCTAGACTTCCTTCTGTTTTTGAGGTTTCTGTTCAGGATGCGTCTACTTCCCGACCTCCGCCAGCAGTTTCTTCATCGTCAGAGGATGTCATTCGCTCGGATAACATTCGCTCGCCTTCTCCACCTCGGAAGACTTCATCTCGAAGTGCTCCTGCTCGCACCTCGTCTAAAGCGAGATCTTCTTCAGCTCGCACACCAAAGAAGGCGAAGCCGTCTTCAACTCGCACTCCTTCAAAGGGTGCGTCTAAAAAAGGTTCTTCTACAGATCCTGCTCCAGTTCGGACAGGTTCAGACCCAGTCCCTGCGGCTTCTACTGCACAGGCTGATCCATCATCTTCTCCACATCACACATCTACTCCAGGGGCTTCACTGCCATCCCCAGCTCGTGCTCCAGCCCCTGCTCCTTCTTCTACGAAACTCCCAGCCAACAGGAGGAAACTTATACTCATGAAATCTCCTCCTGCAAGTCCCTCTGTATCTAAAGCTTCCTCGACTCCTTCAACAAAACGGCCTGCCGAAGACTTGGCCACTCCAGCAGCACCCTCAAAACGCTCTAAACTATCTGCCCAGGACCAGGCTCCTGCAATTGCTGCATCCAACGAAGCGCCTGTTGTCGCTGAAACTGCTGTCCCTGCGACCGCCGCTCCCAGCGAGGTGCATGATGCTGCTAAAGCCACTGCTTCCTCAACTGTTGCTCCTAACGAGGTGCCTCTCTCAAACGTGTTTGCAAATCTTCAGTCACCTCCTGCCTCCAGTTCGCAGCCTGGGAAAGGTGATGCTCCTTCTAAGGTTGCTCCCCAGTCATCCCGAGCTGGCCCCAGCGGACATGCAACTAAGCGTACCGTTGTATCGCGACGAGGTGGTTCTTATGATGATGCACGCGATATCCCGGAGCGCGAGAGAACTCCTTCCCCAACCAGATCAGACATCGAGCTGGGTCCTGGAGGAAGATATTTAAATGCCTTCCTTGACAACTGGGCAACAATTATGCTCAATCACGCGAATGTCTTGGAAAATAGGTGTCTTAAGGGCGAGGACCTAGATGAGTTCGCGGCTCGCCATTGCATGCTGGTAAGTTATTTTTCCTCATCTGTTGATTCCCTTACTTGACTAGATTTTAATCCGTTCATAATTTCCAGGGTGCCCTTGCTGCAATGAAGCGAAAAAGGGAGACAAAGGCTACCAAGGATGAGATGAGGAAGCTGGAATTCGACCTGGAGGCGGCTACTGAGGATTTAGCTAACTTAACCTCGGGCAGAATAGAAGGTCAAGAAGCTCAGATCGCTAAGGCGAACGCTGCAAGTCAAGCCTTTGAGGAAGCTCTAAAGAAGATGGAAAACGAGCATATCATGCTAAGAGACGAGCTTCTCAAGGTGAAAGAGGACCTAAGGCAGTCCGAGCAGCGAGCTGAATTGGACGAGCAGAGGGCTTCAGCTGCAGAAGAAAAGGTCGAAGTGCTTCATCGCCAAGTTGAAACTGCCTTGGCGCGGGCTGAAGCTGCTGAAAAACAGGTTGAGGAAGCCACAAAACGAGCTGATGAAATGGGAGCTGCAGCTAAGAGTGCTGAGGAGGCTGCAACCAAACGGGCTGAGGAGGCTGCAACCGTGGCTAAGCGTGCCGAGGAGGCTGAGCATCGAGCTGAGGTGCTTAGGCAACAGGTGGCGGAGGCCATTCAGCGAGCTGATGCTGCGGAGCAATGTATTGAAGACATGAAGAAAGAGGCTGAGGTCGTCAATCGTCTCGCTGATAATGCCTTCGAAGAGCTGTCGGTCTTCAGAGAGCAAGCAGCTCAAGAACTGGAAGTGCGGGTTGCAGATGCAAAGGACGAGGCTGAGGAAAGAACAGGTCGTGATTTTCTCTTCACATTGTGGACGTCCCACCCAGAAATGGATTTTTCTATCTTTGGGGATATAGGTCTTGAAATTATTGAAGATTTTAAATCACAAGCCACCTTGTCCTCGGCTGGTCCAGTCCCTTCAGAGCATGCTCCTGTTACGTCCTCCCAGGCTGAGCCCATTGCTTCTCCGCGCAAAGTACCTTCAACTGATCCAGGCCCTTCAGCTCGAGACTGAAAATTTTGTTTTTCTTTTTTACTTCTATCTCTTCAGCTTTATACTTGTAGCCAGTTCTCATTCTTAATGAAATTTCTTTCATTACTCTTCCTGTGTTTGAATGTATTTAATTTTCTGCGCATAACATATTTCATGCCTTTAATCTTTAGAGTTACCATATTCCTTGCAAGCTGATTGTCAACGAGCTTTAAATCAAAGTAATTGCCTAATCCAACAATTAATAAAATTTGGTAAGTAACAGTAATTGAAACGTTAAAAATTTGACGAGCTATGCAAAAACACCCAGTCACTTTTGCTTTTTAGGCTTTTTCATTTGTAGCGAGCTATGCAGGGGTCGTCACCTTACCTGCTTTTTAGGCTCATTAAGCGAGCTATGCAAGGACACTCAGTCACTTGCTTTTTAGGCTCATTAGGCGAGCTATGCAAGGACACTTAGTCACTTGCTTTTTAGGCTCATTCATTTATAGCGAGCTATGCAGGGGTCGTCACCTCACCTGCTTTTTAGGCTCATTAAGCGAGCTATGCAAGGACACTTAGTCACTTGCTTTTTAGGCTCTTTATTTGTAGCGAGCTATGCAGGGGTCGTCACCTCACCTGCTTTTTAGGCTCATTAGGCGAGCTATGCAAGGACACTTAGTCACTTGCTTTTTAGGCTCATTAGGCGAGCTATGCAAGGACACTTAGTCACTTGCTTTTTAGGCCCTTTAATTTGTAGCGAGCTATGCAGGGGTCGTCACCTCACCTGCTTTTTAGGCTCATTAGGCGAGCTATGCAAGGATACTTAGTCACTTGCTTTTTAGGCTCTTTAATTTGTCCTTTGAACCGTTGAATTTGGAGCCCGTTAGCCTGGTGAGGAAAGTTGAATCAAAAACAGGGGAAGAATGGAGCTATCATTTATAATTAATCCATATTACAAATAATGAAAAACTTATTGATAATAAGGGCGGAGATGCTCGGCATTCCAAGCTCTGGGGACTTCTGCCCCATTTACATTAGCTAAGCGATAAGCTCCATTTCCCAAGGCTGTTTTGACAACATACGGTCCTTCCCAGTTAGGGCCTAAGGATCCGTCACTTGGCTTGCGGGCTCCTGGTAGAATGAGGCGTAGGACTAAGTCTCCCTCATTGAATCGGCGAACCCGAGCATTCTTATTGTAGTACCTCGCTATTCTTTGCTGATAAACAGCTACCCTTAGCCTGGCCGTTTCCCTGTGTTCTTCAAGCAGGTCCAGATTTGTTGCAAGTAGCTGACCATTGTCATTTGGATTGAAGGTCGCTCTTCTTTGCGAGATGACTTCAAACTCAGCCGGGATCATAGCCTCCGATCCGTATACCATTGAAAATGGAGTCTCGCCAGTGGAGCTGCGAGCTGTGGTTCTGTAGGACCATAAAACTTTTTGAAGCTCATCTACCCATGCTCCTTTCTTTGCTTCCAGTTTCATCTTCAGGGTCTGCTTGATGATCTTATTCACTGCTTCAACTTGGCCATTGGCTTGTGGATGATCCACTGCTGAGAAGCTCTTAACAATTTTTAGGTCGTTGCAGAACCTGAGAAACTGGTCACTAGCGAACTGGGTCCCGTTATCGGTTATAATCTGCTGTGGGACTCCGAATCTGCAAATAATGCTGCTCCATACAAACTTCTCAATCTTTGTTGTGGAGATTTCAGCTAGCTCCTTCGCTTCCGCCCACTTGGTGAAGTAATCTACCGCGACCACCGCATGTTTGCATCTTCCCCGAGCCATTGGCAGGGGTCCGATCAGGTCCATCCCCCAGATCGCAAAGGGCCAAGGGCTCACCATCTGTTGGAGGTAAGCTGGTGGAGCTCGCGGAATATGAGCAAACCTCTGACACTTGTCGCATTTCTTTACTAAATTGATGGCGTCCTGCCTCATGGTGGGCCAGTAGAAGCCTTGCCGAAGTGCTTTTTGAGCTAGAGACAGCCCCCCAGCATGGTTCCCGCAATGGCCTTCATGTATTTGTTTTAATACTGTTTCACATTCAGGACCATCAATACACCTTAGCAGTGGAGCTGAGAACCCCTTCTTGTACAGTGCATCATCATAGATGCAATACCTGGCTGCTCTAGCTCGAAGACGCCGAGCTTCCAGCTTGTCACGAGGTAGCTTTCCATCCTGTAAATAGCTGAGTATCGAGCTCATCCAGGAGTCAGGCTGCACAATGATGGCCATTGTCACATTCTTTTCCTCTGTACTTGGAGCTGGTAGAAACTCAACTGGGATTGCCCCAAGGAAATCTGTGTCTCGTGTAGTCGCGAGGCGAGCTAGTGCATCAGCATGCGAGTTCTGAGCTCGCGGGATCTGTTTCATTTCGTACTTGTGGAATGCACCTAGCAGCTCGTGAACTTTCTGGAGGTAGAGGGCCATTTTTGGTCCCCTGGCTTGATATTCCCCCAATACGTGGCCGACAACGAGCTGCGAGTCACTAAAGATCTTCAAGCGTTCAGCTCGCATCTCCTTGGCCAGACGTAGACCCGCGAGCAAGGCTTCATACTCAGCCTCGTTGTTTGTCGCTTGAAAGCCAAACCTTAGGGCACAAAGGATTTTGTGGCCTTCAGGACTAATTAGTAGAATTCCAGCTCCAGCCTTCTGCTCGCTGGCTGATCCATCAACATATAGTTCCCAAGCCGGACCTTCGGAAGACTCAGCCTCGTCATCTATAGATCCTGTAAACTCCGCAATGAAGTCCGCTAGTGCTTGGGCTTTGATAGCCGTCCTTGGCTTGAATTGGATATCGAACTGTGCGAGCTCCACTGCCCATTTCAACAAACGACCTGAGGTGTCTGCTTTCTGCAAGACTTGCTTCAACGGATACTTGGTGAGGACTTCGATGGTATGAGCTTGAAAATAAGGTCGCAGCTTCCTCGACGCAATCACTAGGCAGTAAGCCAGTTTCTCCATCTGCGAATATCTGGTTTCAGCATCCTGTAACCGTTTGCTCACATAATAGACCGGAAGCTGCGTCTTTTCTTCTTCTCTCACCAGGGCGGCACTCAGAGCCTGCTCCGACACTCCCAAGTATAAGATCAGCTTTTCTTCTTCTCTGGGCTTGGAAAGAAGTGGAGCTCGTCCCATATACTCCTTCAACTGCTGGAAGGCTATTTCACATTGTTCAGTCCACTCGAAGCTCTTTGCTTTCTTCAGAATGTCAAAGAAAGGGACACACTTGTCTGTTGCCTTTGAAATAAACCTACTCAATGCTGCGACCTGGCCATTGAGGCTCTGTACGTCCTTTACCCTGGTAGGCGACCTCATGTCAATCAGTGCTTTGATCTTCTCGGGGTTTGCTTCAATTCCCCTACTATTGACCATGAAGCCCAGGAACTTCCCTGAAGCTACTCCGAATGCACATTTGAGCGGATTTAACTTCATCTGGTAACTCCTCAGAATTTGAAACATTTCTCTCAGGTCGCTGACATGGTTACCGATCAGCCTGGATTTCACCAGCATGTCGTCAACATAGACCTCCATGGTCTTTCCAATCTGTTCTTTGAACATCATGTTCACCAAGCGTTGATAGGTCGCTCCAGCATTCTTTAAACCGAAGGGCATCACCTTGTAGCAATATAACCCCCGATCAGTTATGAACGAGGTGTGCTCTTCGTCTTCGGGCTTCATTGGGATCTGGTTATATCCCGAATATGCATCCATGAAGCTCAGGAGCTCGTGGCCTGCTGTAGCATCCACGAGCTGGTCTATCCTTGGCAGGGGAAAACTGTCTTTGGGGCATGCTTTGTTTAGGTCGGTGAAGTCGATGCAAGTTCTCCACTTCCCGTTCTTCTTTTTTACTAGTACAGGGTTGGCCACCCAGGTCGGGTAGTAGGCTTCTCTGATGAACTTGTTAACCAGAAGCTTGTCTACCTCTTCTTTTAGTGCTAGGTATCGTTCCCCTGTCATTGCTCTTCTTTTCTGACGAACTGGCTTAAAATGAGGATCAATATTCAGCCTGTGAGACATCACTTCTGGATCTATTCCCACCATGTCCTCATGATTCCATGCAAACACGTCCAAGTTCGCCTTCAGGAAGTCAGCGAGCTGGATTCTCAGTTCCGGAGTTAATCCCCTTCCCAGCTTCAAGCATCGCTCAGGATCTACCTCGCTGACTGGTACATCTTCTAACTCCTCAATTGGACCGGTAGCTTGGTCTGCATCTACCTCGCGAGGGTCCAAGTCGTGGCTGACTCCTTTCTCGGTCATAGCTCGTGGCTCGCCTCTTGAGACCACGTTCACCTTCTTTCCCTTTACACCCATCTTCACAGCATCTTCATAGCAACGGCGAGCTAGGTGCTGTTCTCCTCGAACACATCCGATGCCATTAGGAGTTGGGAACTTCACTGTCAGAGTTCTGGTTGACGTAACCATGTCCAACTCGTTCATAGCAGGTCTTCCGAGGACCACATTATACGCTGATGGGCAGTTGATTATCAAGAAGTCTGTCAAGGTTGTTGCCTGACGACCTGCCTCTCCCAGAGTCAATGGCAACTTAATCTGCCCCACTGGTACCACAGCATCTCCAGTGAATCCAAATAAAGGCTCCGGGGATGGTCTCATTTGCTCTGTTCGCAGCCCCATCTGGTCAAAACAACTCCTATACATCACGTTCACCGAGCTCCCGGTATCGATCATAATGCGCCTAACTTCCGCATTGCTAATTTTAGCTCGTACAACAAGCGCGTCGTTATGAGGCCAGACTACTCCTCTAGCATCTTCGTCCGTAAACACAATCTCGTCCGAGGTCGGTTTTGCTCTTTTCGCAGGCCCTTCGGATCCATAGAGCTGAAAAGAATGATTCGCCTCTCGGACATACCTCTCATGCGATCTGTTGGAATCACCTGCGATATGAGGGCCACCATAAATGGTAAAAATGGTCCTTACCGCCGGCTCGTGGTCTGGTTCGGAAGCTCGTTGAGGCTGTTGATGGTGTGTTGGCTGTTGCTGTTGAGGTCGTTGTTGGTGAGGTCGTTGGTCAGCAGGTCTTGCCACATATTCTCCCAGGCGACCTCGCCTGATCAATTTCTCAATGGCGTTCTTCAACGCCCAGCAATCTGAGGTACTGTGCCCGACCTCATTATGATAGGCACAGAATTTGTTCTGGTCTCTGTGCTGAATTGGAGCCCTTATAGGATTGGGCCTCCCAAAATCCTCCTTATTCCGCTCGGCAGCGTAAATCCTGTCTGGTGATGTCGTCAGGACGCTGTATTCTTCCTGGTGACCCCAACGCTGAGGTCGTTCATATCTTGGCTCTCTCCTCGCTCTTTTGGCGATCTGATTACTTGAGCCGTTATTCCTTCCTTCTTCGTTCCTGCCATTGTTTCTCCTCTTTGGCTGGCTGGAACTGCCCGCTTCGTTCTTCTGATTCTGCTTTTTCGGGCCGAAGGTCTCTTCCCATCTGATCTCTTTCACAGCTCGCTCGTAGAACTCTCCCAGATCCTTCACTGGGGTCTTGTAAATACTCTCGTATAACTTTCCATCCTTGCGCAGCCCAGCTGAGATCGCTGTCAGTATGCTCTCATCTGATGGATGTTCAACATTTGCGACCTCGCGTCTAAACCTGGTGATATATTCTTTCAGTGATTCACCCTGACGCTGAAAAATCGTAGCTAGGTGGCAGGATGGAGCGAGCTGCCTTCTTAGTGCCCTGTATTGACCAACGAACTTCTGTTGGCATTGCTCCCAACTTCCTATGCTGCGAGCTGGGAGATTCTTGAACCACGTCCTTGGAATATCTCCCAATGTAGCGGGGAATACTCGGCATTTCACCATCGGGCTTCCTGTCTGCAGGTCCATCTGAACGTTGAATGCGTCTAGATGGTCATATGGGTCACTGTCCCCATTGTACTGCTGAATGGTTGGCATCTTGAACCTTGGAGGGAGAGGTTGTGTCTCAATCTCCCTTGTGAATGGGGTCCTATCTCCGTAGAGCCCACGCTGTTCCAGAACTCCAGGTCGCGCTTCCAACTGCCGGACCCTTCGGAGGAGCTCCTCTACTTGGGGGTCTCGGAGCTCATATCTCCTCCTGTGATCATGACTTGGAGCCGGATGTTCAGGGTCATACCTTTCGTCTTCCTCGAATTAGTCCTCATGATGACGGGACCTTACCTGCTGCCCATCCACTTCATCGACATAACGAGCTACGGCTCGGACTCTGCCTTGGCCAACTTCTATCCGCCTGTTTCCATCCTGGCTCATTCTTGCTACCAGGCTGTCAGGACGTGCGACCTCCCTTTCGTGTTGAACAGGGTGTCTTCCGGCCCTCGAACGCGCATTAGATGAGCGAGCCGAGTCTGCAGGTCGCGGGACTTCCCTTGCTAACCTTTCAGGTCCTCGCGCCGCTTCAGGAGGCTGGGGCACTCCCTGTGGTGCCTGAACTTCCACCCTAGTCACGTTCTGAGCCTGGGCCTGCACCAATATGTTGACGGCTTGTGTGAGCTGTCTAACCGTATCCTCCAAAGCTTCTTGTCTCTGCAACAACGCATTCTGTCCTTCGGCCATCTGGGCGACTGGAACCATTTGACGGTGAGGCAGAGGAGGGATGCCTGGCGCAGCCCCGAGTATCTGTCCTTGGGACGGGCCTGCTGCATGCGTGGTTGCATCTTGCCCAGGCTGTAAGTTCTGCTGAGATTGGTTCATGTGACTTTCTGCCTGGTCATCATCTCCAAGGAACCTGTTTGATCTAGTCTTTGCCATATCGTCAGAAGTTGATGAACTGAGATGAAAAAGATTGCAGTCTGGGCCCTCCTTCTAGCGCCAAAATGTCGACGTTGGAATTCAGTCGACGAGTAATCAATGCCCAATACCTGCAATCAATGTGAGAAAGCACAAATACCGAGGAAAGACAAAGACAGAAACAGAGGATCAAACGAGGAACACGGAGCTTTTACGTGGTTCGGCAATAATTGGCCTACGTCCACGACTGTCTGTCTCTTTAATTCTGCAGAGTGACAGTATATTATTCAATATTGTCCCCTGTTACAATGATCTCGATCCCTATTTATAGGGAAAGAAGTGTTACAATTCTGATTGTAGCCAAATTAGGAAGAGAATCCTGAATTAATTACATTCCCTAAACAATTGGGAAAAATAAGGAAAAGAATTATAAATTAATTATGTTTCCTAATATTTTTAGATAATATTAGGAAATTACTATATTTATCTCAAGATATTGTTGACTTGATTTTGAATTTGAATTGATCTCCATATCTGACGAGGGAATCATGGTTTGATTGGACAATTGCCATATTTGGAGAGAGAATCACGTTTGAACTTGGTAACTGCCTGTTCTGGAAGATATGATGCTTATCACGTGTCTGGGCGAGCTGACGTGTCATGGTGATCCCAATCTCGAGCTCGCTGAGAGACGAGCTGCGCAGGCGGCGAGCTGCGACCTGGCTATACTTATGGGTCTGTTGATGCCAGCTGGAAATCTTGATGGCCTTTGAGTCAATACTGGGCCTCATCTGATGGGCTTTGACTATACTGACCTCATTGGTTCTTCTTATCGGGTTTTAAATGGGCCCAAATTGGACTTTTACCAGCCCAACTACTGAGTCCGAAAAATATGCATAACAGGCAATGAGCTAAAAAAGAATAACATTGTGTTTGGGGCTAAGCTTGAATTTAAGATTTTGTTTTTGGTTATTTATATTTTTTGTTTGAAGAGTAAAAGGTGTTAGAATTTCATAGAAGGTTGAATATTGATTAAAAACTAAAGAATTAAATGACATGTTTACTTCCTTTTACTGAAAATTAAACATAAATGATAAATTATTTATTCTTGTAAGTCACAAATATTTGGAAACAAATAGCATTACATCTATGCCCTTTGAACTATAATTTGTTATATATTTACATTTTAATATAACAAAAATAACTAAAAACAAGTAATTTAGGCAAATTACACCAACATTCTAATAGAGTAATGCTAGACTTTTCAAACTTTTTATCCAAATTTGTGCTCAAATGATGTGATATGCGAGTTGTCAACATTTTGTGGATCATGAGATGATTTGATGATTAATATGATATTAACAACTAACATATTATATCATTTAAGTTAAAAATTTGGGAAATCTATCATTATTGTTTGCTTAATTACATGGATATGTGAGTTTATGGTATAATTAGCAAACACCACTTGATATTTCCCAAGTGTTAAAGGTGCACCTCCTAACATTCATTGTGGTTAATTGAATGTGTTTTAAGGATCCATTGTATAAAAAATAATACCCATAATTTAAGTTTAAACATTTGGAAGTATTATAAACTTAAAAATTAAAAAAAAAATTAAAATAAAGGGGTTGTTTTAGTCCCTTTGTGTCTTTGACTAATGGTTAATGGATCATAACTAATTGTATAGGGTGTAGTTGCAACGCTAATGAAACATTAAGTGGTAGTTGTGTAATTATGCACGAAACTCATATTTTTATAAGTATGCTTGTTGAAAATCTTTCTCAATTAGTCCTACTTCGTACTTGTTTTATTCAATTAGGAGATTTCGTAGTTTGTTACCAAATTCTCATCTTTTAGTTTCCTTTTCTAATCTCCTAGTTCAGTGGATGTTTATCTTCACTAGAAAGGTAATCAATCTCTTATGTCATGTTTGTTAAGTAGGTTTGGATAAAATCCCATATTTGGTAAAAGCAAAAGATTGGGTTTTACCAATCCTGTCTTTATTTTTTATCTCATTGTGGTGGTTTAAATGAAATACATCACACAAATGAGATAAAATAAACCCACCTCCATTTTAAAAAAGGCAAAAAAAAAAAAAGACTCACCATCTAATAGTCAACGATGGGGTTCGATGGCCAAAGCACCGCATTAAAACCCGATGCCAATAAGGCTACAACCATTTGGACGCCGCTAAATTGAGTGGAGAAGTTGACAGTTCGAAAAAACGGTGTTGGTGTGAGAAAAGAATGATGAGAGGGAAGATCGGACAGGCAGTGACATCAAATCACATATCTCAAATTTTCTTCTATTTAATTTATAATTTAAATATTTACTATCTTAGTTGCTTTTTAAATAAAATATAACTTAGAGATTTTTTATATACACATACACACAAACGTCCCCACTGACAAAAAATTCTAGGCGGCAATTGTCAACAAATAAAAATTTTAATTTTGGATGGAATAGATAATTTTCAGATAAACTTCCACCTAAAAGAATCTGTTCGACAAATAAGACCGGAGACTGGACTAGTTTTCTAATCCCAATCCCTTGCATGGGCCTGGACAAGATTAAATATCTCCGATCCTATCAGCCAAGATGGTCTCGCCTAAGTGGGACTAACAATTAATTAGAATTAATAATTATATGTCATAATAATATTTTTTATGAAATAAATATATTAATTATATAACAAATATAATATATATAAAATAATTCCTAAACAATATATATATATATATATATATATATAAGCGCAGTCTACAATGCTATTAGATATGAATGCACTTGTAATTTTAGTCTCTTAACGTTCAATGAGTTAAATCTTAGAACTGAGACTTAATCTTTAATTAATGAGTTATCATATTTAGATATGACTTATTGAAAATTGAATGACTAAAATTTCACATATATGCATACCCAAGTGCATTGTAGGATGTGTTTATATATATATATCATTGCATCATTGTTTAGGAATTATTTTATATATATAAATATTATATAATTAATATATTTATTTCATAAATATATTATTATAATATTATTATTAATTTTAATTAATTATTAAAATTATATTATTATTAATTGTAAAACTTTGACTAATTTAAAAAATAATTTGAATATTTTTTATGTAAATTAATTTAATCATATATTAATCAATTTTATAGCACCAAACATAAAATGTAATTGTTTTTTATTCAATCCCAAATTACTCCAAACAAAGAGATGATGTTATTTTCAAGTCAATTCCAACTGCACCAAATATATCACAATATTAATTTGATTCAATCCAAATATTTAATCATTTACTCTTCATAAAATATTTTATTTGCTATAAGTAATATTAATCACTTTAATATGGAAATAAAAGCATATCTTGCTAAATTCAATTCTTAATTTCCTTATATGCTAAATGAAGAAAATTTTTTTTGAAATGAAATAATGGTTCAATAATAAATCTAAATTATAATAAAATAATTTTGATTTATAGAAAATTATTTAAATACAATTTCATTAAAATATTATTTGAATAACTTTGATGAGATTTTTTATTTTAATAAAATTTAATGAAAAGTAGACAAAGTGTTAATAGTTTAATAATCCAAAAATATTTAAATTCTTTTGCAGATGAATTATTTAACTTTCTTATCATGCCTATAAAATATCTCATCATAGTCATTCAAATAACTCTTTTAATAAAATTATATTCAAATAATGTTTCATAACTCATAATTATGTTATAATCATTAAACGTTATTATTAAACCATTAATTAAATATTTATATTTTTTTCTTTTTAATTATTTATCGTATAAAGAAACTACTAATTGCATCTAACAAAATTCATTCTTGTTTCCATATTAAAGTGATTAATATTACTTATGGAACATTATTTGATGTTCTATAAGAAGTAAACGACTGATTTATAAATTTGTAAAGTAGTTCTAGGAAATAATTGAATATGAGGAGAACTTTTACAGGTGGTAATAGAGCCACCTAAACACTATCAAAAATTTTATGGCAAGATCGTATTTTTTTATTAATAACTATAAAAATCTATCTCTATTTATGTAAAGCCCACGTCAGAAATATATTCTAAAAAGACATTTGACTATGTTTATATTTGTCAATAAATATGAGTGATTCCATAATTAACCCATATTGAATCCCAACAATGTCTTGTACAGATCTCGATTTTAAAGCATGTTTTATTTGAATTGAAGGATCCATACATAAATTATATAGCTGTATTTGGATCTGTATTGATTTCAAGTTAATCTTGATAGTATAATATTCACGCCCCTCCTTTGAAGGTTTTGAAACACTAATTGATCCTAGTTTATCAAGAATGTTAAGTGAATGTTTTTGCTTTTTTAAAACTATTGTCATATTAATTCTAGAATTCGGATGAAAGGGGTATTCTTTGAATCCACAACCTGTTTGCACGAAAAAGAACCGTGTGAAAGGCAATATTACTAAATCAACCTTATCTTGTATGTCAGGAAATCTATATTTCTTTATTAATGAAATGGCAAAATAGGGAAAAGGTGGTTGTTTAAAGTAGTCTCACACTCATTTACTCTCTAAATTCAGCTCTAGAATGTAAATTTGATTTATAGTCAATGCCAAGGGCTGACCTACCATTGGACCGGAGGGACACATGCTCTTCTTGGAATTGAAAAAAATTGAAAAGTGTGCAGTGCACACAAATGTGACTGATTTTTTTTTATTTCTGTGTGTGTACTGCTCATAATTGGTAAAAGCTAACAAGCTGTTATTTTGAATTTTTTTTTTTAACCTTTTCTGGTTGGTGCCAGCCTTCGAAATTCAAACCACTGCCTTTCAAATGCAATCTTCTAACCAAAATCAATCTCCATTATTTTCATTAATCAAGTACTTAAACATATATAATAGAGAATTTATTTTAGTTCTATAACACAAAATATGAGCATTGCATAGAAATGCAACCTATATATCCTAGTATCCTTCCGATTCATGGACATGTTGAAACTTGAAAATATCTCTTCATGGAATTTCAGATGGAGACTCCCTTTAAACTTTCTATTTCTATTTGATTTACACACCACGAATGGTTTTCACAAGCAGGAAGAAGCTTCTCATAGTTGTACATTAATTTTAATTCTATAATAGGAGTCAAACCCTCTTTATCAGGACTTAGGATGAGAAGGTACATAACTAATATCAAAGTTGGAGTGTTGTGTGTATATATATATAATAGGATTAATTTTCTTAGAACTACTTTTCATTAGGTCATGTGATTTTTAACATTCAATGAACGTGATTTCAATGGATGTAAATAATAATTGTACAATTTTTTTCACTTATAATGACAATTGATTATAAGGTATTTTTTTCACACTATTGAATCACATTTTCAGCAAAGTTATTAATGTCAATACCTGTTGAACTATTTTCCATATATGAGAACACAACTTAATTGGACACTAAATTGAACAAGTTAAATACCTAGATGCCACCACTTGTCTAGAGAAAAATAATACAGATTACTCATAAATACTTAAAACGAACACTACATATTATAAGAAAGCAATATGCATATAATAAATTAAAATGAATTATTATATATTAGATTGAGAGAACTACTACATAAGAATGAAGGACCATGTGATGTACTAATAAATCATAAATGAAACAATAATTGAGACAAATCAATTCCCAATACATAAATTAATAACAATAACTACCACTGTGTGTATGATTTAATACTGTTTACCCTGTGACATACTATTAATTAAAATCTACATCCAACGATATATAATTAATCAATCAAAGCTTGAGAGTCAAATCAAGTCCTCCTGATGCATCCTGATCATGACCACCGGCACGAGGATTACTTATCTGTATGGTTGCAGAACCTGAGGCATCATTTTCTTGGAATTTGGATGAAGAACAGAAGCCAAGACCATTATTGACAAATTGAAGACTATTATGATCCAATCTTAGCCTGTCATTAGATGGTTGTGGTGGCACTTGAGGACTCACCATGCCTGGCCTCAACCACCCACCAACACCACTTCCAAGACCAACACCACCGCCACCGAGCCGACCAAGACCAACACCCCCAACACCACTACCAAGACCGACGCGACCACCAACGCCAAGGCCGAAACGGTAGCCTGCTGAGAGCCAGGGAGAGGAGGAAGGTTTGTGGATCAAGGATTCCATTCTGACACCAAGTGGTGATCCGTTATTGTATGATGATGAAGAACCATAAAACCGATAGTCAGAGAAACTTGAATTGCAATGATAGTAAGATGAGTTTGGTGGGCCATAAAGACCCAAATCAAGGCCTTGACGTCTCTTTGCAAGAGCACGTTCTTGTTTGTGTGCGTTTTGGTGACCACCTAGGGCTTGGGACGTAGAGAACTCTCTCTTACAAAAATTGCATGAGAAACTCTTCTTTTCTGGTTGCTGCTCTTCCTCTTCATTCAGGCCCTCGTTTGGAGGATTTGGGTTGATCTGGTTGACAACTTTGGATTCTGTTTTCGACCCATCAACCGGTTCCTCATAAATAGCAAGCTGCAGATCGAGCCTAGGGCCAGAACCCGATTCACGTCCTTGTTGTGGTAGCGGATCAGATGCTATCACAACTTGCTTCATCTTCGTCTTCTTGTCCGCTGCACCACTTTCCATGCATGGAGGATTTCCATCTGATGATGAGGCAGCTGCTAATACGCTAGAGGCATCAGAAGAGGTTGGTTCCATGGCATCAAATTTTTTCGTGAGCGTTTGTTTGTTGTTGAGATTGGAATGAGAGAAGGAGGAGCCTTTCCTTCCTTTTTATTAAGGATTGAGTGTGAAAATTGAATCTTTTCAAGTATGGAAAGATATTGCATTTTACAATTACTAGAAGCATCAATTTAGCAAAAAATTTCTAGTGATGAGTAAGCTTTGTTCAGATTTTGTTCAATGGAAGGCTTGCCAAGCAATTATACCAAATATAAATTTCAAGTACAGTGTGACCACGTTTCTTATTTACTTAGATGGTCAAAGTTCCCATAAAAGAGTGAGATATGTTTGATCAATTCATGGTAATCAGAACTTGCCTTATGAAAGGAAGCTGATTCATAATTAGGTCAATGTATTATTCAATGGTATTAACCAAAGTTTGAAAGGAATTGAAATAATTATTTCTAGCATTTTGTCAGGTTCATGTGTTTGTTTGTGAGCGAAATAGGACAGCATTAATGGAGGACAGCATGCAATACGTAAGGGGCGATTTGGTGATCTCAAAGGAAAAAAATTTGAAATCGATTACATTGATTTATTGTCTTATATCAATTTGATGTTGGCGGGATTTAGACTTAAGATCTCTTCAAAATTGATGAAAAATAATCTTATCTATTTACCATATGAATGGAAAAAAATTTGAAATCGATTGCATCAATTTATGGTCTTATATTAATTTGATGTTGGCGGGATTTAGACTTAAAATCTCGTCAATATTGATGAAAAATAATCTTATCCATTCACCAAATTTCATATTAAAATAGTTGAAATGAGTCCACAGCCTTCTTCAATTACAACAATATTGCAAAAAAAAAAAAAAAAAAAAAAGGAGAAAGAAAGGAAGAAGGAAAGAAATATATCCACTATTTCTTGTATGAAATATGAACCTAATTTAATATTCCAAGCTCTCAAAGGACTAAATAAATATTCGCCGATGTACATAGCAATGAAAGCTGGATGCTATATCAATTTATATCTTATTCCCTACTGATAACAAAATATTTTTCATAGGCAAGAGAACGAGACCCTTTGTTTCCATCTCTAGGAATGAAAAATAAAAGGGGAAATTTCACGTGCATCCCTGAAGTATAAAAAATTGACAAATTTTTATACATGAATCACAAATCTCGATACATGGTCGTAAAATATAGAAAATACATTAATTTGGTCTAACCGTTAGTTGACCATTAAGCAAATTAAATGGTTTCAGAGGATTTATTGTCTTTAGACATAAATAAGACACATATCAACCCCAAATAAAACCTATATACCTTAGTAATTAAGTTTTAAAAATTTTATAAAAATTAAAAGAGAATTAAATTATATTAAAAAAAATAATCATCCCTATCACCCAGTCAATTAAGATGAATGGTTATGATAAATTTTCATATTTTTAATCATAAAAAATTAAAAAAAAAAATTGAGCGTGGTGGAAATCCACAATGGATCTTTATAGTTGATCTATATAGATCAACGATGGAGATCCATTGTAGATCTCCATAAGGTCCACAAACCAAATCGGAGACAATCTGGTTGATTTGGTTTTAGATCTCTTTGATTTGTTTCATTAGATCTGGGTTCGAAACTCATATGTTGATTGCGTTAAGACAAATATTTCATTAAACCCAAATGAAGATTTCATCTGGGTTCAACAAAACTAGACAAACCCAGATGAAATTCACTTAGTTCATTAAACATAGATGAAGATGTTCATTTGGGTTGAATTTAACAATTTATGTTTGATTTGAACCTAGTTTTTATTATTATTATTTTATAATCTTCAAGATTTGGAGTTCGTTTACAACAAATCAAAGACAAAGATAGAAGTTGAGCCTCAATCTCCCATAACGATTTGTTTTCATTGGAAACTAGATCAACTTTGATCTAGTTTCCAACGAAACCAAAGATGGAGATGGAGTTCTGTCCATCTCCACCACAACGAAGCAGATATGGGGTCAGCCATTTCTACACCACAAAATTTTATTTTTAAAAAAATATAAAAAATGAAAAGATCCTCCCAAATCAATGAGGATCTTTTTATTTTTTTTATTTACATTTTATATTTTTATTTTTTAAATATATTTTAATCATAATTAATTAATATAAATTTGACTTATGGGGTAAAATTGATATTTCATCTTTTAGTTACATTTAATCGTCAAAAAATTAGTTAGATGGACCTAATTGATGTATTTTTGAAAACTTTAGTATTATGTATAGAGTTTCGCCAATTATAGGTAAGAAATGATCGGTTTTTAAAACCTCAAGGATTAAAGTAAAATTCTTCTCTTCTCAAAAATAAAAAATGAAACGAAATTCTTCCAAAATAAAATAAAAGTAAACTTAAAGAAGACATAGAGAAAATGAATATTTTCAATCACGATTTTAACCGAAGTAAAAGGTAAGAAAGTACCACAATTATTTTGAAAAAGCCACCATAACTTCACCAAGATAGTTAATGCAGGATAACTCCTAATTGAATAGAATAGTAAATAATATCAAGATTCGAGAGTTACATTAACATTTTATTTCAATTTCTTGACTACTAGTTAGTGTCACCTAATAGGATGTAGAGGGTGTGAAATTCACTCAAGTGAGGCCATGGCTTATACATAGTTCATCTTATAGTTAACACAATTATTAAAGCAACATCAAAAGTGGTATCAAAGGAAAAACGATTTTGTCGCTCAATCAGTTAACCTAATAATAGTCCACTTTCAAAGTAACATGATATTAATTTTAAAAAGAGTAATTATTAAATAAGAACTAACTCTTTTGTTAATTATGAGGGTTTAGGATTTTTTTCTATTTTACAAAATTAACTCCCACATTTTTCTTAAATAACAAATGAATCTCTAACTTTTAAAAACAATCAAATTAATACATTTTATAGTCAAGCACCCATTAAATATAACATTTGATTTTAACAAAACTTTTAAAAGTACATCAATACCTAGAAGGATTTGAGTTGAATTAAACTTTTATCTTTGTTCAAAATACTATCTGCCCCTTACTTTATCAATTTAATCATAACGATCAGAAAAGATTCTAATATTAAAATACCAATTTAACCCTTTATCCAAAATACCTAGAATGATTTTTTGATAGGCATTCTCAATTTTAACCCTTACTATAAAAACAATTACCAAAGGAAAAAAAAATCATCTAAAAGATTAAAAGGGAATCACCCTTGTAAACGACATACACTTGTTGAATAGCCACCATAGTCCTGCATTGCATTTTCAATAAATATATATATATATATATATATAGATACACTAATTGTAATCATATATATTTAGTTGTAATTAAATATAATAAATATATAATAAATTATAATAAGTAATTTTAGAATGCAATCACTCATATTCTAGCATACACATGGGTTATGCATATAATTGACAAAAAAAATCAAGTGATTACATTCTAAAATTATTTATTGTAATTTATTATATCTTTATTATATCTAATCACAACTACACATATGTGTTTACAATCAGTGTGTATATATATGTATATGCGTACACTTGGGTATGCATACACTTGACAAAAAAAAAGAAACGTGATTATATTTTAAAATATGTGATTGTAATTTATTATATGTAATTATAACTAAATATGTTTGATTACAATCAGTAAATGTGATCACAATCAATAAATCAATAAATGTGATCATATATATTGATTGTAATATCATATGTTTAGTTGTAATCACATATAATAAATTATAATAACATATTTTAGAATGCAATCACACAGTTTTTTTTTGTCAAGTGTATGCATACTCAAGTGTCTACTAGAATGGATCATGTATATGTATGACACATTCTATAGTACATTTGAGGTATCAATACACTTGACAAAAAAATGAGTGATTGCATACTACAATTGCTTATTATAATTTATGATAATTATTATAACTAAATATGTCTGATTATAATCAGTAAATATAATTCTACCTGTTAATTGTTGCAAATGTAATATGACTTATTTATTATATATTTATAGAGAAAGAGAGAGAGTAATGCTCGATGTCCAAATTTTTTTTATCCAAATCCATGCCCAAATAATGTGGTATGTGAGTTTTCAACATCTTATAAATCATGAGATGATGTAATAATTACTATGATATTGATAACTCACATGTCACAACATTTGATTGTTAATTAAGTTAAACCAAATGAAAATAAGTAAATCTAATAGCTAGTAAATGAAATATTGAATTTTTTATATCAATTCATATTAAGAAGAATATATATATTATTTTTACCTCAGTGTACAATGAAATTAATTAAGCTAGTGCATTGTACGTAAGCCATTGATTAAGCATAAATGATTATTCATTAAGTCAAGCCAAGTTAAAGTAAGTAAATCTAATAGCTGATAAATGAAAAACTGAATTTATTATATCAACATATATTAAGAAGAATATATATATGTTATTTTTACCTTAGTGTACACTGACATTAATTAAGTTAGTGCATTGTACGTAAACCATAAACCATTGATTAAGTGTAATGGTTGTTGATTAAGTCAAACCAAGTGAAAGTCAGTAAATTTAATAGCTAATAACTTAGATACTAAATTTATTATATCAGTGCATATTAAGAAGAATATATATATATATTGACACATTCTGGCATACACTTAGGATATGCATATACTCGACAAAAAAATTAGTGATTACATTCTAAAATGTGTAATTGTAATTTATTGTATGTGATTACGACTAAATATATATTATTGCAATCAGTAAATGTGATGACATATATTGATTGTGATCACATTTACTGATTGTAATAACAGATGTTTAGTTGTAATCAAATATAAAAAATTACAAGCACATATTTTAAAATACAAGCATGCATTTTTTTTAAATCAAGTATATGCATACCCGTAGGTATGCCCAATAGGACTATATATGTGTGTGCGTGTGCGCGCGCTCGTGTATGTGTATCTGTGTATATATATGCATATGTGTGTGTATCTCTGTGTGTGTGTGTGTGTATTAAGGTAGGCATCCTAAATTTTTTGCTCAAATTTTATGACATTCGAGTTGTCAATATCTTATGAATTATAAATAATGTAATAATTAATGTGATATTAATAGCTCATATGTGACATCATTTGGACACAAATCTAAACAAAAAATTTTGGGAAATCTAAAGTTACTATATATATAAACATATATAGCTGTGCACTAAGTTATCGATTCTTAATGACTTATTCCATTCTAAAATTTTCGCAAATTACTAATTATATTTATTTTATCTAATTACAACTAAATAATTCAAATAACTTTTTAATGAGTCAGATACAATTGACTATGTATAATTGTAATCAAAGTTAATAAAATACAATTAGTAATTTTAGAATGTAATAAACTTACATGTATCCATACCTAAGTGCACTAAAGGGGATATATATGTATGGGTTCATATTGTGTATGTGCACTGGGTTTATGCATACACTTAACTAAAAAAATGTGTGATTATATTTTAAAATATGTTATTGTAATTTATTATATGTAAGTACAACTAAATATATGCAATTATAATCAGTGATTACATTAATTACAATCAGTAAATGTGATCATATTTACCAATTATAATCACATATGTTTAGTTGTAATCATATATAATAAATTATAGTCACACATTCTAGAATGTAATCATACATTTTTTCATCAAGTGTATGCACACAATGGGAGCACTTTAGAATGCACCTATATATATAGGTATATATATATATATATATATATATATCACATTCTAGCATATACTTGGGGTATGCATATATTTGAAAATGCATGATTGCATTCTAAAATGTATTATTTTAATTTATTATAAGTGCTAACAACTAAATATATGTGATTGCAATCACTAAATGTGATCGCATTTACTAATTGTATCATATTTATTGATTGTAATATGTTCAGTTGTAATAATATATAACAAATTACAATCACATATTTTAGAATATAATCACACACACACACACACATATATATATATATATATATATATATTTATTAAGTGTATGCATACCTTAGGTATACTTAAGAGGACCCCTATATATTTATATATAAGTAATTACACGAAACCGCTCTAGGGTTTACTTTAATATAGATGCTTAAACATTTAGGTTTTTGTAAGAGCATGACCCCAAGATAACAATCAACAACTATTAAATGTGATGTTTGATTGACTTTTTCAATGAAATGACCAAAATACCCTTAGCTTTTTACTTTTTTATTTTTTGAAATAATTTTATTTTTTAAATTTTTAAATAAACTTTAAAAACTTAAAAATAAATTAAATAAAAAAGTTTTCTAATCAAATCTCCACCTTCCATCTGTGAAGATTAATTTGAAAAAAAAAAAAATAATTAAATAAAAATTTTAAAAAATTAAAAAAATAAATAGGTGGAGATCCAATCACCAAATTAAATCTGTACTGTTCATCCATCAGGATGGACGATGTCTGGAGATTCGATCTCTACTATTACCAACAATGAATAACAGAGTTCTTTATTGTTCAACAACTTAGAAATCTTCTTGTCAATTGTCTCCATTGTGTTTAACAACCCAGAAATCTTCATTGTTAAATAATAGTGTTCATCTCCATTGTCTCTCCTTCAACATTAACAAACAAAAATCTTCTTTTTCATCTCAAAATCATCATCATCAACAAGAATCAACCTCAAACCATTTCCAAATCAAATAAACAAAAAAATCATCAACAAAAAAATCATCTGGGTTTAATGCAAGCCAAAATGAACATCATCTAGGACGTGCCTAGATGATGTTCATATGAGTTCGAATCGAACTCATATTTCATTCAGGTTCGAATAGAACTCAGATTTCATACGGGCTCAATTCAAACCCAAATTTCTAGGTTCCAAACCTAGATGAAAAAGAAAATGAGGAAGAAGAAAAGACTAGAAATGGAGTTTTAGCTAATCGGATCACCATCTTCGAAAGAGTTTCGACCGAAACTCCATCAGATATGGAGGCTAGAAATCTGGTCTATATCACTAGAGAGTAGAATGATCTAGTCTCTAAATCTGGTCTCCATCGTCAGATACTAGAGCGGTATGCTCTCTAGGGTCTCTATGGTCATGTAGACCATTTGGTCTCCATGGCGATGAAAACTAGTCTTTATCAATGGGTTGAAGTCACCATCTCGCCGGTGAAGACTGGTTGGAGATTTCATCGCCATCTCCATTTGTTTTCTTAATTGTCAATTCAAAAAATATATATCTATTATTTAAATTAAAAATAATAAAATTAAAGGGTATTTTGATCATTTCATATATTTAACGGAAAGTTTTAATGGTTGAATAAGGGCAAGGGTGGTTTATGTTTCACTTACAAAAGTTCAGGGCAAGTTGTTATCATTATTGTCAAAGTTGCCACATTTATGTAATTTTATCAAATGTCAAGAGTTTGTGCAAATTTCACCCATTATTTATTATTTCAAGTTTGATACAAGCTTTAATATAATATTTGGCATGATTTTATAGTAATTAATTGGAAAATAAATAAATAAATAAAAATATGCATGTATAGAAAGAGAGAGTCTTCCAACAGTGGAGACCTAGCTTAGATCTCCATCGTGGAGACCCAGTTCATGTCTCCATTGTGGAGATCAATCTCCATAGTAGAGATCGAACTGGGTCTCCACTGTTGGAGACCTAGCTTTGGGCTTCTAACAGTGGAGGCCTAAACTAGCTCTTCACTATCAAGGACCCAAACTGGGTCTCCAACAATAGAGACTCATGGTCTTTATGGAAATGGTCAGTCCCTATAGAGAACAAGAAGAGCATGGTCTCCATTCGTATGAAGACCATACTAGTCTACTAGTCTCCATGCAATCGAGACCAATGATCTCCTTGTCCTCAATTTTTGTATTTCTTGATTTTTTACTATTTTTATTAAAAACAAATATTAAGTTAAAAATAAAATTACCCTTAATTAATCGAAGATGAAATCACACATTTTGATTGGGTTGGTTTTTAAATTTAATTAATATAATGGAAAAAGACCAAATTACCTCTTATTGACTATTTTAAAATTTGGTCAATCGTTAGTCAACTTACGATTAGGGGTGTTTTTATTTGAATTTATGAAAATTCAAGGGACATGAGTGTAAAAAAAGGTCAAAGTTGCCATTTTTGTGCAATTATGACAAATGTTGGGGTTTTTTTGTTATTGTGCCCTAAATTTGAATATGAAATTCATGAATTAAGAATAAAAAATTAATTATCCAGAATAAAAAATAATAGTCTAAAACCCTATTATTTTATTTTATTTTTTTGAAAGATAAAACCCTATTATTATACAATAAATTAATAACATTTTTTAATACAATAAATTAATAACTTGAAAATAAAAATAAAAAAATTACCTTGAAAGAGAGATTGGAGAAAGTGATTGGATCTTAAGCTTGATTCCCTAAGAATAATGAGCAATTGGAGCTAGTATGAGAGAAATAAAATTAGAAATAATAATCTAAAACCCTGACTTATACAATAAATAAATAACTTATAAAATAATATACATATTGTTATAAAATTAAAATAAATAAACAAAAGTAAAAGCAAGAATTATTGATGAGAGAGAAATTGAGAATGAGAAAAAGAGAGCAGAAGGGAGATGAGAAACAAAAGCAAAAGGCATGTATGTTTATCAGTAGAGCTTCACCTATTTATAAAGCTTAATTGGTTATGACCGAATTAAAAATATATATATTATTGTTTATTATAATGGTTTTTTTTATATTATTATTTATTATAATGGTGCATCCAGAATATTCATAACACTCCCCCTTGGATGATACCATTACATTGCATTTAAAATTTTGCTAGTAAAAACTTAATGAGATAAAAACCTAAGCAAAAGATATTAATCTGCTAGATCAAAAATATTATAATCTTCTGGATTCATAGTATTTTGATATACTTAAATGGACTACCTTATTAAAAATTTTACTAGAAAAACCCAATAAGATAAAACTTGATTGAAGGAAAAAAGAGTGCAATGCACATATGTCCATATTGATTTAATATACTCCCCTTAAAAGGATGCTTCATAATTAATCATGTAGCTTATATACTTAATACATTCCAATGCCATAAGTTAAATTCTCAAATGTTGATGTTAGTAATGTTTTGGTGAATAAATCTGCAAGATTATTTAGGGAGCAAACTTGTTTAACATCAATTTGCTGGCTTTGTTGGAGTTCATGAGTATAAAAGAATTTTGGTAAGATATGCTTGGTTTTGTCTCCTTTGATGTATCATATTGTTATTTGAGCAATATATGTAGCATTATCCTCAGAAATGATGGTTCGGGAATTTGAAGCAGTAGATAGTTCATATATACTTTGGATATAATGAATGACAGATCTCAACCATATACATTCTCGACTTATTTCATAAAGTGCAAAAATTTCAGAATGGTTGGAAGATGTGGCAACAAAAGTCTGCTTTATGGAGCACCATGAAATTGTTATATCATTATAAGTAAAAACATACCTAGTTTGTGAATGAACCTTGTGGGGATCTGAAAGATATCCAACATCAGAATAACTAATCAAACCTACATTATTGTTAGATTTTGAATAGAATAAATCCAAATCTGTTGTTTCACGAAGATAATGAAAAATATGTTTGATCCCATTTTAGTGATGCCGTGTTAGTTTAGAACTGAACCTGGCCAACAGATTTATTGAGAAAGCAATATCAGGTCTAGTACATTGTGCTAAATATAATAAAGTACTAGTTACACTTAGATATGATATTTCTAGATCAAGTATCTGCTCATTAACTTTTTTAGGTCGAAATGGATCCTTTTTAGAATCAAGAAATTGAATAATCATAGGGGTACTCAAGGGGTGAGATTTATCAATATTGAACTGTTTTAGGATTTTTTTGATATATGCTAATTAATGGATAAGTACTCTGCATGATTTGTGCTTGATTTTCAGGTCGAGACAATATTTTGTTTGTCCTAAGTCTTTCATCTCAAATTTTCTTTTTAAATAGTCAGCAGTTTTTCAGAGCTCTTCAAGTGTTCCGATTAAATTCATATCAACATAAGCTATTACAATGACAAATCCAGATTCTGTTTTCTTTATGAATACATATGGGTAGATAGGATTATTAATATATCATTCATTTGTCAGGTATTTGCTAAAACGATTATACCACATTCGCCCAAATTGTTTCAATCCATACAAGGATTGTTGCAATTTAATTAAATACATATCATTGGCCTTTGATTTATATATTTTAGGCATTTTAAATCCTTCAGAAATTTTCATGTAAATATCAGTATCAAGTGACCCATATAAATACGCTATCATTACGTCCATAAGACGTATTTAGAGCCCTTTCAAGACTACCAAACTTATTAAAAATCTAAAAGTAATTGTATTAATCACAATTGAATACGTCTCATCATAATCAATTTTTAGTCTTTACGAGAAACTTGTGCAAAAAGCCTTACTTTATATCTTACAATCTCATTTTTCTCATTACGTTTTTGTACAAATATACATTTGTATCCAATAGGTTTAACATTTTTAAGCATTTGGACTACAGGTCCAAATACTTTATGTTTGGCTAAAGAACTCAATTATGCTTGAATTGCATCTTTTCATTTAGGCCAGTCACGTCTTTTTTTTTTTTTTTTACATTCATCAATTGTATGTGGTCCATAATCATTGTACATAATTTTAAAAGCTACTGTATATGAAAATATATCATCAATGATTGTTTCATTATGATTCCACATCCATTTTGCACAATTCATTGAAATTTCTTGATTTTTAGAATTTTATAGCCCTTTAAGTGTTTGTGCCTGTTTGGGGGTTTTAATCTCTTCAAGAACTGGTAACTCTTCTAAAGTTGATTTTTCAGAGAATATGGATTTTGTTGCTTGAGTATTATTTTCAACAAAATCAAGATTTTTCATTTTTCGCTTTCGGGGAATACTATCTTTCGAGCCAACTAGTCTACCACGCTTTTGACATGCTGTAGATGATTCATTTGCTGCATTTTTTATTACATTGTTCTACAGGAATAATTATTTAGCTGGTGCAATGGCAATTGGTTTGTATGATTTTGTTACTTTAGTAGCATTAGTAAATATATCTAGTAATTGATTTGCAATTATCTGGAGATTGACTATCCTTCGTCTTTCATTTTCACATTGAGTGGTAAAAAGATCTAGATGAGATATTATTGTCACATTCCATGAGAGCTCATTTTTCTCTCTAATAGTAACCCTTTTCTCATGTTTTTCTTCAGGAGAAATTTTGCCTCCTTCTAATGGTGGGAAAATTGTTTCATAAAAATGACAATTTGCAAAATGAATGGTAAAAAGATCATTTGTCAATGGTTCAAGGTATCTGATAATTAAAGGTGAATTAAAGCCAACATATATTCCCAAACGACGTTAGAGTCCCATTTTGGTTCTATGGTGGAAGCAATAAAGACTTGTATGACACAACCAAAAATACGTAAATGAAAAATATCATGTTGGTGTCCAAATACAAGTTATAATGGAAAGTAATAGTAACAAGCCGAAATAAATATTGCTGCATGTAAAACAGTATGTCCCCTTATAGAAACTGGCATTTTAGTTTGTAACAACAAAGTTCCTGCAATTACCTGAATGCGTTTGGTGAATGATTCTACTAAACCATTTTGGGTATGTATATGTGGGATTGGATGTTCTACATCAATTCCAATCGGTGTGCAATAATCATCAAATGTTTTTTATATAAATTTACTAGCATTATCTAGTCGTAGGCCCCTAATTGGATAATATGGAAATTATGCTTGAAGTCTAATAGTTTGAGCAAGCAATCTAGCAAAAGCAATGTTACAACTATACAACAAACATACATGTGATCACCTTACGGATGCATAAATCAATACCACAAAATAGCGAAATGATCCGTTGGGTGGATGAATATGTCACATATGTCTCCTTGAATTCTTTGTAGAAAAGATAAAAACTCAAAACCAACTTTAAAATTGGATGGTTTAACCACTAATTTTCCTTGTGAACAAATAGTACATATATTCTCATTGGGTGTACATGAGAATTTTCAATGATCCTATGCATCATTATAGATCCTAAATGATCAAGATGGTCATGCCAAAGTTGAAATGTTATTGGTTTTGAGAGTTTCTGGCTCAAAACTACATAAGTTTCAATTGATCTTATAATTGTATAATACAACTTAGATAAAAAAGATTTGAACTCTTCTAAAATATGCTTCTGGTCTGAGATATTTCTAGTGATGCATAAATATTTAACATTCTTCTCATTTGTAGTTTCAATATGATTTCCATTACTACATATATTTTTAGAACTAAGTAGATTTCTTTTGGACCTTTGAGTATAATGCAACATTTATACATAATTTAGTATCATTTCTTAACAAGGTTATGTTTCTTCCAGAACCTTCTATTAAGTCTGTAGGATTTGATATAGTATTTACCTTAACTTTTATTACTGATAAATTTGATAAATATTTCTTATTTGGAAAAATAGTATATGTTGTTGCACTGTCGACAATACATATATCTGCACCTTCCTTTTTGAAAATAAATAATTCATCTATATCCGTCCTTCATCAAAGAAAACATTTGTTAGTACATCATTGATAATAAAATACAAAGCCAAAAATATATATATCTTGCTTCTAGAAGGATACAAAGGTGTTTACTAACATAATTAAAAAGACACAAAAGTAAACATAGTAATATTAGGTAGACAACTTCCTAATTAGTATGGATATTTCCACCACCAATCGAGTAATCCATTTTTCTATCTGCATTATCATGGAAATCTAACAAGTCCAGACTTGTCACATCTATAGGATCATTATCTTGATTTGTAAAATTTGTATCAATTTTCTTTTCTTTCCCCTTTACGGAGGTTTGATACAAATCAACCAAGTGCTTGACTATATGATAGGTTCGTGAACAGTGCCTAGACATGCCACATTTGAAACAAACATCTTCATAATTTTTGGGGGGTTTTTTTCCTACATTTTTGCCTTTGTTATGTTTGGTATTATAAACATTCCACTTTTGGGGGATGTTTTTCTGGTTTCGATGACTTGAAAATTTATAACCACCATGACTATGATGACCACGTCCATAGCCACGTTTATGACCTTTGTTTGCACTAGCAATTGCTTCTAGAAATGCTACTGCACTAGCTACGTGGAGTTCATAATTTTTCATCAAAAGCTCATTGTTCTGTTCTGCCACTAAAAGACATGATATTAGTTCAGAATATTTTATAAACTTGCGCTCTCTATATTGCTGCTGCAAAAGCACTTTAGAGGCATAGAAAGTAGTATATGTCTTTTCAAATAGATCTGCATTAGTTAGTGTTTCACCACACAAATGCAGCTGTGAAGTTATCTTAAACAGGGTAGAATTATAGTCAGTAACTGATTTGAAATCTTGGAGTCTTAAATTACTCCACTCATGCTAGGCTTTGAGAAGGATGACAGTTTTCTAATGGTCATACTTGTCTTTCAGATTCTTCCATGAAGTCAGTGGATCTTTAATTGTGAGGTATTGGGTCTTCAAGCTCTTATGTAAATAACGATGGATAAAGATCATTGCACTTGCTTTATTTTTTAGAGATGTTTCATTGTTATCTCTAATAATATCAGCTAAGTCCTTGGACAGTAAGAATAGCTCTATATAAAGGATCTATGAAAGATAGTTCTTTCCTAAAATATCAAGTAGAGCAAATTCTGGTTTTGTAATTTTGACATAGCTATATGCATAAAATACCACAATTAGTGATGCAATCAAAATGATAAATAATGTTAATGTTATATTCAAAAGAAATTACTAAATGATAAATTCTAATATGAATATATTTAGGACTTTAGGTTGCCAAAAATTTCATATATACTTTTAAGACTTTAGGTAAAAAATGATGACTTCAGGTTTTAATAATATAGATTTAGAGCTTCAAGTTCCATTAATTGAAATCCAAAACTTCAAATTCAGATTCTAATACATTATAAATTAAAGAGAATAAAAGCACAAAATATAAAGATACCAAAAAAACAAGGCAATCAGTTAATGTGAATGATAAATTGAGCCAGCATAGCCATGCATGTAATGTGTAATAAAAACAGTAAATAATGGTAGTAGAGCTGCACATATAGTTTATAATAATAAATAAAATTAGGTAGTTAGATATGAAATGTATGATAATAATAACAATAAATGAAGTTAGTATAATAATTGAGTTGGCAAAGCCGTACATAGATTTAGTTAGCAGAGCCGTATATTGATTGAGTTGGTATAGCCAAACTTCTCACTTAGAGTTAGAGTATCGAGAACTTCAAGTTTTGATAAATTTGTTTAGAATTTCAGGTTCTAGATCGTGCTAATAATGTGTTATGAAATTAATGTAAATAAACAAAAGCAAAAGCAAGAATTACTGATGAGAGAAAAATTGAGAACAAGAAAAAGAGAGCAGGAGGGAGACAAGGAAAAAAAAAAAAGCAAAAAGCATGCATGTTTATCACTAGAGCTTCACCTATTTATACACAAAGCTTAGTCGATTATGACTGACTTGAAAAAAAAAAAAAATTATATTATTGTTTACTATAATGGTGCATCTAGAGTATTCACAACATATATATATATATATATATATATATCTTGAAAGAGAGATTGGAGAAAACAATTAGACTCTTAAACTTGATTCCTTGAGAATAATGAGCAATTGGAGCTAGTTTGAGGAGAAAAAAATTAAAAATAATAATCCAAAACCCTAACTTATACATTAAATAAATAATTTAAAAAAAATTAAAGAGTTACCTTGAAAGAGAAATTGAAGAAAAATTGGAAATAACATTAGGGAAGTAAAGAGATATCGAGAGAAGAGGAAGATAAAGAGTGTAATGGCCTACCCTATCGTGGGCTAGCCAGGCTGGGGCTTGCCCCTGAACCAGTCTCGCTGTCGGACCTCAGCCCCGCGGTTCTTTTGGCCCAATCACCTGGCAGGTACTATCCCCTGGTCCCTACAAGGTATTTACTCACCTCCCATACCTCTCGAATCCGAGACCCAAAGGACCTAAATAGATCTGGGAAGTAAGGTGTGTATCAATTGAGCTTTTATTATATTTGTTTTCATTTATAATATATTTTGAAACACTTGTCAACATTCCATTTTACTTTTTCAACACTTGGTATACATACAACTCTCCTTTTTGACACTTGTCCTTCATGCATTCTTTCATTCTCCTATCTTATACCACGTGTCTCGCTTGCATGAATTCGTGCTTTCCAATATCCTAAAAGGTCCTTCTTGAACTCGGAATCCTTTCGGTTCCATTTGAAAATTTTATTAAAGTCCAATTTCAAATTTGAAAACGTCATTAATATTTGATTGATTGTCCTGGTCCGTCCATTTCAATAAATTTTTGGATTTTGAAATCATAGACCATCCCCAGACCCATCCGGAAATCTTACCAAAATTTGATAATTTATCCGGATTCGAATACTTTAATTACTTTACCATTTCGTACTTAAGGATAAGCTTTAAGAGTTTACCTGGATTCCGGGAGAGCATGTTACAAATTCTCTCCGTTAAGAAATTTCGTCCTCAAAATTTGAATGGTCCATCTATTGGAAAAAGGTGGGGGTATTGCTAACGTATCTGATCCTCATGCTCCCAGGTGGTCTCATTTCGATATCATAGATTTTAGCCAGCTGCGGTGGCAACCTCAACCTGTATGCCACAAATCCAACCCTATATGTGATCTCATATTTCGTACTTAGGGATAGACTTTAAAGGTTTACCTGGATTTCGAGAAAGCAAGTTACAAATTCTCCCCCCTTAAAAATTTTGTCCTCGAATTTGAATGGTCCATCTATTGGAAAAAGGTAGGGGTATTGCTGATGCATCTGATCCTCATGCTCCTAGGTGGTCCCATTTCCATATCATGGATTCTAGCCAGCTACGGTGGCAACCTCAACCTATATGCCACAAATCCAACCCTATCTGTGATCTCATATGGCCCATCGTCATTTTTTTTTATCACAAACTCAGATTTCTTCCCCCTTTCAATTTTTTTTTCATTAATTGGGGATCCTGCTTCTGTTGTTCTTTGATCTGATCCACCAAGATGGGGCGAACATGAAATGTAGCCAACAACTCCCCAGAGTATACTATCTCCAAATGTATTCCTAGAGACCTCATTCCCATTAGAAGTGGAAGATACACTATCTTCAGCTTTGCTAACATACTGGGAGATCTCTTGCTAAGAGTATATGCTACCACATTGGCTTTTCTGGGGTGGTACTCTATCGTTTTATACTTTCAACTCTTTCAATTCAACTGGAGCTATCTTGATAGCCGTCATAGTGGTCATCATACTGATGGCTAGTACTTTCTGTATTCCACAGACTACCATGGTTGTTTCCTCTGATTTCACTTATCTAACCTTCTTCTTATATTAATCTACAGCAATTCGATGATTGAATAGCTAATCCATCCCTTAGGCTACATCGAAGTCTCTAATATCTGATACAGTCAAATTTGTCAGAAACTTCTTGCTTTCTATCATTATTTTACAGCTCAATGTCACTTTTTCAATTAAAAACAAGTCTCTGATAGGGATGGAAATTACTAAACTACAATCTATCAACTAAAAATTTACATTTGCCTGGATAGAAATATATTTAATCACAAAAGAATGCATAGCTCCAAGATTTATTAATACATATGTAACATGATCAAATCAAGATCAGAATTTATACTAGCAGCTACTTCTAAAGCAATGTTCGCTTCCTGCTAGGTAATTACGAACACTCTGGCCTGCGTATAGGGTCTACTTGGCCAACCCATAGGAGGTACTCCTCTGCTTTCTGATCCTTTACCTATAGTTGTGGCACTCTGCTCTCTAATCTGGGAGCCTCTACTTTCCTGTCTCTAGCCAACATTGGCTTAAGTAAAAACAATAGATCTAATCTCTAAGCTCACAGGCACTACTGACTATGGGCAATCTTTAATAAAGTGACCCTCTTACCCACATCGATAACAAGCAGTGCGACTATTCAGACATGCGCCCATATGTCTCCTTCTGCACTTATTACATTTCGGTACTGAACTTTTCATGTTAGGAGAACTTTCGAGTGCTACGGGTGTTCTAACTGTTCCTTGACTAGATGATACTCCTTGTCTCATTCTCATTTCACCGGACTGTCCAGTCTTGCTCTTCTTTTTAGCTATTTTATTGGTTTCTTCCTGGGGAATGTTGGACTTGCTGTGCTTGCTCCTTGACCTGTTGCCTTGAGCGATGGTTGTCATATTCTATTCTACTTTCATTGCAGCCTCTACCAGTTTCCCGTAATGCATCTGAAGAGTTAGTGACAGATGAACTTTGATACTAAGGCTTAAACCTGTAAGGAATCTTTTGCACTTTTGCTCTTCGTCCACTGCAATAAATTGTACTATCTGGACTAGCTCTGAGAACCTCTTCTCATATTAAGTCACTATAGTTGAGCCTTGCTCCAGTCTGAAGAACTCATCTACCCGTGCATCTTTATAACTATTCGGGTAGAATCTATTTGTGAACTCTCTCTAAAATAAGGTCCAGGACACCCCAGTTGGATGTCGTCTCTCTAAAGCTTCCTACCAATCTTTTGCTCGCTCTTCTAGGAGGAAGGTGGAAAATAAGACCTTTTGCTCATCTAGACACCCCATCACTACGAATATCCTACTAACTCTGTCCAACCAGGCTAAGGCACTCTCCGGATTGCCACTACCATCAAAGGGTTTAACACCCAACTTGCATACTCTTTCTATCGTACACTTTGGTGCTTCCAGAGTCTCTCGTGATTGACGTGTGGCTGTCATCAATATCTGAGTCACCTGCTCTGCATTGAAATTTCCACTAACCGGTGCTATCGGTCCTGATGGCCCTGGTTGGTTCATGGAGGCATTTGTCGAATCCGTTGCTTGTTCGACCTCTCATGAGGATGGTACCTCTGGTGCTGGAGCCTCTGGAAGAGCTCTTCTAGGACCTCTATGACTTCGTCAGTGCATATTGCTGTGATTTCATAAAAAACGAGATTATGAACACATGTAATTATTAAGCATGTATGCATTAGGTTTTTAAAACTTATGAAAATATCATAAAAAGTAACAACCCTATTTCAAAAACCTCACTCTAATACCAACATTGACAGGCTCCAACTTCTACTCTCCAGGCGACTCGCCCAACAACCCCACGGTAACACTTCAGACGGGATCCTCTCTGGTTGAAAGGTTCCCGTGAAGTTAAGCCTTTTTAAAGCTATTTTTAGAAAACCCATTTTTGAAACTCTTTTTATGAATCATTTGCCAGCGAAATTGAGTGAGAACTTTTTCAATTTAAAATTTACATTTATGAAAAGAATTTTTGAAAAAATTTCAACAGTACAACGACTGTTTGTCTGCCAATACCAACCTATAAAATCATAATAAAAAACATGTACACTTCAAATATAATCCATTTTCTCAACGACAGGGCCTCAGGCCCCTTTTCCACAAATCATAAACCATTCCAATCATGTATCATTTCAAAACAATTTCAAACTTTGCAATATGTTATGCTTGATCATATATATATGAAACTCAAATACGAAATTTATATTTACAAACGAAATGTTCCATATGTTTAAGACATAAATATCATACATGCAACACAAAGAAAATCACAGCAGCACCTGACGGAGATGTATAGCTACTTTTAATGTGAGGTCTCTACTACTTGATCACCCACATCGATATTTGATCCTGGGGGGTTTTTATTTTAAGAAAACAACAAAACTAGGATGAACATAATATGCTCAGTGAGTGTCATTAATTCCTATTCAAATCATTACTAAAAATTTTCTCCTTGAAAACGTTTTGTAAACTCATTTCATATATAAAATCATGCTGTAAAATCTAAATACATAAATTGAGAACCATAAACATATCATATCATAGCATGAATAATCGTTTACATTTTACACATGTAACATGAACTCATATATACTGTAATAACTCAATAAAAAAAAAAAAAAACTATTTATATCATTAATCATTTTCTCATACTTTTCACATTAAGAAATGTGAGTAAATCATGCAATAACATCCTTTCTTTTCTTTTCAATTATGAACCCTTAATGATGGCAATTTTATTTCTGAAAAGCTTTTGTTTAAAAAAAAAAACAAGCCAATCACTATCATTTTCTAATTATATGATACTAGAAAACAAATGTATACCGGAGCGGAATCCTCCATCGTCTCAGGCCATACGTATCCGACATCACGTAACGAAATTCTACATTATCTCAAGTAGTAAGCTAGCTCATTATGTACTCATGGGGAGCGGTATTCCACCTCGTCTCCCAAACGATATTCCACATCGCTTAGAGTACTCTATCATGCCTTAATATATATGGTGGAGCGGCATTCCACATCATCTCAGGCCTAAGGCATTGCATAACGGTATTCCACATCGCTACGGAGTGGTATTCCACATCGTCTCCAATAGTAAACTAGCTTAAAATGTACCTTGTGGGGAGCGGTATTCTACCTCACTTTTGGGCACTCTACCAATACCGGAAATACTATAAATCCTTTCCATCTCATGCTTTTCAGTTCAACATATGTTTCTTATTTCAAAACTCACATTACATTTCAGAACTCGCATTTCCTTTTAGAATTCACATTTCATTTCTAAATTCACATTTCATTTCATAATTCACATTTCATGCAATGCTTCTCAATTTCATGCAAAGTTTTACAATCTCATGCAGTTTGGTTCTTGTTCGTAAAACTCGTTTTTCATGTAAAAATCATTTTACAATCATTAACAGTATAAATAATATTAATATACAATTCCAACATGAATAGAAATAACATAATTTCAAAACGTTTTCGTTAGGACACTCACCTGGATTCCTTAGCTCGCTAACTATCTCTAAACAATGGGAAATCCTTTTTTTCTGCCTCCGAACTTGAATACATATTCACACATCAATTCAATGAATCATTCAACCAACCTATTACTTCGAAACACCCTATATTAATCCGTTTTGACTCCGATTATTCACATTTAACATTCGTTCGCAATTCTAGTTATTTAAATGCTATAAACGTATTAATTCTAAACTAAATTTGCATGAACGAAATTTAACAATGATTTTGAACTTAAGTCTCCCCTTTGGCCGAATTCAAACAATGGTCCTAGCATCATTTCTTTTCATGTTTTCACATCATTTCACATTTGAACACATCACAATTCAACACAATTACATTCAAAACCATTAAATATCACTTCTGAACATTTTCGTTATCGAAAATCGTGAAGTGACCATTTAATGGTTTTACAATTCCATTTTTGATTTCCGAGCTTACCCTAACATTCAAATATTCCCTAAAATCACACAAATCAATCAAAAACAATATTTTATAGGCAAAAATGCCCCTTGGCTGAATTGCCACTCTCTCCCTAAAACTATTTTTCCAACTCATTTCGCATATCAAAATACATCCAATACATGAAAATCTCATCCATAACAAGGTAATATCATCAAAACTCAATTCAAACTCAAAAGCATCATCATGGCCGAACTTATAACACAAGCATTTTCACTTTCAAAATTCATCCATCAACCAAGTCATCCACAAACCAATCTCCGCACTAACAAGGTGGTATACCCTAAGACCCACTCATGCATTTTCACAAAAAACCTTTCCGAAAACTTATCGAAATTGGTCGAAAATTAAACCTTACATTCCGAAATTAATGGAAATGCTTACGAAAGAACTTTAATCCTCTTGCATGTATTTTATTTCTCCATAAACATCACCAACCCCTCCTTGCATGCATTCGGTCACCCATCCCTCTTGTAGTCGTGACCTCTTTGCTTGCTTGAATTCCTACTTTTTGCTCCTTGTCTTTATTTTATTTTATTTCTTTCAAAACCGAGAAGAATAAGCTTCAGAGATTGAGTTAACCGACTCTTACTCTCCAGGCGACCCGCCCAGCAACCCCATAGTAACCCTTTAGATGGGATCCCCTTCGGTTGAAAGGTTCCCATGAAGCTAAGCCTTTTTAATGCTATTTTTTGAAAACACATTTTTGAAACTCTTTTTATGAATTATTTGCCAGCGAAATTAAGTGGAAACTTTTTCGATTTAAAATTTACATTTATGAAAAGAATTTTGTAAAAATTTCGACAGCACAATGACTATTTTTCTACAAATACCACTCTGTAAAATCATAATAAAAAACCTATACACTTCAAATATAATCATTTTTCTCAACTACAAGGCATCAGACCCTTTTTCCAAATCATAAACCATTCCAATCATTTATCATTTCAAAACAATTTCAAACTTTGCAATATGTTATGCGTGATCATATATATACAAAACTCAAATACAAAATTTATATTTACAAACGAAATGTTCCATATGTTTAAGACATAAATATCATACATGCAACACAAAGGAAATCACAGCGGCACCCGACGGAGATATATAGCTACTCTTGATGTGAGGTCCCTGCTACTTGATCGCCCACATCGATACCTGATCCTGTGAGGTTTTTATTTTAAGAAAACAACAAAACTAGGATGAGCATAATATGCTCAGTGAGTGTCATTAATTCCTATTCAAATCATTACTAAAAATTTTCTCCCTGAAAACGTTTTGTAAACTCATTTCATATATAAAATCATGTTGTAAAATCTAAATACATAAATCAAGAACCATAAACATATCATATCATAGCATGAATAATCGTTTACATTTTACACATGTAACATGAACTCATATATACTATAATAACTCGACAAAAAAAAAAAAAAAAAAACAATTGATACTTTTGTGTTTGTGATTCACGGTCAAGATTCATTATATTTTTTTTATTTCATTTTCTTTCCACTGCCTCTCATGCTCTCATTCTTATCATCTCTCTTGGTCTCCCATCTCTCATTTTTTCCATTCACGGCCACACACCACTTCAAACACTCCTCTCGGCCTCTCAATTCTCTCATGATCTCTCTATTTTCACGGCCATTTCTAGTAAAATCACACAAGCTCCCTCTTGATCCTCTCTAAAACTCTCACGGTTCACCCATTATCTCTCGGTAAACACAATCTCTCAAGCTTCTTCTTCTCGGTTTTGAAAGAAATAAAGTAAACGAAAAAAAAAATAAAGACAAGGAGCAAGAAGTAGGAATTCAAGCAAGCAAATAGGTCATGGCTATAAGAGGGATGGGTGACCGAATGCATGCAAGGAGGGGATGTGATGTTTGTAGAGAAATAAAGCACATGCAAGGGGATTAAAGCTCTTTCAGAAGCATTTCCATCAATTTCGGAAGGTAAGATTTAATTTTCAAACAATTTCGATAAGTTTTCGGAAATGTTTTTTGTGAAAATATATGAGTGGGTCTTAGGATATACCACCTCGTTAGTGCAGAGGTTGGTTTGTGGATGAGATGGATGAATTTCAAAAGTAAAAATGCTTGTGTTATAGGTTCGGCCATGATGATGCTTTTGAGTTTGAATTGAGTTTTGATGATGTTACCTTGTTATGGATGAGATTTGCATGTGTTGGATGTGTTTTGATATGTGAAATGAGTTGGAAAAATAATTTTAGAGAGAGAGTAGCAATTCGGCCAAGGGGCATTTTTGTCCATAAAATATTGTTTTCGATTGATTTGTGTGATTTTAGGGAATATTTGAATGTTAGGGTAAGCTCGAAAATCAAAAACGGAATTGTAAAACCATTAAATGTTCACTTTGCAATTTTAGATAACGAAAACATTCGGAAGTGATATTTAATGGTTTTGAATGTAATTGTGTTGAATTGTGATGTGTTCGAATGTGAAACGATGTGAAAACGTGAAAAGAAATGATACTAGGACTATTGTTTGAATTCGGCTAAAGGGGGAGACTTAAGTTCGAAATCATCGTTAAACTTCATTTGCACGAATTTAGTTTAGAATTAATACGTTTATAACGTTTAAATAACTAGAATTGCGAACGAATGTTAAATGCAAATAATCGGAGTTAAAACGAATTAATATAGGGTGTTTCGAAGTACAATTTGGTTGAGTGATTCGTTGAATTGATGTGTGAATATATATTTGAGTGAGTTGTGATATTTGTATTATAGTTTGAAAATCGAATACAGAAATTGTGTAGGATTTTGGAGGCGGAAAAAGAGGATTTCCCGTTGTTTAGAGATAGTTAGCAAGCTAAAGAATTCAAATGAGTGTCCTAACGAAAACGTTTTGAAATAATGTTGTTTCTATTCATGTTGGAATTGCGTATTAATATTATTCATGCTGTTAATGATTGTAAAATAATTTTTACGTGAAAAACGAGTTTTACTAATGAGAACCAAAATGCATGAGATTGTAAAACTTTGCATGAAATGTGAATTCTAAAAGGAAATGCGAGTTCTGAAATGTAATGTGAGTTTTGAAATAAAAAACATATGTTGAATTGAAAAGCATGAGATGGAAAGGATTTATAGTATATGGTATATTCATGTTATTTTCGGTATTGGTAGAGTGCCTAAAAGCGAGGTGGAATACCGCTCCCCACAGGGTACATTTTAAGCTAGTTTACTACTGGAGACGATGTGGAATACCGCTATGCAATGCCTTAGGCCTGAGACGATGTGGAATGCCGCTCCGCCATATATTTAAGGCATGATAGAGTACTCTAAGTGATATGGAATACCGCTTGGGAAACGAGGTGGAATATTGCTCCCCATGAGTACATAATGAGCTAGCTTACTATCTGAGATAATGTAGAATTTCATTACGTGATACCGAATACGTATGACATGAGACGATAGAGGATTCCGCTTCGCCATACGACATGGCCTGAGACAATGTGGGATTTCGCTTCAACATGCATTTGTTTTCTAGTATCATATAATTAGAAAATGATAGTGATTGACTTTTTTTTTTTTAAACAAAAGCTTTTCAGAAATAAAATTAGCATCAGTGAGGGTTCATAACTGAAAAGAAAAGAAAATATGTAATTGCATGATTTACTCACATTTCTTAATTTGAAAAGTATGAGAAAATGATTAATGATATAAATAGTGGTTTTTTTTTTTGTCGAGTTATTACAATATTTATGAGTTCATGTTACATGTGTAAAATGTAAACGATTATTCATGCTATGATATGATATGTTTATGGTTCTCGATTTATGTATTTAGATTTTACGGCATGATTTCATATATAAAATGAGTTTACAAAATGTTTTCAGGGAGAAAATTTTTAGTAATGATTTGAATAGGAATTAATGACACTCACTGAGTGTATTATGCTCATCCTAGTTTTGTTGTTTTCTTAAAATAAAAACCTCCAGAGATCAGATATCGATGTGGGTGATCAAGTAGCAGGGACCTCACATCAGGAGTAGCTATACATCTCCGTCGGGTGCTGCTGTGATTTCCTTTGTGTTGCATGTATGATATTTATGTCTTAAACATATGGAACATTTCGTTTGTAAATATAAATTTTGTATTTGAGTTTTGTATATATATGATCAAGCATAACATATTGCAAAGTTTGAAATTGTTTTGAAATGATACATGATTGGAATGGTTTATGATTTGTGGAAAAAAAGGCCTGAGGCCTTGTAGTTAAGAAAATGGATAATATTTGAAGTGCACAGGTTTTTTATTATGATTTTACAGAATGGTATTTGCAGAAAAACAGTCGTTGTGCTGTTGCAATTTTTACAAAAATTCTTTTCATAAATGTAAATTTTAAATAAAAAAAGTTCCCACCCAATTTCGCTGGCAAATGATTCATAAAAAGAGTTTCAAAAATGAGTTTTCTAAAAATAGCTTTAAAAAGGCTTAACTTTACAGGAACCTTTCAGTTGAAGGGGATCCCGTCTGGAGGGTTACCGTGGGGTTGTCGGGTGGGTCGCCTAGAGAGTAGGAGTCAGGGCCTATCAAAGAGTTGGAACTAAGATGGTTCAAATTAGAATGAGGGAGAGATGAGTGGGTTGTAGGTTGTTGTGACCAGGTCGACAGTGACTAGTAAAAGAGTGTGGTCAATAGTAAGAGACCGTGGAGTGAAAATTGGTTAGAAATATAAATATATATAATAGTAGTTTTGTAATTAACTAGTGAATGTTAGGATAATAGTTAAAGTGCAAACTAAGAAACATTTCTGTAGTACTTTATTTTATTTTATTTTTTTCAAAATTCTTTTATGAGCTATAGCCCAGTTTAGCCCAAGTAAGGATTCACTTCTGGATACGAGGATGAAGATTGGGTATTCATTTTAATCCACCACAATGGCATTTTTATTTTTATTTTTTCCTTATTTCATATAATAATAATAATAATAATAATAATAAGTAGAACATTGCCAATCCCCTCAAACTTTGCCTTTTGACAACCGAAATCTAGTTTTCAAAAATAAGACAATAACCTCCCCTCCCATCAATTAGTCAGCCTTTAAATTCATGATCAAATGTGATCAACATTGGTCAAAGAGTAAATTGATGACTTGATGTTTTAAAATGTTAAAATAGTAAAAAATAAATTGAAAAGAAAAAAGTTAAAATTTAAAAAATAAAAATATTATGATTGAATTTTCATCGTCCATCTCTTGAGATTAACAGTAATATCAATTCGATTTCTTGTGAAATTCAGTTGATGGATTTTCATTTCACTAGTTATGGTAGCCTCGAGGCATGGTCATGTGTTGTTCTTTGTATGTAGTGAAGAATATCAGTTTCAACCAAAGTAATATAATTCTGATTGACGTTCAAGAAAAATGGGCATCTATATTGAGGTATTTATTGCGGGTTCTTTGGGCTCACTTTGAAAATATGTATCCATCACGGGCTTTAAGGGGCTTGTGATGGTTAACGTATCTAAAATGGGCCCAAAAGCTGCCCGTTTTGGATGATATGAACTATCCATCACAGGGCTTTAAAATCCCATGAATGGTAAGTGTATTTAAAACATGCATAGTGGTGCCCGTTTTAGATACTAATGTACAAAAGCATAAATTTTTTCTCTCCTCTTTCACTCTGCGGACCCTTCTCTATTCTTTGTTCTTCCTTTTTTTCTTTTCTTTTCCTCTCTTTCTATTCTCTCTCTTTTTTTTTTTTTTTTCGCTGTTTGTCGTCACTTTGTTGACAGTAAGCTTTGTTTTTTGCTCTTGTTTTTAGTTGGTTTCGGTTTATTTTGTGTAACATTTTTTTGTTTTTTTTGTTTTTTTTTTTTGCTTTTAGTTTTCGTTTTGATTTAAGGTTCGGTTTGATTATTCGAAAGTTTAGATATTTTTGTGGTTTTCTTGTATTGATTGTTGGTATTTGATGTGGATTGATAATTATTATGTTTGTCTTTCTTGCTTTTGATTAATTTTTTTATGTTTTTGTTGACATATATGTGTGTATATAGATAGATAGATAAAGAACACATCATGTTTATGGGTGTTTTGAAAAAACCAGTTCAATCAATTAGTAATAGGCGTTTTGATAAGAACAAATAAAACTATGAGTGTATAATTTTTACACAGTCAACTGTCTCGCTTTCTTGTATATAATTTTACACTGAATTTGAACGGTTTGATTACCAACAGTTAGTTAATTAGTATTGAATTAAAGTAACTTGGGTTGCACTAAAGTTGCTAGAAAGCTGTTTGATTGAACTGGTTTTATTGTTTGCTAGAAAACTGTATATGATTTTTTTTGTTTGCTAGAAAACTGTTTTCAACCAACTTTAACACAATCCAAGTTATTGTGTTAAAGTTGCCAGACAATTATTTGATAGAAAACTGTAAATAATTTTTATTGTTTCTTTCTTCAATTTTGATCTCAATTTTGTTATATATTGTGGTTGGGGTTCTGTTGATCTTTGCAAATGAAGTTGGTTTGTCTATTGAGGACCAATTCAGGTTTTTGATACATTGGAGGTTAAATTGCTTATTTTCATGATTGTACTATTAGGGTATTGTAATTTATTATTTATATTTTTTTGGTTACTGTTTGTGCTAACTGTAGTTTACTTTTGATTAATTTCAGGATGCTCATGAGACGATGAATCAAGGAGGCAACATGCAGAATTTAGGTGGTAGGATCAACTTCATGCTCATTTGTTATCCTTTTGTTCATCTGTTTATTAGTTCATCTTTTATTTATTTATTTATTTATTTTGCAAAATATGTTTTATTATCATTATTTTTTCACATTTGATTTCTCTTGCATTTGTTGTTTTCATAATTTTTGGTTTAAGTGGAAGTGTATGTTTTGAATCGGATAGAATGTAGAATTGTTGATAAAGGAATTGGAAGTGAGAGGATTTTGATGGAGAATATGATTGTGAAGTGAGTTTGTACGCTTAACTAGTTTAGTTTGTTGAATCTGGTGTGTATTACTACCTGGCTTGGACCAAAGCCCAAAAAAATTTTAAAAACTTGTTCCAATTAATGATTGTATTTGGATTAATTTCTCACATCACACTTGACTAATTAAGTTGAGCCTTTAATTGATTTACCTACCCTTATTGTATCAATAATTGAACGATGCATCAAATTATTGGGATATGGTGATAAAAATTATTGGTAAAATTGAACTTTAAATTTCATTTTTCAATTGGTTCAAATCTATAAATTCATTTGTTTTTGGCCTACAATTAAAATTTGGTTCATTTTTTTTTTTTCAAAACACATGATAAAACTGGCTTAAAATAGGAGTAACAGTATTTACACCCCTAAAATTGTATGTAAACCCCAACATAGTTTATTTTTGAAGATCCAATATTCTCCTTAAATAAAATTACTAAAAATGGTAAATAATTTGTAACTACACCCACATATATTAATCACTTCCTCATGTATATGATAAACCCTTTTTATTTTCTCAAACCCTTAACTTCTTTTTTAAAATATTAATTTCAAATCTCAAACAATTTTTAAGGAAACAAATTAATTGTAGAATATTGATAATGAATCAAAATCATCGATGAAATTAATATATTTTGTTAAAATGGAAAAAATTAAAAAGGAAAAAAGAAAAAAAAAAAGAAAAAAGAAAAAAGGAAACAACACACTTAATACTTGTCATCCATTGAACCAAGATCAAAAATAAGACTTTGATCGTTTCCAAAAAAAGGTAATAAAATAAAATAAAATAAACCTTGATCAAACAACAAGAAACTTGTTTAAATACTATCATATAAATCCAAAAATTAAACATAATCGAATGCCTTTAATCTTCTCTTCACATCAAAAGAATGAATGAGTTATTTCTCTTGTCCACCACCACATCTATTACAACCAAGGGATTGGCTAGAAAATTTCTCAATATTTTTCTTTTTTCTTTTTAAAGAAAAAGGCTTCTCAATGTGAATCATTTTTTTTTTTAAAGAATAAGTACTTCAGTATATATAAATCAAACTTTCAAATGCGTTGTATATATCACAATAATTTTTTTCCCTCATTATTCTTATATACATCTAGAAAACAATTTGGTGAAAGATGATTCAATATTTTAATATATTTTTTGTGATCAATAATTACAAAATTTTTATTTGAAAATGAAATTACCTATTTACTATGTAGTACCAAATTTTTGGCAAAAATGTTACAACACAAAAATATAAGAATGTTGAAACACGATTGAAACTAGAATGTTGCAACACATTCAATTAAATGTGTTACAACACATCAAAGAAATAAAGACAGCAAAGTAAAGAAATTATATAAGAAAGTTTTTAACATAATTCGATTTTACCCTACATCCATGATGTCATGCTCAGAGAGTTCAACTTATTAATGAGTAGATAAAAGGTACAACCTATGCTTTATATAAATCAAGACTCCCTCCTAATTTTGCAGCAAGCTCAAATCCATTAATGAAGTTGTAGCATGTTTCCCTTGTTTTCAATGATTCCAGCTTCCTTGAACTCCCTTCAGTTAGCTGCAACCTGTCCTTTCCTGAAGACTTCACAAGCTTGTCATCCCAACAAGCTTTCGGGCACAAACCTATATCAACTCAATCACTCAAACGTATAAAACAAGACTTAGAGAATAGGTTTTCTAAGACTTTACAAACAATTACTTTAAAGCTTACTCTAATTGAACTTCTTAGCTTGTCTTTTGCTTGAATCTTTATGTTTTATTACATCCTATATTTATAGTAACTTTATGCACATCAAAATCTATTAAGATAATATAGGATTAAACTAAATAAATCAAAAATTAATTCAAAATATAAAACCCAAGAAAAAAAAATTATCTAGAAAATTATCATGAATACTTGACCTATCTTGAAGAACTTTTCCTGATAAAACACTCAATTAATTTTCTAATAAACTTTAAGATAAAAAGTTTCTAAAAGATAAAAAGAAGGATAATCATAATCAACCACATTTATCTTTTTAGAAACTTATTTTACTTGACAAAAATCAATTTGATAAAATCAACAAATGTTGATAATTTCAAAAATAGCCAAATAAGATTTATCTGAAAAACAATCTTGAATCTCTCAATCTATAACCTATCATCAGAAATATATATATGTTGTAACACAAAATGTGTTTTGATGTTATAACACTTTTTCAAGCCTAGTGTTACATGATGCGAACCCCATATACAGAGATGCAACACCTACAAATAAATTGAACCCCAAAAAAGATTAAAACAGGTTTATAAAAAAAAAAATTTGACTCATTGATTATATGTTAATCAAAAACCAAAGTTATAAAAAACTTTGACCCAATGATTAAAACTCAATCAAGAACCAAAACTATAAAAGAAAGATATTGACGTCACTCCCAAGACGTAGATGAGAATGTGGGAGATAAACCATGGTTTGGTCGTCATGGTTTGATCATCACAAACATAACTTGAAAAGATTACATGTTCATGGAAGAACAAAAGAGAAAATTCTCTCATTTCAATTAAACATAAAGCTACATCATTTTTTCTCTTCTATTTTTGCTTAGGGTTACAAGGTTTTTATAGGCAAAGAAATAAAACATAACATGAAACCCTAGCCCCCTAACATTTGTGTTCACTAAACAAACACAATTTGGGCTCTAATTAAATTAAATGTCCAGCCAAATAACATTGATTAAAAACTAACATAAAATTAAATAAATTAAAATCCATTAAAGCCTAATAAAACACAACCCATGTTGATAATTAATTGCTGCCACTAATTAAAACCCAATTGCTGTAAGTCTTTAATAAAAACCCCAATTAACTCTATTTTGCTTTCGATTGTCTATAATTAGCACCCAAATCCTGCAAGATTGGTAATTATGAACTTGAACAATGTTTTGAAGCCTTGGTGACTCCTCTAAATCGTCCAAATTTGCTTGCTTCCTTGGATCTCATCATTCTCTCTTTCCTCAAAACAATTTGTCCTCAAATTGTGACCCATCTTTATTATTGTCGAAAGTCTTATTTGAAACCTGAAAAGAATGTTAGGAAAAGATCCCCACACACTTCCTCATGTGTTTCACTCCACTCATTCATGCGTTTTTCATTGGCACTCTTGATTTAAGAAGATGAATGAAAAATGCAGCCAATTATGTTTAATTGAGAGAGTGAATTTTCTCTTTTGTTCTTCATGAACATGCGATCTTATCAAGTTATACTTATGGCGATCAAACTATGACTTATCTCTCACCTTCTCATTTATGTTTTGAGAGTAGCGTCAATATCCTTCTTTTATAATTTTGGTTCTTGATTGAGTTCTAATCAATGGGTCAAAATTTCTATTTTATAAACTTGTTTTAATATTTTTTTGGGTTATGTTTCAATTTGATTATGGGTGTCGTATCATTATATACAGGGTTCGTATCGTTACAACATCTCAGTTGTCCATGAATTATGCTACTCACAGTCAACTGCCTTAAATTAGATACCAATACATTATGCATAACGAGTTGTGCATCAATAGAAAGTAAAATAAATAAAACAACCATCTTCTAAATGGCATTATGATTCCTATTTTGTAGTTTGTTGTAATTTGATGAATGTGGATCTAGAGACATAATCATAAAATCCCAATATCAATAATGTTAAATAGATAATAATATAAATGTAGATGGGGTGTTCTTACTTTTTTATGCCTTTTCAAATTCTAACTTCTCTAAATTAACCTCTTATTTTTTTCTAAATATCGATTTTTTAAGAAAAAAATACAAATTAATTGTAAAGTGTGAAAAATAATTTAAAATCTTCTTGAGAAATAGATTGTAAAATAATAAGTTCTAAATTAATTATTATTGGAAGAAGATCATAATCTACTTGTCATATCTATTAGGGAAAAATCTGAAAATTTTAGCAAAATTAATTATATACCAAAATAAGTATATATTGTGGGTTATACTTATAAGAATATAGTATAAAAACAATAAAAGAAGGACAATATTGGTATCAATTGGAGTTCATTTACAAACTAAAGACTTTTCATAGTTTTGATGTGATGTACTTATGAAAGGAGTGTACACGCAATTTATGAGGAGTGGAAATTTTGCCACTCTTAAATAATTTTAAATTTTAAGTCCAAAATTGTAAATGCAACCTAATGATAGGAAGCTCTTATTCTGCCTAGTAATGACCTAGATTCAAGTGGGTATACCACTTGTGGTATTTCAAAAAAGAGTGGCAGTATATGCACGTCACTAAGAGACTAAAACTGTATGCACACCCATTTCGTAAATACACCCCCCGTTGAATATTATTTTAAAAAAATTATAATTTATAACTATGATTCACTTATCATAAATACCACCCTATTGACTATTGTTTTAAAAAATTATGATTCATTAATAGAGTTAACTTATGAAAAATGTATCTACATAGTTTTAGAGGGGTGCAAATATCGATCCCCTTTCCAAAAAAGATTAAGCCCAAAAATCCGATCCATTAGATCCAAAAACCATTGGATCAAATTAGTCCAATTTGGTCAGTTCCATAAATCGAATCATTTTTTTCAAAAATCAATCTAATTCAGTTCAAAAACAAATCAATCCAAAATGAACCGATCTAATAAATGTCCACCCCTAGTTATGCCATACGTGTCATATTTTGCCAGCCAGTTAATAACATAGTTAGATTGTAACCGACCTGTAAATTTATGAAATATCAGGGGTCTGGGTGATAAAACCACCTTATTTTTGCATGTGTCCCCGCTTCAACAACGAAAATTGTTCAACTGTGAAAATCTTCATGTCCATTTTTTTTCCTTCACTCAAAAGAGTGAGACGAAGCCTACAAGAAAACCCAACAACACATAAAGACCATCGAGAAGTTGTCAAGTTTTAAGCATAAATGTCGTGAAGTTGTTATCATTTCACAAGAAAAATTAAACAAAATGATTTGTTGGTTTTCAAGAAAATCAACAACTTTTGGTTTATTTTATATTGTCTGTTGTTTTGGTATCATACATTATATTGAATAGGGAGTAGAAAATTTTTAGTTTTCTTTAAAAGAATGGAGATTTTTGCTCAGTGAATTTAAAATTTGTAATTTTTGAAGTTATATTTTGTGTAACAGTAACACTCTTTTTATTCATATTTGTAATCAGTTTGCGCTTCAGCTTGAGAAATGCTAATTTGCAAGCGAAGGTGAATGTCAGGAAGGCTGCTTAGGAAGAAATGTTGAATTGTATTTACCAACACGTCTAGTAAGCTATTGTATGATATAAATGCTAATATATGTTTCTTTGACTGTATTTAGACTATGTTGTAGAAAACTATACCTCATTTGATTACTCTTTCATTGGTGAATACTAATTGGTTTCACTTATGATTTTTCTCAATATAGAATTTGGGATGATCTGATGTTATATTTTCTTGTGTTGATTGTAGAAGGAACTTCTTTTGGGAGGTGGATAAGAGTCCATAATTTATTTACAGGTCTCCCACTATTTTTTATATTGATCTATCACTAAATTATTAATAGTTTAGTATAAGGGAAAAAAAAAAAAAGACTTAGTAGAGAATCCTTGATCCACTAGTGATGCATGTAATTTTGTGTATTTGTACACATTTGTTTTTTTTCTGCTTCTTTTGTTTGTTATATCCCATACCTCTTATCAGGGGTGGACCCACCATAGGGTCAGGTAGGGCTGTTGCCTCCCGAATTTAAAAAAAAAAAAAATTCAAAAAGTGTGAAACTTTTTTTTTTTTTTAGTACAAGAACTATATATGAGACAGACTTAGGAGAATTCCATGACCAAATGAGATATGACACTAATGGCACAACTTGGGGAGCTACTCCCAAGTGTGAAACTTTTTGTGAGCTACCGTGTATGTTGGTTATTAATGTTACTGACACGTGACTTTGACTTCTATTAGTATTTTTATTATTTATTACAAAAGCTGCTTTTGATTCCTAATAATTTAAGTGGAAATTGTAACAATACCCATTTAAAAAGAGTAAAATTTGTTTTTACCCATTATTTTTAAAAAAATTGTTTTTAACCCTTCAAACAAATATATTTGATGGAATACCCAAATTACCCAAAATGCCCCTAGACATTTTTACAAAAAAACCCTGAACAGTTTAAAATTTACGAAAAACCGAAACGTGAAATTACGATTAAGCCCCTGCATATATATACCTCAAAACCGATCGATGGAAATCAGTTCCATCGATTTCTCACTCAAAAGCACACCAATTTTTGGAAAACCCGAACCCGATCGCTACCCGACGGAGAGATTGACGTTTCCGGCCATTCCCGCGACGTTGCCGACCTTCCCCGAGCAGCTCCTACCGTCGGCAAACCTGCAGAAAGTGCGAAGATTAGATTTTGATATATTTGTTGCATTTTTTATTGAGATTTGGGATTTTGAAATGTTTGTTGTGATTATGGATGTTAGTTTAGGATTATTAGGTTTAGAATATGTTGGATTTGATTGTGTTTGGTCGTTTTTGTGTCGAAAATGGCCGATTCCAACTAGAATAGGTTGGTTTTCCACGATCGGTTTTTCATTTCGGTTTTTCTGGTCACCGAAGTGAAAAACTGATCTTCAAAACCGATAATGGAAAACCGATCTGAAAAACCGATGATGGAAAACCGAAGTGAAAAAATCGATCGATTTCATTGACCGGTTTTTCAGATGCCTTAAAAAATCGATCGATTTCATTAACCGATTTTTCAGATTCCTTCAAAAACCGATTCAGTTTTTCAGTTTATTCCTTCAAAAACCGATTTCTTTGTTGTTTTTGTTTCCTACAGATGGATTTCAACTATAAATATAGTTCACAAACAATTGGCACACATACGAGCGGGAACACACATATTGGTCAAAGATTGGTTAGCAAGATAATTGTCGTTATTAATAGAAGAAATCTATATGATCGGTTCATGGAAGAATGTCCATTTGGACATATTTTAAAGATAACCAATAATACGGTTGCTGGTTCTGTGATTTTATGGGTGCTTGCTAGAGAGTTAAAGGTCACGGATGCACGGCGTGATGAGAGGTGATTTGAAATTGGGGGGAGAAGATATAGGTTTGGAAACAAGAGTTTCTGTTGGTGACCGGACTTCCTTTCGGGGGCATCGACCGTAAAATCTTTCAAATAGTGCCAAATGATCAAAACGGTCTCTTATGGCGAATGTTTAATGGAGTGTCGTCGGAGGTGAGGGAGTTGGTCACATTTCTTGAAGCAAGAAGTCATAGTGGGCAGCGAGACCATGCATGGCAGGATCCGATAAATGATGAAGATCTTTTGAAATTGGTGAATGTAGGGATTGCTTTCCATCTCTTTATGGGACTGGATGATAGGGCTAGGATTTATCCATTTATGTGGGTCTTGATTGAGAATACAGAGAGGTGGAAGACATTCCCTTGGGGCACATTATGCTATAGTGTCCTGTTGTCTTGTCTCGACAAAGCACTTAACGAAGAGCGGATCAAAAATCCGCCAAGAACCATTAATATTTATGGCTATGTGTTGGCGTTTCAGGTATAACTAATACGTTCAATATTTATTGCTTCTTTTTGTTACGGTTAATATATAGGGTTATATGTATGTTTTTAGTTTAATCAATTTTGCATTATATATTATCTGATCATTACTAATTATATGTATGTTTTTTATTTAATCATTTTTACATTATAGTGGTGGTTAGTGGAAGTGTTCCCAGTGTTACAGGAGAAGATATCAAAAAAGAACCGGAACCTCGAAAATGATCTACTAAGATGTATGAGACGATCACTGAAGAGAACACCGATAAATATACACAGCCTAAATGATTTCCCCCCCGTAAGTGGCAAATATAACCTAAATTTGTGTCAATTATTTGTTTGTTATAACTATCATTATTTATATTAAGTATATAATTGTAGTATAACTAAATATATTTATATAATGCAGATAGTTGGCACTGGGCCAACCTTGGAGCCTACTGACACCGAGAGGGAGATGGATTATTGGAAATCTTTTAATCCGAATCATATGGTTAATGAAGAAGTACATAAATGTGGCGGCGGGGGGAGTGATGATGATGATGACCAGGCCGACGATGACGATGGTTTGGATGATGGTGTAGAGGATGAGGATGAGGATGAGATAGAGGATGCTGATGAGGTGGAGGGAGAGGATGATGATGAGGTGGAGGGTGACGATTAGCCACTTAAAGACATCCGAAGCATGCAATCTGAATCAGAGGATACCTTATCAGAGTTGCGGACAAAGAAGGCACATGATGTACGACACGTAGATTATGAGGTACGAATATTCTATTTATAGAATAAAATTATTCAATTAATTTACATTGTAGTAAATGCAAATGATGTGGATATGTTGTGTAGTAGTACGGAGTGTGAAAGAGAGACGGAGTCTCTAAAAATGATAGACGAAGTGTAATTTGTTTAAATATGTAGGTTGTATTTCCCTGGATACTCAAAAAACAAGGGAGACTCTGTCAATTTTTTTTTAAAAATTCAGGGTAGTATATAAAATGATATATATATATATATATATATATGATTCTATGAAACAGGTGAAGCGGTTGTTTGAGTTTATCATGGATTTACAGAAGACAACCCATAAGAAGTTAAGTATGATGGATAGGAGGCAGAAGGCAACCTTTCAGATTGTAAGGGAGATGGATAGGAGGCTGAGACAGGTGGAAGAGCATTTAAAAATTCCCAAGTCTCCGGTTGGTGGGTATTATGAAGACGACGACGACGACGACAACGATGATGATGATGATGGTGGGAGCTTTGTCCAAGATGAGCACATGTATTACCCGTCACCACCACCACATCAGGATGAGGGTGTCCGTCGGTCGCCTATCGATGTAGGCCAGTCAGCCATCCATCAGGAGGAGTAGGGTGACCATCAGCCACCTCATCAGTCACCCCAGTAGGAGGAGAAGCAAGGTGACTAGCAGCCACCCCAGTAGGAGGAGGAGGAGGTCCAGGTAGACTATGTATCCCTATTATGTTTCTTTCTGAAATATAATTTACATGTTTTGTATATTATACATGTTTTTAATTTACATACATGACCATCAACCACCTTATCAGTCACCCCAGCAGGAGGAGGAGGAGGTCCAGGTAGACTGTGTATCCCTATTGTGTTGCATTCTGAAATATTTTTTACATGTTTTTAATTTACATACATGACCATCAGACACCCCATCAGGAGGAGGAGCAGGGTGACCAGCAGCCACCTCATCAGTCATCCCAAGAGCATGACCAGGTAAACTTTGTATCTCTATTGTGTTGCATTTTGAAATATAATTGTAAATATTAATATCATACATGTTTTTAATTTACTTACAGCTGCAGGACGAGAGCATCCTCGAACGGGGCAAACGAAAGACGAAGCCAGTAGCACCTCTACATATGCCATACACGGATCCGAGGTCGGCGAAAAAGAAAAAGATAGTGGCTCAACAGCAGGCGGAGGAGGTGGCAGAGGCTACAGATCCCGTAGAAATGGTCTATAATGAATATAAAGCTGCAACCACTTTGGATCTCAGGTATATTTAAAAAAAAAGGGTACTAATTTCTGCATCCTAGTTGTTAATGTAAGATAATTTATAATAATGCTTAATTCCTTTTTTTTTTTTTTTTAATGTAGGCGTTCAGTTGATCGTTATGGGTAGTGTGTGATACCGACCACATTGGTCACCCTCGAGAACGAAGACATGTGGTTGACTAATGAGCACATCGATTCTTATTTGATGTGCCTACGAAGAAAAGAGTGGAATGAGGTGGACGACAGTAGATACGCTGTCCATGGCACTTCTTTGTTTGTAAGTATTTACATTTAAGTTAGTTATGCATTTACAATTTCATGTCACGTTCGGTTGATCGGTAGTAACATGTTTAATTTATATCATGCAGGCTTTGATGACAGCGTATTATAGGCTACATTACATCAGCAGAGGTGTAAAATTTGATCCGGTTACAGCTGATGTACCCTCAGAATGGCTTGCGTACGGTCGTGGCAGATAGACGCATCAGTCCCGTAGTGGCGGGTTGATAGTGTAAGTATAGTTCGAAGGTTAATATTTATTATATGATTATCCGAACTAATCCTATAGCACTAACGTTTTGAAATGCAGGTGTTACTACCGTGTAGCCTCAATTAAGAACACTGGGTCCTATGTCAGGTGCGCCTTAGAGAGCAGAGGATCTTGATATATGATTCCATGGCGCATGTTGACCTAACTGCACGGCTATAGCCACTTGAGTCGCTGCTATGTTTGATGCCTATTTTGTTGTGGTTCATAGGATTTTATGAGCGGGCCCAGGTAGATATGCCACCCGTGGATGAGCGGTGGAAAGTTCAGCGTCTTAGCAGATCAGTTGTGCCCCAGCAACCTGATGGGTGAGTAAGTTTATAACTAATTAATATATATAGTCTTTATGTTATGATATTTAATTAATTTATTACTGATACAGGATGAGTTGCGGAGCATATGTGGCCATGTACGTACGCGACCTAGTGCTTTCAAACACGCGTACATGGAAATCAAGAAAAATCGAGACCGTTGCAGATGCCATTGCACTGAGGGCAAAGATTGCCAGAGACATATATATGTTTACGAAGCCTTTGTATAAAGTTAATAAATTTAGGAAATGGTTTGTAGACTCTGATGGGGAAATTGTATATAAATAAATTTAATTATATTTTAAATGTGTTCATTCTTTTTTTGATGTAATTACATTCTATATTTATAATGGCCAACAAATCATTTTAATTAAACATTTTAAGTAACATTGTATTTCCCTAAATTTAATTATATATATGATCATAACATGGAAAAAATAAATAATATTTCGTATTATTAATATTATTACTTTATCCCTAGCATTACACAATTATACATGTATTATGACTATAATTTATATGTATTATATTACTTATTAACATTAACTATAATTTATATTTTTGAAATGTTGATTTAATTAATTTGTAATATCAATATAGGAAGTTAATTATACTCTATATTATATACCACTTAATACTATAGATACAATCTTATAATACCAATCTAGATATTATATAATATATTACAATGATATCGGTTTAATGTTTATAATATATTTAAGTAAATAAATTAATAGTAATATATTATATATTTTACATGTATAATTAACTATTGTATAATGCTCATATAATATATTAACCGTATATAACATATTAATATGCACTCATTATATTATATCATTATGTTTATATTATTTAGGATTATATATTTAATATATTAACTACTATATACTTAAAAGATCATTGTATGATATCATCATGATAATATCATACAATATCAACATATATTAACATTAATATAATTATATCACACTGTATAATACAAATCTAGATATTAATTATTATTATAACATAAAATATACTATAACATAATACTATAACATAAATGTTAATACTATAACATTAAATATACATGTATTTATAACATTATTTATATTAATCCCAAATAATATAAACATAATTATACTAATATTCACAATAATTAATTATACATGTAAAATATATAGTATATGAATATTAATTTATTTACTTAAATATAATATAAACATTAAATTGATATCATAGTAATATAATAATTAATATCTAGATTAGTATTATATAAATGTATACAGTGTGATATTATTGTATTAATGTTAATATAATCTTAAATATAATGATAATATAATGTTAATATATTAACATTAACATATTAATATAATAAATGTTATAATATAATTATATTAACATTAACATATATTAATATATGTTAATGTTAATATATTAACATTAACATATATTAATATAATTATCTTAATGTTAATATATTAACATTAACATTTATTAATATAATGTAAATAATGTAACATTAACATATATTAACATTAATGTTCATATATTAACATTATATTAATATAATTATATGTTGATATTGTATGATATTATCATGATGATGATAATATAATGATCTTTTAAGTATATAGCAATTACAATATTATATATATAATCCTAACTAATATAAACATAATGATATAATATAATGAGTGCATATTAATATGTTATGTACGGTTAATATATTATATGGGCATTATACAATAGTTAATTATACATTTTAATGATATCATATATTAATATTAATTTATTGACTTAAATATTTTATAAACATTAAACTGATATCATTGTAATATATTATATAATATCTAGATTTGTATTATATATATTATTAACATTACATCCATATAAGTTATAAGCCATATTAGGATTATAGTTATAATAATTGTAAAATTATGTGAAATATATTAACCATATTAATATGATATATTAAGATAACACATATTATAGTAAAGATATATTTATTATTACTAATATCATACGAATATTAATAAATGATAAAATTAATATATAATGTTTTTAAAATAATGATATCGTTTGTAATAAAATTATACGCTCCCTAATCTATATAATATATTTACATACATCCGTATATAACGATTTGTAAAAATAATTCACTTAAAGGGAAATAAAATGAACATATAGATATAAATAAATTCAACCTAAGTAAATATCGGTTTTTAGGGACACATGAAAAACCGATATCGGTTTTTAAGGCCTGCTTAAAAACCGATCCACACTTGTCCAGGCCTGAAAGAAGCGGTGGCAAGTGGATCGATTTTCAAGTAGGCCTGGAAAACCGATACCGGTTTTTCAGGCTTATTCAAAAACCGATCTATGTACTTCAACGATATGGGAAATCAAAGGCAAGATGATCGGTTTTTCATCGAGTCTGGAAAACCGATACCGATTTTCCAGGCTTGGTGAAAAACCAATTTTTGTGGTTCCGAGCTGATATGAAATGATACAAAAACAATAGAAATGGAATAATAATTTATACAGCTGTATTAGTACATAATTGAGTAATTAACATAAAAACGTTTTACATAAAACATGCATGAACAAAATGTCAATCAATTGCTAATCATATTTTCGTCAGTAGCCACTTCTGGATCGAGAGTAGGAAACCATAGTATACATCGACGTTGGTTGTGTCCAGTCTCATGACACAAGCGGCATCTTCGAGAGTGTGGCTCATTTTCAGTAGCATTTGAACTCGTTCCAACATCCGCACCCACGTCTGCGCTTGTCCCTTCGCTGATAGAAGTTGGGGGTTAGGGCAACGAAGACGATTATGTCCCCTCTGACCACATCTTCCACACTTTTTTTGACGAGGATCTTCCCCAGCTGAAGGAATCCGAACCTCTTTCGGCCTACCTGCTTGTCTTTTACCTTTCGGTGGTAATACAACCATACTTCTAACTTCCGTTGAAACATTCCAACTGGCCAATTTTGGGACGGGATTAATCGGACGTGCATATGCGACTTTTAGACACTCCACGCTATAGCACTGATTGCAAAGTGTATCACAACTAACGCCCTTGAACCTGACATGTATCAACAATTTAAGTGTCACGTTATGACATGTAATACCGAAAAAAACAATGTATAATTACCATACCTGGCCACAACACATGCATGAACACATGGCAACTGATCAAGGTTCCACTGCTTACACGTACATGTGTGCTGTTGAATGTCAACCATCGCATCTCCTTTGCTGTAATGTATGACACTGTAATGATACGGTTCTGTAATGGGATGTACGCTACCTTCTGTGGATAAATCTTTTGCCAACATGATACGATCATATGCAGCGGTAGTAACATACGTTGTGAGCTTCTCAGCGGCAACACATCTATTATTAAACCATCTCTGTAATACATTTCTTACATATTCATATGCAGTTGTTATTGGCAAACGATGTGCTTGCATTATGCAATTGTTGAACGACTCTGCAATGTTGGTAGTCATCATTTCATATCTTCTTCTTGGACAATGTGCTCGTGACCACCTGCTCACTCCAGCCTTAACCAAAGCTCTATGTGTGGTTGGATGTAATGCACGTATTTCTTCCAATATTCTGTTGCATTCATTAGGCACATAACAATATGCTGCATTGTAAAATGCATTTTCACATCCGAACGCTTTTTACACTGTTGCTTAAGGTTTTGCCACAAGTGGAAAAAACATAACATGTGTGACTTCAGGAAAAGCTACTTTCATCCCATTCGATATGCTCTTATGATGATCCAATACGATCAGCAAATCGTCTGACACCCCGATTGCTCCTCTCAACTTTTTTAGGAACCAAGTCTATGAATTGTCCGACTCTCCGTCAGCAAATCCAAAGGCGATGGGATAAATCATCTCCGACCCATCTTTGCATGCAGCAAAAAAAATCACCCCTTTGTATTCACATTTTAAATGAATGGCATCAATAGCAACAACCGGTCTCATGTAAGACCGAAAACCCTTAATGGAAGCTCCAAGTGTAACAAAAGAATACAAAAACAGGTTGTTTTCATCTCTCTTAATTGTCGTCATTGTGCCGGGGTTTGAAAGTTTTAACATTTCAAAGTAGGACGGAAGCTGTTGATATGATTCATCCGCTTGCCCATATGTTAGTTTCTTTGCATATTGTAAAGCCTTCCAAACTTTACTATATAAGATCTGCACTCCATACTGCTCTAGCATTTCTCCAACCAAACGATTAGGTGTATAAAGATCTCTTCCCACCTTTCCTGCATACAATTTTCCGATCACAATAGCCTTCACACTCTTCATGTGTGATTCCATGGCTGTCTGTCGACACGTGTGTTCGGCTACATACTTCAACACAAACCACATTGAACAACCTTTTCTGCATCTTGCAAGAACAATAAAAGGACAAGTTTTATCTTTACAACCAGCTTCAAATCGCTCTGTGTTCGAACGTCTAACCCGATATTCAAACTTAGCTTTCAGAGCATATTCGCCAATAGCTATAGTCATTTCTTCTTTACTAGTAAAGAATGCTCCTTTATACAACGTACCACGTTGGTAGACGGTTGACGTAGCGCTTGAAGTAGCCTCAATGTCCCCCAATTCTACACCAAGAACAATCCAGTATGGTTGTGAAGGATTGTTCTGAAATTGTAAACCTGAAAATCTTAATTCTGGAAACTCTTCTGCTTCAACGACATCATCAAATCGAGTTTCCTCTTCATCACTATCTTCAGTTTGCTCTTCATCACTATCTCGTATCCCATCACCATTATCATCTGTGTCCCAATCTTCATCATCAGTACCATAATTCATATAGTCATCATTAAAGTCACGAATGAGACTTTCAACCAATGTAAATGGGGTGACAGAAGTATCAACTTGATTGCTCCCAATACCTGAAGTGAGATAAAAATGACTTTCAACCGTATGTGGATTTACAGGTCTATCCATATTTGCCTCGTCATGTCTTATGTCTGGTATTGAATCAGTGACAAATGGATGAATGGTACGCCTACTAACCCCAGCTCCAAAATCGTTTGCAATCTTATCGATATAAATCTCTTTAACATCAATATTTTTTATCACCATCAAACCAACAACACCAAGATCAGACATGATACGTATCTTTTTAACCTGACCATTTGTCGTACTTTGTAATAAATAATATATACGGATATCTCACATTCTTCTATCAATACCAGCCTCTCTGTATACAACGTCCACTAATACTGAAAAACTACTATTTTTGTAGACCCCACACATGATTGACTCCCCTCCAATGTAATTACATCCATTCCACTCTCCATCAAAGTTGATTACAACTGTCTCTTAAGTCATTCCTGTAACATTCAAATCAAATAATACTATTAAATCTCATTTCAATCGGGCAATATTATAAAATACAATCATATCGAATCATATTCAATACATAGAAACACAAACATATAAAAAACTATGAAAAATGTGGTAAATTCGATTTTTCAGTGAAGTTATCGGTTTTTCATTCTCTCAAAAACCGAAAAAACTGTGAAAAACCGTTCAATCGGTTTTATAGTGGCCGGATCGGTTTTTCAGCCACTGAAAAATCGGGATCGGTTTTTAGCCACGTACCGATTTTTCACTGTATGAAAAACTGATACCGGTTTTTCAGTGGCTGAAAAACCGATCCCACTGAAAAACCGTCACAACTCTTCAATCGGTTTTCCACAGAGTGGAAAACCGATTATCGCTCACAAAAAACCGATTTCGTTGCAGATTTTGTAGATTCCGTCGTAGATTTCAAAAAAATTTAGATCTTACAACCAAATCATTCTTATAGTCTTTTAGCTAGCAATATGAACAAAACAATCCAAAAACCAACCAAAAAAACTCATACATTACCTTTCAAACTCAAATGAAAGAAGAATCTTCAAAACCTTCAATGGTGTAAACTTGAATGGATCCAAAAACTTCAATGGATGAAGAAGCTCGAATGAATAATCCCCTAAATAGATTGTTTTTCAGCTGCAATGGATCTCAAAAATCATTGATAACCATTGATGGAGAAGAGAGAAAATGGAGGATATTGTTAGGATAAAGAATGTTATTTTCGTAATTTCATATTTGGGCAGAAGGTTATTTTCGTAATTTCATGTTTGGGCATTTTAGTGATTTTAACTTAAGGGTATTTTGGTAATCTTGGGTATACAATGGAAATAGTTTGTTTAAGAGGTCAAAAACAAATTTTTTAAAATAGCTGGGTAAAAACAAAAATTTCCTTTTGATTTGGGTAAAAAATATAAATCCCCCATAATTTAATTGTTCATCTTTATTATTATTTATTTTTAGATTTTAGCAGTTTCATGCCCAACATAGTTTTTTGGAAAAATCTTAAAAAACCGTACGACTTTTGACAGATTATTTATTTTCTCCATGCAATTTCATTTTTATCCAGAATATCCCATTCCATCACATTGTTAACAGAAAAGTTGACTAACATATGTAAAGGATAAAAAGACCAAACAGCCCCTAAATCTGACATGTGCATAGTTGTTAAAAAATTAATTGCAAAAGATTTTTTTAGCCTTATGACCGTTGCATGCACAATGGCTACTTCTGGACACTATAAAAAGCCAACAAACCTGAATGAAAACACATATACAAACTCACTAAAAATCCCACCAAACCTGCATGAAACTCACCCAAATATATCAAATATGTTAGGCCCTATTGTTTCGATGTATCAAATATATTAATGGACTTTAATATATGTTATCCATTGTATACATATATAATACCTAATAAACAATATACAATATATTGATAAACTGCATAGTATTTAATGGTTTATTCATATACGTATATGTTATACAATATATAATAATATTAATGATATGAATCAATCATGAATGACATGTTATTTGGGGCAATTGATCGCAAGGACAAGAAAGCTTATAACTTTACTGGTATATATACTATTGTGATCGTTTTATGGATGAGGACTATGATTTTGATATACTATATTTATATCAAATATGTAAACTATTATAATAGGGTATATATGCTATTATGATATGGTTATAAATATAATAATAGTGTTATATGGGTTACCATATCATACTAATTTGATATAGTAGTATATTGGGTTATAATTAATGATTACAAGTTATTTATACTATTCATACTATATTATATAATCATATTAGTTGTAATAATCTATATTATAATTAATTAAATAATATAACCTTACAGAGAATTCACATAACTATTATAATGTTGTAACACCTATAATACTTAATATATTTATAATATATATTAAATATATGTATCAATAATGATATTAAATATTAATAATAAATATTATATATAAACCCCTATAATATATAGGATATATATGGTTAATCAATATATTATAATGTATTAAATTATTTTAAATTAATACGTATAATAGGATAATAACTACATTATTTGATGAGAGTGTATAATAGGTGTATATTATTATAATTAATAAACTTTAATTATGACAAATGTTATGATGTATAGATAACTCCTGCATATGAATCATTTTATATTATACAAACAAGGACATTAAGAGGACCCAATCCGAATTCTCTCTAATGAACCTAATGAGCCTACCGGGTACCCCACGAGACCCTTCTGAGGTCCAACTAATAGAACCCAAAAGGACGTCTTAGAGCGAACTCGTATCTATAAACAACTTTGTTAAGCAATGAATCTGAAAACATTATCATAATTATAGCTAAAACATTATCTAAAGTAGGCATATCAATATGTTTACATAAAATGTCTACAAAATATTGTTCAAATTTCAAAGTACACGTAATAACATAATTTATAATAACATTAAAACACAATGGTTACAAAAGAACAATGTCGTGTCATCAGTCATCTAACGCACCTAGTTTGATCGCGACGGACTGGTACCCTGATTCCTCGTTCCTGCACCTGGGAGATTTTTATAACATAAAATCAAAATAATTTGTAAGCTATAAAGCCTAGTGAGTGTGTAAGGGTTTTGCTAAATCTAATTTTTATAAATTTGCCCCCAAAAATATTTTTCTTTAAAAGAATTTATTTTCTGAAAACTTGGATTTTATAAATTTTTCTTTAATGCTTTCACAAGCTTTTCTAAAATACTTTCTAAAATGTTTTCTTTCTAAAATCTGCTTTTTATGATATACCTCTCCTTCTAAAATCTGTGTTAATAGGAAACCTAAGGAAAGCTACAACCACATGAACGGGTAGACCAGCTCCGCTCAGTATAGGGGGTCACATGGTGAAATATCTATCATCGCACACCGTGACAAGCTACAAAGACATCTCGCTATTGCGTGGCGGAACTATCATCGCACATCGCAAACGAGACAATACCCCACAGGTGTAGAAGGACTCAACAGACATGACAGACTCTATCCTCCCGATGTTAGTAGGATTAACCCTTCCAACACTTGCCCTACAATGTGGGATATACCGGCCTGATCTAATGCTAAAAGCTATGTCTATATATAAGCTTGGGTTGTTTCACTAGTCTTTTAAAAATCTTTTCTTTTTATGGTTCAAATAAATATCTTTTGTGCTATAAACATGGAAAATACTATATATCACATACCATAAATTAAATAAGATATTTATTTTCATGCTAGAATATAAAAATATTCATAAGCTAGAACGAATGATGAAAAGCTAGAATTGATTTCATAATAATCTGAAAATTATTCAAATAAAACATTTGCACGCTCACCGCTTGTTTTCCACTTCATGTGAATCGCTTCTTCAACGACCTCCTCTCAGCTCGCTGTCACTTACACTTATTCACAAACGAAACCCTTGCTTAGCGAGTTAAACTATTATCTTTATCTCTTAATTTCATGAGCTGCTAAAGACTGCAATACTGTCAGTCCAGCTCGAGCTGTAAGTTCACACCTCAGCTTGCTCCAGCTCGTATCTCAGAGCTCCTGCCTTGCTCAGCTTAGCCTGAACTAAATGCATTCCTCTTCAACGAGCTCGCTCAACTCACTCTCTTAGCAGGCTGAGAACTTTTTTTTTTTTTTTAACTCAGGTCGGTCCTCATACCTCTCAACTCGCCCTTGCAAGCTATTGCCTTAGGCCAACTTGGCCAGGCACCCCTGATGGGGCTGTAACCTCACTTAGCTCCTTTTTCCGAGCTCGCACTCTAGCCCAGTCTAGACAGGCGAGATGGAGAGCAACAAGCATAACCTAGTTCATTCTCCAGTTCAACCATCTCGACTAGTTGAAATGCGCCAAGGACCTCCTTCAGCTCGCATCTCGCAAGCTCCTATCCTGACTCACACATGCCTACTCTTAGAACTTCTTTCTCTAGACTTTTATATTTTATATTACCACAAACATATCTCAATCTCATTTCACATACGTACACTAAATCAACATATTACTAGATTCTTTACCAATTTCTCAGGTCGCGACCTCATCAGGTTCAACGACGGAAACTAAATTATCTAAATCTACAAGCAAACCACCACATCCCAGAATTATTCTCAGTCATATAACTTAGCGGATTCCTTCTCAGCCTTGTTGCCTTGCTTTCACACTCGCTTTCAATTTCAAATCACCAAATCTATACATCAAAAATCACATTAATCACTTGCAAACCCAGAAGTTGTTCTTGGTAGCTTTGCATCAACACAAAACCATAAGAACTCATTCTTAGCACCCAAATCTTACTAGATATGGTTCCTCACCTTCCAAATTAGCTTGTTCTTCCTAAAAAATGACAGAAATAAGCCTGGAATAACTGCAAATATCCCTTTCTTTCCTTCTATCGGCGACAGCTTCCTCTCATTCTCTCTTTTCCAAATTTTTCTTCTGCTGACAAACCTACCATATATCTATATTTATAGGTGTGGGGTTAAGCTCGTTGTTCACCCTTAAACTTCTTTAATATTACGCTTTTACCAGATTCTAGAGAATTCTTCTCTTTTCTGCAATATCATTGTCTTTTCCTCATATTTACAATTATGTCATTTTTTACAAAATCTTTTATTTTTACCAATTTATCTCTCAACTTTTAATATTAAATTTTACCCTTGCTCCTTTCGGAAACCCTCTAAAAATTCAACTTCATCATAGGACACCTTAAAATTCCTTTTTTTTTTTTATAAGTAAAAATCATCTCATTCTGTACATGGATACAGTACAACTTGGGGAAGAGCATTACAATTCTTCCCCCCTTATAAAAATTTCGTCCTCAAAATTTATATACCATATTGAAAAAGATGGGGGTATCTCTAATACATCTGATCTTCATGCTCCCAAGCAGCTTCTTTTACTTCGCAGGACTTGCTCTCTACGGTGTAATATTTACACCGGTTCTTCTTCATAAGTCAGGTTCATTCTTAACTCCACTGGGTGCTCACTAAATATGTGGGAGAAATCTGGAATGTACTTACAGAGCATGGATACATGAAACACATCATGAATCTTACTTAACTACTGTGGCAGTTCCAACCTATAGGCCACGGGTCCCACTCTCTCCACGATCTCGTACGGTCTGATACAACGCGGACTTAGCTTCCCATGCTTCCCAAATCTGAGCACGCCCTTCCATGTGGATATCATAAGAAACACTTTATCACCAACTTCGATCTCGAAGTCCCTACGGCGGTTGTCCGTATAGCTCTTTTGTCTATCACTCGTCATTTTGAGTTTATCTCTGATAATCTTAATCTTGTTTGTAGTCATTCAGACAAACTCGGGACCTATCAGATTCTCTTCACCTACCTCGTACCAGTATACTAGAGTTCTACACTTTCTCCCATACATAGCTTCATATAAAGCCATGCCTATGCTGGCCTGATAACTGTTATTGTATGTGAACTCTACGAGCTGTAGGTACGTATCCCAACTCCTTTTGAATTCCAAAATATACGCTCTGAACATGTCTTCAAGCGTCTGGATAGTTCTTTCTGATTGACCATCCATCTGTGGATGAAAAGCCGTGCTGAAGTCCAGTCGAGTACTTAGAGCCTTCTACAAGCTCAGCCAAAACTTGGAAGTAAATTTGGGATCTCAGTTTGATACCAAGGAAACCAGTATACCATGGAGTCTAACTATCTCATCAATGTAGAGTTGCGCTAACTTACTAAAAGGGTAGTTGCTCCTGATTGGCAAGAAATGAGCGGACTTCGTCAATCTATCTACTATCATCCATATGGCATCATGCCCCTTTTGACTGCGCGGGAGCCCTACAACAAAATCCATGGTAATATTCTCCCACTTCCATTCAAGGATAGAAAGCGACTATAGTAGTCCTGTTAGTTTCTGATGTTTTGCTTTTACTTGCTAACAGATAAGACACCGAGATACGAATTCAATGATCTCTCTCCTCATCCTTTTCCACTAATAGTGCTCCTTTAGGGTGCAATACATCTTCATACTGCCCGGATGTAGGGTGTGCGCTGATGAATGGGCTTCTTCCATGATCTCTCTTTTCAAATCGCTAATATCTGGCACGCATAAACATCGTTCCACCACCAAGATACCATCTTCTCTTATCGTAAAATCTGTCGGCGTCCTCCCTCGATCTCTTGTCTTATCTTTACCAACTGGGGATCCTGTCATTGCTATTCCCTTATCTGATCTATCAAAATGGGGCGAACATAAAAAGCAGCTAATAATAGTCCTGAGTCTACTACACCTAGCCAGACTCCCAATGAACTTAATTCCATTAGAAATGGAAGATATACTATCCTTAAATGAGCTAGGGAACTCATAGGTCATGTGCTCAATGCATCTGCCACTACATTGGCCTTCTCAGGGTGGTACTCTATTGTACAATCATAATCTTTAATCAACTCTAACCATCGTCGTTGCCTCATATTTAGCTCTCTTTGAGTGAATAGATACTACAAACTTTTGTGATTTGTAACGATTTGGCAAGGAACACTATAGAGATAATGCCTCCATATTCGCAGCGCAAATACTACGGCTGTGAGCTCTAAATTGTAGGTAGGGTAGTTCTGCTTGTACAGCTTCAACTGCTTGGAAGCATATGCTACAACTTTACCATTCTGCATCAGAACACACCCTAAACCTTGTCTTGAGGCATCACTGAAGATAGTAAATCCATTCTCCCCTATTGGTAAAGTTAACATTAGCTTGTTGAAACTCTGCTGACAGATGTCTGACCATTCAAGCATTTCTTCTTTTCTAGTTAACCTGGTCAATGAGGTTGCTATCCTGGAAAACCTCTCTACAAATTTTCTGTAGTAGTTTACCGGTCCGAGGAAACTCCGGACCTCGGTAACATTTATAGGCGGTTTCCAACTCGTTATTGCTTCTATCTTCTAAGGATCTATACTGATTCCTTCAACTGATACTACGTGACCTAAGAAAGAATTACTGTCTAGCCAGAATTGGCACTTACTGAATTTTGCATACAGTTGATGCTCTCGTAGGGTCTGTAGCACTATCCAGAGATGCTCTGCATGCTCCTCATAGTTGTTTGAATACACCAAGATATTGTCGATGAACACGATCACAAACTTATTTAGATATGGCCTGAAGATCCTGTTCATTAGATCCATGAATGTTGTTGGGGTGTTAGTCAACCCGAATGACATGACTAAAAACTCATAATGCACATATCTAATCCTGAAAGCAGTCTTCGGGTCATCCTCTGCGTGAATCCTTAGTTGATGATAGTCTGACCTTAGGTCGATCTTTGAATACATTCTGGATCCCTGTAGTTGATCGAATAGGTCATCAATCCTTGGGAGCAGATATTGATTTCGTATCGTTACCTTGTTCAGCAGCTACGTGTAGTCAATACATAGTCTCAAGCTCCCATCTTTCTTCTTGACAAATAGCACTAAAGCTACCTAAGGTGACTGACTGGGTCGAACAAATCCCTTATCCAGTAGTTCTTCGATCTGCGTTTTCAATTCTCTCAACTCGACTGAGGCCATTCTATACGATGGGATGGAAATTGGCTAGGTTCCCAGTAACAAATCTATTTCGAATTTCATTTCTCGATCTGAAGGTAATCTTGGAAGATCTTCCGGGAACACATCTAGGAAGTCTCTAACTACTGGGATATCCTCTAAGCTCGCTTTGTCGTACCTCTTCTTCACTGCATAAGCTAGGTATCCTTGGTAGGACTTCCCGAGCATCTTATTAGCCTCCATTGTTGATATGATGCTGGTAGAAAGTGATCTCCGCATCCCACGAAAAATAACATTTGCCTCTTCAGCTTTGGGAAATCTTACTTCTTTTCGAAAACAGTCCACCAGGCGTGTTGCATGGACAATTAATCCATTCCCAATATTACATCGAAGTCATGGATGTCTAATACAATCAAATTCGCCGGGAACTCTCTCTCTTCAATGATTACTATACTCCCCCGGAATACTCTCTTTACTTGAAGGGAACCTCCCGTAGGGGTGGACATTACTATGCTACAATCTAGAGGTTCCAGTTCGATACCACTAACCTTAGCAAACCTCTTATACACGAATGAATGAGTAGCCCCGGGGTCCACCAATGCATATGCGTCACAGTTGAAGACTGAAATAACACCTCTCATGACCTCCGGGGTGGCATCTACCTTTTGTTGGGTCACTGCAAACACTCTGGCCTGGGTATGAGGTCTGTCTGACTGACCTCTGGAAGGTACACCTCTACCTAATACGCTACTAGGCTAGCCAGAACTAGAGGTTCCTCTAGCTTAGGATCCCCTCTGAACAAATCCTCAACCTTCACTAGTCTGCCCTGGCGCAACGGCTCTAATCTCTGGTTAGGCGGTTGGAGCCACATTTGGGCAGTCTTTCATAAAATGGCCCTCCTACTCTCATCTAAAACATCCAGTGCTACCTCTAAAACATTCTCCCGGATACATCCTTCCGCAGTTCTTGTATACCGGTCAGTTCTTCCAACTATCATTGCTACTTCCGGAGCCAACTGATTGCTTTACTAAGCCTTGACTAGATTGGGTCCCTTGGCTTGACCTTCGACTGCCTGATCTATCTAACAACTCTCCACTCCTGGTGAATTTGCTAGGTCCTTTGGAGAAATTTCCTAACCATCTGCATTTCTGAATTGTCTTCTTTGGCCTTGGTATAGCTTCGATGCTTTTTTCCACTCTGACAGCTACCTCTACTAACTCGTCATACTACGAATGAGCTGTTGATACTACATAAGCTCAAACCTTTGGATTTAGGCTTGTTGTGAATTTCTTGGCCTTCTACTCCTCATCGATCGCTATAAAGGGTACTATGCGAACCAATTCTGAAAATCTTCTCTTGTAATCTACTGCAGATAAGTTGCCTTACTCCAACTTAAAGAATTTTTTAATCCTTGCATCCTGATACCTTTTCGAGTAGAACTTATCCATGAATTCCTACTTGAATAGCGCCTATGATACTCCTGCTACGTTCTGTCTCTAGATGGCCTTCCATCAGTCTTTTGCTCTGTCTTTCAAGAGAAAGGCAAAAAATGCTACCATTTGATTCTCTGAGCAGCCCATGACTTGAAAGATCTCCTCATTAGTCTCTAACCACGATAATGCGCACTCCGGGTCGTCAGTCTCGTTGTAAGGCCTAGCACCCAATTTTCGAGCGCGTTCGATGAAAACTCTTAATTCTCGTGGCTGATGAAATACAACCACCCAAACTTGAGCTAGTTGCTCCATATTCATATTCCCACCTGCATGCTGCACAGGTCTCGAAGGTCCGACTTGCTCTTGATCTATAGGCACGTTGACGGACTCGTCAACGTGTCCCTCTCCTGGTGCGGGTACCTGAGCAACTGCTCTCTTAGATGGGCGACCTCGACGACACATGATTCTGTGAATTTAAAATCATAAAATGTATGGAATCAATGTTAAAATCGTAATATCAAAACTTTAGGCAATTTCTGAAAATTTCTGTCGAAAATAAGGTTTTTGAAAAACCTTTTGCCTGAAACTTTTCTAAAACATTGGCTCTGATACCAAACTGACAGAATTTTATCCGAATTCCCTCTAATGAACCCAGTGGGCCTGCCAAACACCCCACGAGACTCTTCTAAGGTCCAAGTAATAAAACCTAAAAGAATGTTGTAGAGCGAACCCGTATCTATAAATAACTTTGCTAAGCAATGAATCTGAAAACATTATCATAATTATAGCTAAAACATTATCTAAAGTAGGCATGTCAACATGTTTACGTAAAATGTCTATAAAATATTGTTTAAATTTCAAAGTACACGTAATAACATAATTAATAATAACATTAAAACACAATGGTTACAAAAGAACAATGATATGTCGTCAGTCGTCTGATACACCAAGGTTGATCACGGCGAACTAGTACCCTGATTCCTTGTTCCCGCACTTGAGAGGTTTTTATAACATAAAACCAAATAGTTTGTAAGTTATAATGTCTAGTTAGTGTGTAAGGGTTTTGCTGAATCTAAATTTTATAAATTTCCTCCTAAAAACATTTTTCTTTAAAATAATTTATTTTCTGAAAACTTGGATTTTATAAATTTTTCTTTAATGTTTTCACAAGCTTTTCTAAAATACTTTCTAAAAGGGATAATCTCAATTTTCCCCCTGTAGTTAAAAAATCATTTGAAAAAAATGAATGTCGGGGGGAAATTGGCTATTTCGTCAAATTACAGGGGGAAAATTGGGATTATCCCTTTCTAAAATCTGCTTTTCATGATATGCCTCTCTTTCTAAAATCTGTGCTAATGGGAAATCCAAGGAAAGTTACAACCACATGAACGGGTAGACCAGCTCCGCTTAGTGTGGGGGTTCATGTGGTGGAATATCTATTATCGCACACCGTGACAAGTTACAAAGACATCCCGCTACTGTGTGGCGGAACTATCATAGCACATTACAAGCAAGACAATACCCCACAAGTGTAGAAGGCGACTCGACAGACATGATAGACTCTATCCCCCCGATATTAGCAGGACTAACCCTCCCAACACTTGCCTTACACTATGGGGTATACCGGCCGAATCTAATGCTAAAAACTTTGTCTATCTATAAACTTGGGTCGTTCCACTAGTCTTTTGAAAATCTTTTCTTTCTATGGTTCAAATAAATATCTTTTGTGCTATAAACATGGAAAATACTATATATTGCATACCATAAATTAAATAAGATATTTATTTTTATGCTAGAATATAAAAATATTCATAAGCTAGAACAAATGATGAAAAGCTAGAATTGATTTCATAATAATCTGAAAATTATTCAAATAAAACATTTGCACGCTCACCGCTTGCTTTCCACTTCACGTGAATCGCTTCTTTAGCGACCTCCTCTCAGCTCGCTGTCACCTACACTTATTCACAAATGAAAACCTTGCGTAGTGAGTTGAACTATTATCTCTATCTCTTAATTTCATGAGCTGCTAGGGACTGCAATACTGTCAGTCCAACTCGAGCTGCGAGCTCACACCTCAGCTTGCTCCAACTTGCACCATTAGCTTGCTCCAGCTCGCATCTCAGCAAGCTCCTGCCTCGCTCAACTCAGCCCGAACTAAGGGCATTCCTCTTCAGCGAGCTCGCTCAACTCACTCTCTTAACGGGCTAAGACCTTTTTTTTTTTTTTTTTTTAACTCAGGTCGCTCCTCATATCTCTCAGCTCACCCTTGCGAGCTACTACCTTAGGCCAACTTGGCCATGCACTCTTGATGGGACTGTGACCTCACTCAACTCCTTTTTACCAGCTCGCACTCTAGCCCAGTCCAGACAGGGGAGATGGAGAGCAACAAGTATAGCCCAGCTCGCTCTCCAATTCGACCATCTCGACTAGCTGAAATGCGCCAAGGATCTCCTTTAACTTGCACCTTACGAGCTCCTATCCTGACTCATGCATGCCTACTCCTAACATTCCTTTCTCCAAACTTTTATATTTTATATTACCACAAACATATCTCAACCTCATCTAACATACGTGCACTAAATCAACATATTACTAGATTCTTTACCAATCTTTCAAGTCACAACCTCATCAGGTTCAATGACAGAAACTAAATTATCTAAATCTACAAGCAAACCACCACAACCCAGAATTATTCTCAGCCATATCACTTAGCAAATTCCTTCTCAGCCTTGTTGCCTAGCTTTCACACTCGCCTTCAGCTTCAAATCACCAGTTCTATATACCAAAAGTCACGTTAATCACTTGCAAACCGAAAAGTTGTCTAGCTTCTCACCAACACAAAACCATAAGAATTCATTCTTAGTACTCAAATCTTACCAGATTTGGTTCCTCACCTTCCAAATCAGCTTGATCTTCCTCAAAAATGGTAGAAATCCGCTTGGAATAGCTGTAGATCTGCCTTTCTTTCCTTCTGCCGACGACAGCTTCCTCTCCCTCTCTCTTTCCCAGATTTTTCTTCCACCGATATGCACATCACACACCTATATTTATAGACATGGGGTTAAGCTCGTTGTTCACCCTTAAACTTCTTTAATATTACACTTTTACCAGATTCTAAAGAATTTTTCTCTTTTCCCCAATGTCCTTATCCTTTTCTCATATTTACAAATATATCATTCTTTACAAAATCTTTTATTTTTACCAATTTATCTCTCAACTTTTAATATTAAATTTTACCCCTGCTCCTTCCGGAAACACTCTAAAAATTCAACTTCATCATAGGACACCTTAAAATTCTTTTTGTTTTTTTAATTTTTTTATAAGTAAAAATCATCTCATTTCGTACGTAGATACAATACAACTTGGGGAAGGGCGTTACAAACACTAAAACCAATGACATTTAATACGTAATAAAATTATATCAAATAGAATACTTAAAATATTAATAACCATAATTTTTATCATAATTAAAGTTTACTAATTAAAATAATATACACATATTATATATTACTTATATGTTATATATATTATGATTATATATAGTTTTAACTATTTAAATAATTATGCACGGTATATAATAATGACTCATATAGAGGTGCATATTATTATAAAACTATGATAAAGGGTTTATTTAAAATTAATTAATATAATACATAGTTATTAACATTACTTAATATCTAACCATTTATTTTACTTTTATTGTGACAAGACCCAACCTGGATTCTCTCTGATGAACTCGGTGGTCCTGCCGACCACCTCACGAAACCCTTCCGAAGTCTAACTATTAAGACCAAAAAGGGTGTCATGAATCAGACATGTATCAATAAATAACTTTACTAAACAAGAAAACCATCTATCTTAAAATTTCTTCTCAATATCCATATCAATCATGTTGTGATTTAAAACATTATCATGAATATGCAAAAATCTAAAATAGGCATGTCATCATGGTTATATAAATATTCTACAAAATATTATTCAAATTCTAAAATATGCACGATAACATAATTGATAATAACATTAGAAACACAGTGATCACAGAAGAAACAATGCAGCGTCGTCTGTCGTCTGACTCACCTAGCCTGATCACGGTGGATTAGTACCAAGACTCCTTGTTCCTGCACCTGGGAGGTTTTGTAACATAGAATCAAAAATAATTGTAAGCTATAAAGCCTAGTCAGTGTGAGGATTTGATTAAACTAAATTTTTTATAAAATATCTCCCAAAAACATTTTTCTTCAAAAAGTATTTGTTTTCGAAAACTTAAGTTTTATAAAATTTTCTATAGGAATTCAAAATCGTTTTCAAAAATAATGTTTTTCTAAAACCTACTTTTTAAAAGCATGCTGCTCTTACTAAAATCTATACTAATGGGGAACCCAAGGAAAGCTACAACCACATGAATGGATAAACCAGCTCCGCTCAGCGTGGGGGGTCACATGGCAGAATAACTATCATCGCACACCATGACAAAGCTACAAAGACACCCCGCTACTGTGTGGCGGAACTATCATCGCACACTGCAAGTGAGACAATACCCCACAAGTGTTAAGGGTGACTCGATTGACATAACAGACTCTATCCCCCCGATGTTAACAGGACTAACCCTCCTAAAACTTGCCCTACACTGTGGGGTTTACCGACCAAGTCTAATGTTAGAAGGTCTATCTATCAATAAGCTTGTGTCGTTCCACTAGTCCTCGAAAATTTTTATTATTATTTTTTTTTTTACTCTTCTATATTTCAAATAAGCTAATTTTTTCATACTAAGCATAAACTATTGATGGGCTAAAATAATTTATGAGAAATTATATAATAAATGCAGAAAAATCTGAAAAGCATTTAACATAAGAAAAATCTTTTCACACTCACTGCTTGCTGTCCTAATCACTTATGCCAATGCTTCCGCGACCTCCTCAGCGACATCCTCTCAGCTGGCTGACACTTACACTTATTCACAAACGAGACCTTCACTTAGCTAGCTAAATTATTATCTCTAACTTCTAATCCATATAAGCTACTAAGGACTACAATACTGTCAGTCCAGCTCGAGCTGCGAGCTCGCTCCAGCTCACCCCTCAGCGAGCTCCTGCCTCGCTCAGCACAGCTCGAACAAAAGGCATTGACCTTCAGCAAGCTCGCTCAACTTACTCCCTTAGCGAGCTGAGATCTTTTCTAGCTCAGGTCGCTCCTCATACCTTTCAGCTCGCCCTTACGAGCTACAGCCTTAGGCTAGCTCTGTCAAGCACCCCTGTTAAGCTGCGACCTGACTCAACTCTTCTCCACGAGCTCACACTTCAGCTCAGTCTAGACAGACGAGATGGAGAGCAACAGGCATAGCCCAACTCGTTCCCAAGTCGACCATCTTAACTGGCTGAAGTGCGCTAAGGGCCTCCTCTAGCTCGCACCTCGCTAGCTCTTGCCCTAACAACTCAGCTAACACACACACACACACTAAAACAACATATCATCAGTTCTTCACCAAATCTTAGGTCGCGACCTCATCATATTCAACGACACAAACTAAATCATCCAAATCCATGAACAGAGCACCACAATCAACATCATTTCTCGGCTATTTCACTTACCAGACTTTTACTCAACCTTTTGCCTTGCTTCTTCGCTCGCTTCCGGCTTTAAATTACCAGATCTACACACCAAGAATCTTGTTAAACACTTGCAACCTAGAAGCTGTTCTCGATAGCTTTTCACCAACACAAAACTATAAAAACTCATTCTTATAACTTAAATCTTACCAGATCTGCTCCTTAAATCTGTTCTTCTCCTTCCAACAGCTTGATCCTCCTCAAAAATAGTAGAAATCAGCTCGGCACAGCTGCAGATCCACCCTCTTGCTTCTGTCGGCGACAGTTTCTCTTCCTCTCTCTTTCTTCTTCAATTTTCTTCTACCGACATACCCACCACACACCTATATTTATAGGTATGGGTTAAGCTTGATTTCACCCTTGAACTTCTTTAAAATTATACTTTTACCAAATTATAGAGAATTATTCATTTTTTCCCAATGTCCTTTTCCTTTCCTCATATTTATAATTTTACCATTCTTTATAAAATCTTTTATTTTTACCATTTTACCCTCAACTTTTAATATTTAATCTTTCTTCCAATCATCTCGGAAACTCTATAAAAATTAAATTGCACTTCCAAATACTCTAAAAATCCTTTTTATTATTTTATAAATAAAATTTATCTCATCCCGTACTTAGATACAGTACAACTTGGGAGAGGACGTTACAATTCTTCCCCCCTTATAAAAATTTTGTCCTCGAAATTTACATACTATACTGAAAAAGATGGGGTACCTTTAATACATCTGATCTTCATGCACCCAAGTAACTTCTTCTACATCATGATTCCTCCATAATACTTTCACTAAAGGGATAATTTTACTTCACAACACTTGCTCTCTACGGTCTAATATCTGGATCGATTCCTCTTCATAAGTGAAATTTGTTCTTAGCTCTACCGGTTGTTCCTTAAGTATGTGGGAGGGATCTGCAACATACTTACGGAGCATGGATACATGGAATACATCATGAATCTTACTCAACTGTTGGGGCAACTTTAATCTATAGGCCACAGGTCCTACTCTCTCCACGATTTCGTACGGACCGATATAGCGCGGACTCAGCTTACCACACTTCCCAAATCTGAGCACGCCCTTCCACGGGGATATCCTGAGAAATACTTTATCCCCAACTTCAAACTCAAGGTCCCTACGACAGTTGTCTACATAGCTCTTTTGTCTATCATTTGTTATCTTAAGCTTGTCCCTAATGATCTTAATCTTATCTGAAGTCATTTGGACAAGCTGGGGACCTATCAGCTTCTTCTCGCCTACCTCATACCAACATACTGGAGTTCGGCACTTCCTTCCATATAGAGCTTTATATGGAGCCATACCTATGCTGACATGATAACTGTTATTATATGCAAACTCCACAAGCTGTAGATATGCATCCCAACTCCTTTTGAATTCCAAGGCACACGCTCTAAGCATGTCTTCAAGCGTTTGGATAGTTCTCTCTGATTGGTCGTCCGTTTGGGGATGAAAAGTCATGTGAAAGTCCAATCGAGTACCTAGAGCCTTCTGCAAGCTAAGCTAAAACTTGGAAGTAAATCTAGGGTCGCGATCTGATACAACAGAAACCGATATACCATGGAGTCTCACAATCTCATCTATGTAGAGTTACGCCAATTTGCTATAGGGGTAATTGCTCTTGATTAGCAGAAATGGGCGGACTTCGTTAATCGGTCTACTATTACCCATATGGTATCATGCCCCCTTTAACTATGCAAAAGCCCTACAACAAAATTCATTGTAATATTCTCCCACTTCCATTCAGGGATGGAAAGTGGCTGAAGTAATCCTGGCAGTTTTTGATGTTCTGCTTTCACTTGCTGACAGATGAAACAACGGGATACGAATTCGATGATCTCTCTCTTCATCCCTTTCCACTAATAGTGCTCCTTGAGGGTGCGGTACATCTTCGTGCTGCCCGGATGCATGGCATACGTTGATGAATGGGCTTCTTCCATGATTCCTCTTTTCATATCACTAATATCTAACAAGCATGGACATTGTCCCACCATCAAGATGTCATCTTCCCTGATAGTGAAATCCGCTCGACGTCCTTCTCTAATTTCTTGTCTTATCTTTACCAACTGGGGATCTTGCCACTGCTGTTCCCTTATCTGATCTATCAGAATGGGGCGAACATAAAATGCAGCTAATAAAGCCCGTAAGTCTACTACACCTAACCAGACTCCTAACAATCTCAATTCCACTAAAAGTGGAAGATATACCATCCTCGAATGAGCTAGGGAACTCGCAGGTCGTCTGCTCAATACATCTACCACTACATTAGCCTTCTCGGGGTGGTACTCTATAGTACAATCATAATTTTTAATCAATTCCAACCGCCGCCGCTACCTCAACTTGAGCTAATTGCTCCATATTCATATTCCCACCTACGTGCTCCACAGGTCGCGAAGGTCTAAATTAATCTTGACCTATGGGCACGTTGACGGACTCGTCAACATGTCCCTCCCCTGGTGCGGGTACCTGAGCAACTGCTCTCCTAGATGGACGACCTCGACGACGCATGATTCTGTGAATTTTCAAATCATAAGATGTACGAAATAAATGTTAAAATCATAATATCAAAACTTTTAAGCAAATTCTGAAAATCGTTGTTGAAAGTAAGCCAAAAAAAATCACTTGTTCGAAACTTTTTTGAAGCATTGGCTTTGATACCAAACTGATAAGACTCGACCCGAATTCCCTCTAATGAACTCGGTGGTCCTGTCGGGCACCCCACAAAATCCTTCTGAAGTCTAACTATTAAGACCCAAAAGGATGTCATGAAGCGGACCCGTATCAATAAGTAACTTTACTAAACAAGAAAACCATCTATCTTAAAATTTCTTCTCAATATCCATGCCAATTATGCTGTGATTTAAAACATTATCATGAATATGCAAAAATCTAAAATAGGCATGTCGTCATAGTTATATAAAAATTCTACAAAATATTATTCAAATTCTAAAATATGCACGACAACATAATTGATAATAACGTTATAAGCACAGTGTTCACAGAATAAACAATACAGCGTCGTCTGTTGTCTGACCCACCTTACTTGATCGCGGCGGACTGGTACCTTGATTCCTTGTTCCTGCACCTAGGAGGTTTTGTAACATAAAACCAAAAATAATTGTAAGCTATAAAGCCTAGTGAGTGCGAGGGTTTGATTAAACTAAATTTTTTATAAAATACCTCTCGAAAACATTTTTTCTTCAAAAAATATTTGTTTTTGAAAACTTAAGTTTTATAAAATTTTCTTTAGAAATTCAAAAGCTTTTTCTAAAATAATGTTTTTTTGAAACCTGCTTTTTAAAGGTATGCTGCTCTTACTAAAATCTATACTAATGGAGAACCCAAGGAAAGCTACAACCACATGAACGGATAGACCAGCTCCGCTCAGTGTGGGGGGTCACGTGGCGGAATAGCTATTATCGTACACCGTGACAAAGCTACAAAGACACCCCGCTACTGCATGGCAGAACTATTATCGCACACTGCAAGCGAGACAATACTCCACAAGTGTTGAGGGCGACTTGACTGACATAACAGACTCTATCCCCCTAATGTTAGCGGGACTAACCCTCCTAAAACTTGTCCTACACTATGGGGTATACCGGCCAGGTCTAATGCTAGAAGGTTTATCTATCAATAAGCTTGAGCCATTTTACTAGTCCTTGAAAATCTTTACTTTTTTTTTTCTTTACTCTTTTATATTTCAAATAAGCTAATTTTTTCATACTAAGCATAAATTGCTGATGGGCTAAAATAATTTATGAGAATTTATATAATAAATGCAGAAAAATCTTAAAAGCATTTAACATAAGGAAAATCTTTTCACACTTACTGCTTGCTGTCCTAATCACTTGCGTCAATGCTTCCGCGATCTCCTTAACAACCTCCTCTCAGCTCGCTGACACCTACACTTATTCACAAACAAGACTTTCACTTAGCTAGCTAAATTATTATCTCTAACTCCTAATCCATATGAGTTGCTAAGGACTGCAATACTGTCAGTCCAACTCGAGCTGCGAGCTCGCACCTTAGCTCGCTTTAACTCGCCCCTCAGCGAGCTCCTGTCTCGCTCAGCACAGCCCGAACTAAGGGCATTCACCTTCACGGAGCTTGCTCAGTTCACTCCCTTAGCGAGCTGAGATCTTTTCTAGCTCAGGTCGCTTCTCATACCTTTTAGCTTGCCCTTACGAGCTACAGCCTTAGGTCAGCTCGGCCAGGCACCCCTGTTTAGTTGTGACCTCACTCAACTCTTCTCCACGAGCTCACACTTCAGCCCAGTCCAGACAGACGAGATGGAGAGCAACAGGTGTAGCCCAACTCGCTCCCAAGTCGACCCTTTTAACTGGTTGAAGTGCGCTAAAGGTCTCCTCCAGCTCGCACCTCGCGAGCTCCCACCTTGACAACTCAGCTCACACACACACACACTAAAACAACATATTATCAGTTCTTCACCAAATCTCAGGTCGCGACCTCATCAGGTTCAGCGACACAAACTAAGTCATCCAAATCCATAAACAGACTACCACAATCAGCATCATTTCTCGGCTATTTCACTTACCAGACTTTTATTCAGCCTTTTGCCTTGCTTCTTCACTCGCTTCTAGCTTTAAATTACCAGATCTACACACCAAGAATCTTGTTAAACACTTGCAACCCAGAAGCTGTTCTCGACAGCTTTTCACCAACACAAAACTATAAAAACTCATTCTTATCACTTAAATCTTACCAGATCAGCTCCTTAAATCTGTTCTTCTCCTTCCAATAGCTCAATCCTCCTCAAAAATGGTAGAAATCAGCTCAGCATAGCTGCAGATCTGCCCTCTTGCTTTTGCCGACAACAATTTCTCTTCCTCTCTCTTTCTTCTTCAATTTTTTTCTGCCTACATACCCACCACACACCTATATTTATAGGTATGGGTTAAGCTTGATTTCACCCATGAACTTCTTTAAAATTACGTTTTTACCAAATTATAGAGAATTCTTTATTTTTTCCTAATGTCTTTTCCTTTCCTCATATTTACAATTTTGTCATTCTTTATAAAATCTTTTATTTTTACCATTTTATCTCAACTTTTAATATTTAATCTTTCTCCCAATCATCTCATAAACTCTATAAAAATTAAATTGTTTTTCCAAATACTCTAAAAATTCTTTTTATTATTTTATAAATAAAATTTATCTCATCTTGCAATTAGATACAGTACAATTTGGGAGAGGGCGTTACATATTGTATATAGTATATTTTTTATATATAGTGATATATATATTAAATGCTATTTTATTATGTATATAATATATTGAATATAATATGTTATATAATATTAACTAGTAACATTTAATATAATAACATTAATAGTCATATATTTAAAAATAATATAATATGTATGATAAATAATATGGTATATGTATAAATTTTAATGTGTACTACTCTTATTTATGTTATTAATATAAATTATATAGTTTATAATATTTTATTAACCTTATTTATCAATATAATTATCATCATTAATTATATGTATATATTTTAACTATATACATTTTTTACCATATCATAATAGTTAATTGTATATATTATCATTATTACATGATCGTAAAATTTAAAATAAGAACAGCGAGTATAATATATAATTGGTATAAATATAATGATATAATATATATGACAGGTGTTGGGCTATGAGATTATATTATTAATATTATTATTTAAATATTATTAATTTTCCGTATAGTTTATATTACTTGGTAAGTTATAAATATTAATACATATGTATACACATTAGATATAAATTATATATTACTAAAAGCCATATTCAACACAAATTATATCATTACATATAATTTGTACTATAACATATTTAAATATTAATAATATACAATTATCATAGATATATTATGGTAAATATATATTATATATTAATGCTAATAGTTATTTATATTTTATTTATTAAAGTATTATTAATTTCATAAGTCAAATTATAATCTTATTCATTCATGCAAGGGCATAAGTAATATAAGTAACATATTTTCTATCTAAATTATACATATATAATGAGTTTATATTAGTGATTTAATATATGGATTATTAATAGTTGATCATAGAATATACTATATAATGATTTAATATATTTATATTCAATTAAATTAAATACATTTATTAACAATATTATTTATTACTATATTATATTTTCTAATTATTATTTTATTAATAAATCATAATATAATATAGTAAAAACTCTATATTGCTAATGATATTACTAATATTATATGATATATTAATAATTAATTGTAAGGTCTCATTTCTTTGTTTAACTTTTCATCCATGATGGGCCAACAATAAGTAGTAAAGGAACCAACCTAGTAGCATTTTCAGAACTTGAATTGAAGCCCACCAACCCTAAATACACCCTCAACAGCTTTCAAATGCACCCAGCTCAAGTTCCAAAAAACAAAAAACAAAAAAACAAAATGGAGATTAATATTAAAGCAGAAATAGAGAGCTGTGCTCTTTGTTCTGTTGACAGATAGCTCCTTATCTTTGTCTCATTAAGAAAGAGAGAATGAGATAATAGAAGAAAAGAGAGCAAAAACCAGAGGAGAAAAAGAGACAAAAAACATAGCAAAAGAAGAGAGATTTTTAGAGAGAAGAGAGAGAGTTAAAAGAGATGATCATGGATTGGTAGAAATTAGAAGAAGATAGGTTGCTGAGATAAAAATGATGAAAATAGAAGAGAGAGATTAGAATGGTTTGGAGTAGTAGTTGATAGAGAGAAAAGTAAAGATGAAAAAAAGTCTAAAACTAGAGAGACAGAGGGTCGATTAGAACAGAGTATTAGAGAGAGTTGAAAAGAAGAGAGATTTTTGTGAGGGAAACCAGTTAAAAAAGCAAAGAATCATGAAGGAGAAGAAGAAGATATGGAGCAAAAGAAAGAAAAAGATATCAGTAAAAATAGAAAAGGAAAATAGATATAGAGGAGGAAGAAGAAATAGAATAGAACTCACAAAGAAACTATTAAGAAATAAGAGATAATAGCAAGAAGACAAGTGTACCACCATCAAGTTTTAGTATTGAGCATCTATCCTTAACTATAATTATCCACCGTCAAGAAAATATGGAAGGGGAATATTCCATACCTGATTTTGCATGTTTTAACCTCACTTTTGTACTTGCAGCCTCATCCATATTTGTATCAAAATCTTAGAAGTTCCTTTGTAGCCATCCTGAGAGAAAGAAAACAAAGACTATTGAATTAAACAATTTTAGTAATTGGATACCCAACAAAATTTAAATTGAATACAACATACCGAATCTTTTGGCTCCGGTTCAATCAATTCTCTCTTTACTCTGCTTGCTATTGGCTTGTTGTATATATTGTGAATTAGTAGAGGTCCAATTATACAAAACAACAAAGAAATTTAAAGGGAAAAATAGACTACATTGGGTAACCCAATAACGAAGACAATTGCATACAATAAGGGACCAAAGGTAGATAAATTGATTAGACAACACCCCATTACTACTATATTTGATTGCATCCACCCTGTTATTATAGAAATGTTGCACCATCAATTACCAAATCATAGTTTAGAAAAGCTGGTAAATGGGTTTTTCTCCAATGGCCACTGACAAATTAAAATTGGTTATAAACATTAGAATGAACTCAATGCTTGTGACATATTGATAACGCACTTATAAAACATCCTTCCTTCCCCTATGGTCAACTATGCTCTAGTTTACACTCACAACTCAACAAACTGCAAAAAGTATTTACAAAAGTAAATAAAATTAAAATCCAACTTCAAAATAAAAATAATTTGTTATCATTCCACAATAAAAATTAATAAGCAAAATAAAGCATTAACAAATTAAACAAAAATTGCTAATATGGTCCAAAACTTAAAAATATAATTAAAATTTGAAAACTGTTAGATTTTCAACTTGTGAATTCTATCAATAGGACTAACGGAAAATAATCGAATTGTAAATCAACTTATCTAACAAGTGAACTTTTGAAGATTACAAGAGAAAATCATTATGAAAGATGAGAATTTGGAAAAATCTAAAAGCTCAAGGTAGACATGAATCCTCTAATTGAACTAAATTATCATCTTACCTAACTATTCCAAAAGAAATTATAAATAGCTACCATATATAAAGTGAATACAGTAGACGGTCAGTAGATAAAGGCAACAACTTTGATACAATGCCTAGGTGTAAGGTCCAATCTAACTGGACTTAAAAAATTAATTGAAATCCAATTTACTATTATTAATTTGGTCTGGTTCAAGTTTTAGAAATAAAGAAGTTTATGGATAAATATCCCATAGGATGATATTTTTAAAAGAAATTAAGAAAGTATGGTTAAAAGGAAAATGGTCATAGGGGTATAAATGAAAATTTATAAATGTTGCCAAAAAATTCAAATGGTTGGCGTGAATTTTTTTAAATAATAATAATAATATTAGTGGTGGGCCATGTCCATTAAAATATATATATAAGTTAGTGGTGTGATCAATTGAAAAATAATAATAATAATAAAATAATATTTTAAAAAAAAAGAAAAGAAAAAAGAACAAAACAAAAAGTGAATGAGGTAGTGCATGTGATAAGCATGAAAAGAAGAGAAGTGGTGATATATATTTGTACATATGGCGGTGCAGTGTGTTTAGTGTGTATGTATATATAAGCTTTTTATGGAAATAAACATAGAAGCTACTCAACAACATAACAAAAGAAAATTTGGTGAGAAAAGAGAAGAAGAAAAAGAAGTAGAAGAGAGGAAAAAAAAAATAGGGAAAGTTCCATATAGGTGATCCAAATATTTGGATGTCCGATTTATTCAGATAAGATAAACCCAAGATTATGAGAAATCAGATGGGAATTTGTTTTAGATCCGGATCTAAGCAAAGAAATTATATAAGTGAATATTTTCTCTTAACTTGATTTATGAAAGTGTTTTTGTTATGTTTCAACTTTTGTTAGTTTTGAGATTTAAATATGTTTTATGATTTATGAATTTTGATATATGTTCTAAGGTTTTGAAGCATGTTTTAAGATTTTGAAGTATATTTCATGACTTGAAAAAAGTGGATTATGTTTAATATGCATGTTTTATGAGGTATGGATTTTAGAATATGTTTTAAGATTTTCAAAGTATACTTAGAATCCAAAAATTTTAGATTGTGTTTTATAAACTTTAGATTATGTTTTTATAAATGTTAAGATGAAAGTTGTGATTTATGAAAGATGAATTTTGTTTTGAAATCTTGGAATATACTTTATAGTTTATAAATTCAAGATCTTGTCTTGTGATTTTAAGTATATCTTATGGTTATAAAAATTGAAATTTTGCCTTTTAGTGATTCTAAATTTTGGTTGATGATTTGTGAATATTATATTTTGTGTTAAGTTTCCAAAATCAGTTTTATAGCTTAAAAAGGTAAATATGTTTTATGTTTTATGAATTAAATTATTTGATTTCTAAATCTTAAAATATATTTTGTAATCTATGGATTTAAGATTATATTTTGATGATTTTAAAAGTATATTTTTTGTTTTGTGAAATTAGAAACTATGCCTTTTGAAATTTTTTAAGTATGTTTGATGTTACATGATCCAACCCGAATTCCCTCTAACGAATCTAGTGATCCTGTTGGGCACCCCATGAGACTTTTCTGAAGTCTAACTATCAAGACCCCAAAAAGATATCGTAGAGCGAACCCTTAACTAGCTATAAAATATCTAAATCATACTTTCTAAAATCTTATTTCAAATTTCCAAGTAAATCATATTATAATTGAAGCATTATCATAAATATGCAAATATCTAAAATAGACATGTCATCATGTTTACATAAAAATTCTACGAAATATGTTTGAATCTAAAGTATGCACAATAACATAATTAATAATAATGTTAAAAGCACAATGTTTACAAAAGAAGCTATGCAGCGTCGTCAATCGTCTGGTCTACCTAGTCTGATCGCGGTGGATTGGTAACCTGATTCCCCGTTCCTGCACTTGAGAGATTTTTGTAACATAAAACCAAAAACATTGTAAGCTATAAAGCCTAGTGAGTGTGTAAGAGTTCTTATTTAAACTAGTTTTGTAAAATACCTCCTGAAAAATATTTTTTTCTTTTTTTTTTTTTTTTTTTTTGAAAACATTTTTCTTAAAAACAATTTATTTCTAAAACTTGGATTTTATAAAATGTTCTTTAACGTTTCAAAAACTTTTCTAAAATAATTTTTAAAACGTTTTCTTTCTAAAACTTGTTTTTAAATGGTATGCTCCTCTTTCTAAAACTACACTAATAGGGAACCTAAGGGAAACTACAACCACAAGAGTGGGTAGGCCAGCTCTGCTCAGTGTGAGGGGTCACGTGGTGTAAAACTAGCATCGCACACCGTGACAAAGCTACTGCTACTGTGGCGGAACTACCATCGCACACCGTATAGCAAGATAATACCTCATAAGTGTAGAGGGCGACTCGACAGATATGACAAACTCGATCCCCCTGATGTTAGCAGGACTATCAATCCCAACACTTGCCATACACTACAGGGTATACCGGTCAGGTCTAAAGCTAAAAGGTCTATCTATCTATAAACTTGAGCTGTCCAATAGTCTTTAAAAATCTTTTCTTTCTATATTTCAAATAAACTAATCTTTCATACTATAATCATAAAATTGTGCTAAATATTTCATACCATCAATTATATAAACTATTTATTTTCATGCTAAACATAAACTGTTAATGAGTTAAAAATTAATTTATGAGAATCTATATAATACTTACTGAAAAATCTGGAAAACATTTAGCATAAGGAAAATCTTTTCACACTCACAGCTTGCTTCCCACTCTACTCACACGCATTACTTCAGCGACCTCCTCTCAGCTTGCTATGTCACCTACACTTTACACAAATTGACAATCTTCTTTTTAACTTGCAGAACACTTCAATCCTAAGTCAATTCTATTATTTCTAACTTATAATTTACATGAGTTGTTATGGACTACAGTACTATCAATCCAGCTTGAGCTGCCAACTTATACCCCCAGCTCGCTTAGCTCATCTCATGAGAGCTTCTACTTTGCTTTGCTTAGCCCGCTGATGGACTTCTTCAAATTCAGCGAGCTCGTTCAATACTCTTGGTGCCCGGCCTTCATCCAGCTTGTCCTGATAGAAGGTGCTTGCCAGCTCACTAACTAGTCCTTCTGGCGAGCTGCCATCCTCTTCGAGCTCAGCTAGCTTCACATGCATCTCCTAGCTCGTCTTGTGAGCTATTGCCTTAGTCCAGCTCGGATAGGCACTATGGTAGACTGAGGCAAAGCTCAACTTGCTCTTTTGCAAGCTCACGCTCCAGTCCAACGGGACCAATGCTGAAGGGCTGCGAGTATCATTCAGCTTACACCTCGTGAGCTCCCGCTTTAACTCACGCCTACCCAATTCTTAACACTTCTTTTTCCAGATTTCAGACATGCACAAGCATTTACACATCCCGACCTTAATTAAATTCACATGCATATACTAAACAACATATCATCAATTCTTCACCTAAAACCCAAGTCGCGACCTCAACAAGTCTCGCAACAGCAACTAAATCATCCTAAACCACCAATAAACTTCTTTCAATCAGTTTATTTCTTAGCTACTTTACTTATCATATTCCTTTTTTGACCTTTTGTCTTGCTTTCTTACTCGCTTACAGTTTCAAATCACCAAATCTATATACCAAAAATCTCGTTAAACACTTACAGAGCAAGAGCTGTTCTTAACAGCTTTCTCACCGACATAAAACCATAAAAACTTACTCTTTATCACTTAGATCTTACCAGATTTAGTTAGACACTTCTCCTAAATTCGTTCTCCTCTTCCATTGGCCTGATTTCCCTTCAAAAATGATGAGAATCGGCTAGGATCTAGGGCTGCTCCTTTTTGTTCTCGTTGCCGACAGTCTCTTTCTCTCTAGATTTTTCTTCTATTTCATCTCCCTCTCTCTTTCACGGTAACTGCTCACCACACACACACATATTTATAGGCGTGTTCAAGCTCATCCTTTACCCTCAAACTTCTCTAAATTTACGATTTTACCAGTCTCTAAAGAATTCTTTAGTTTTCCACCATGTCCCTATCATTTCTCTTTATTTACAATTTTGTCATTCTTTATAAAAATCTTTTATTTACACCAATTGTCCCTCAATTTTTATAATTTAAATTTACTTCCGATCCTTCCAGAAACTCTATAAAAATTAAATTTCACCTCTGAACACTTTGAAATTCCTTTTTATTATTTTATAAACAAAAATTATCTCATTCCATACATGGATAAAGTATAAACGCGGGAGAGGATGTTACATGATGATTTGTAAACTTTGTAATTTATATTGAGTTTCCAAAGTGTGTTTTACAAACTAATAAAGTAAATTATGTTTTATGGTTCAAGAATAAATCAATTAATTGATGAAAGTTTATATCATATTTTATAAATTATATGAAAAACTATGATTTTGATACATACATGCATGGATGAGATTTTGTTGAAAACTAAATGTTTGATATGGAAAATTTTACAAAAGTTATTTGGAAATATACTTGGAATTTATCTTGTAAAAATGCTTTTAGAAAAGATTTGAAAAAGGAAAGAGAAATAAAAATGTTTTTAGAATACCAAAATGTACCCTCCCCTCTAACGGTCGGAACGGGCATCATGTGAGTAAAACCTAGAGAAATCGCCTAACACATATTAGTGCAGAGATCAGAGAGATGAGTCATTGGGGATTAAAAGAGAGTCATTGAGTCGCCTAGTAAGTGGATGGTAGAGGTTATCCCCCACCCTCTACGTGTGTGTTGATTATCTTCATCACATATGGCAGAGTTCCCCCATCCCCAAAGGTTATCCCCACCCTATGCATATGTGTTGAGTATCTTCACCATGTATGGTAAAGCTCCCCGAATACAAATTTAGTGTAGAGTAAAAATCTAAAAAATTAAATTTTCAGAAAAGTTTTACAAATTATGGAATTTCATATTTTATATGTACAGGACGAGAAAATTCATAATACCAGATTTACAGAGAGATATTTTCATAAAAGTTTTGTTGATTTTTTATTCTAATTTTTATATTATTAAAGTTATAAAGATAGATTGTATAGAAGTTAACAGTTTTATAACGATATGAAATTTTAATTCAGTTTTATAATTTTTATAATGATATGCGATTTAAATTCAAATTTTATTTTCATATATAATTATCAATGTATCATTGAAATTGTTTCTTTTTATGAATGATAAATTTTACGTATTATTTAGAAATATTTTAGAAATTTATGTAAAAGTTTACAGTTTTGCTACAGGATCATGTTTCACATTTGGTTTATTATTTTAGATGCAAAATTATATGATTCACTGAGAAGTAGTTTTGTTACCAAAAAAATGATATGTTTTATTTAGAAATATTTTTGAAAAGTTATATCTACTCACTGGGTATTAGACTCACACTTTTACAAAACTATTTTCCCAAGTATCCGTCGTAAGTTCGTGTAAATTATTGCATATCATGAGAAATGTCACATGATGATAAAGTGTTAAATTTGTGTATATCATTTCCTTATTTGCCAAATTTCGTAAGTATATTTCCAAAACAGTTTTACATACTAATAATTATTTTACAAAGATTTGAAAAGAAAAATTATTTTATCTGTTTAGTTTATGGGTCTTAGCATGAGAAATTTGAAGATTTTAGTTTTATTCAACTTGCATTTTGATCAAAGTCAGTTCCAAAATTTCGATGATTATTTTAAAGAATTTTTAGTAAATCCAGATTTCATCCCATAGATCGCAGTTTTCACGGGATCCTCCCGGACTCGGAATAGGAGTCGAATCGGGTCCTGTCACTAGGAAATATACCTTATTGCAATTACAACAATGTCAACCAAAACACAATCTTAAAACCAATCAAAACGAATATAATTGAAGCAATCATCCCCTTTTGGAACAGCAAGCCCCCAAAATCACAAAATCAAATATTATGTACTTTGCAAACTCCTCTGGAACAAAGACAATAGAATGGATTTCATCTTAATAAAAGTCCATTACCAAAGGGCAACAAGATTTGCCCATAGAGATCACCATATTACAAATTTAGGATACAAAATTATAATCTCAACTACAAAAACAAAAAGCAAGAGTTAAGAGAAAATTTTAGAATGAACAAAAAGCAAAAGTGAAGTTTCAGCCTAAACTATACTCGAAGAAAAATTCATAACTCATGAAATACTCTTTGGAAAAATTTGAAAATTTCACAATTAAATATTAGACATCTAGAACTTCAACTTTTATTTACAAAATTTTCTCAAAATCAAACTTCAACAACTAGTTCGGAATTGCTCAAATTTCATCACAAATCAGCTCTGATAAGAATTCAGCTTGATATTTCTAAATTCTAAAAGCTCTATTTGTCTTGAAGTACACTAATCCTAGCTGCAATTTGTTTAAAAAAATCAAGTTGCAAAAAGGTCTTAAATCAACCAAAACAGTATCTCATCTCTACTGTCAGGTTTTTCTTAAAAAAAAAAATTGTTGAAATTTTTTATTTTTTTTAGTTTATTTGAATATGTGTATATATATATCTACACATACACATCCTACCCCCAAACATAATCTAAACATTATCCTCATTATTTGAAACTAGACAACAAGAAGTGTATCCACAGCAACAGCAAATGATAGTGAGGGCTCATGATGGGCTGAACCTTGACAACAAGTGGGTTACAGAGAGCTGCGGACCAGAGAAGAAGAGGGGAGTGAAGGAATTAATAAATAATTAATATCATGAATATACACAATAAATAATTAATATCATGAGTATGCTTGTCAATTAACACATACGCAAATTTATATTTCTTTAATATATAGTAATTATGTCATAATAATAAATGTTACCTACATATATATAAGAATAAAGTTAATATAATTTATTGAACAAATGTATGGAGATCTAAATAGCATGTTGAAGGTAATAGTATTATTATTATTTATTTTCTTGTGAATATTTTTCTGTTGGCATAGTCTACACATTTAGAATTTTCTCTTAATTATTTTTAAGCTCTTCATTTTTTCTTCTATTCCTATATATTTGAATTAACCATGATGTTACGATTTGTTAGCCTATTGTTAATAATTTTTTCTACAAAATTTAGTTGTGGGTCGGGTTGTCTTAACACAAATTTTTTATAGTTTTGACATCTATCTATTCATTAACTCTTGGTCTAATGGAAAGAGAAAAATGAATAAATTTGAAATAAATAATAACCCTTGTATAAAGAATATATGTTTGATAGATGTTGAAGTCACAAATTCAAGTTAAAATTTTTAGTTGTAGTCTCATCTTTGAGTGAAATAGATTATTACATTTTTTTGTTCTTCTGCTTTGAGGTAATATATATTAATGACAAATAGTGATTTGTTAGTAGCAATTATATTAGGAATGAGGAACACTATAAACCTCCTCATAACTTTTCCTTGATAACTTCAACTGTGTAACATATAGCTCTTAATATTCTTGTCTCAAATCTAACCTGTCACAACAATTTACAAAGCATGTCATAGATATAATACATTTTTCCTTTGTTATTTGCTCAATCCATAGCCTTTATGTAGGGTTTTAGAACATTGTTGAAACTGTAATTTAAGCGAAGCAACTGTTTCCCTGTTATACCATCTTATATTAATACACTAATTATCAAAGTTAATATATACAATATATTAACTTTGATAATTAAAAATCATAACTAGTGAGGACCAAAATAATAATATATAATAGCATTGTACATATAAATATACCTTATGAATTTTGATAGCATGTCATAGATATAATACATTTTTCCTTTGTTATTTGCTCAATCCATAGCCTTTATGTAGGGTTTTAGAACATTGTTGAAACTGTAATTTAAGCGAAGCAACTGTTTCACTGTTATTGCAATTTACCATCTTATATTAGTACATTAATTATCAAAGTTAATATATACAATATATTAACTTTGATAATTAAAAATCATAACTAGTGAGGACCAAAATAATAATATATAACAGCATTGTACATATAAATATACCTTATGAATTTTGATAGTAATTTAATGTAAATAATAATAAACTATATTAAGATATACATATGTAGATAAATATTATTATTGTTATAATATAGTATATATATTTTTTATATTAATTAATAAAATATTATTTTATTAATTAATATAAAATATATTTATATTATAATTAAATATATAAAAATATTGTAATATATTATATACTAAATCTAATAATTTTATGATCTATGTTATATAAGATTTAGTAAACCATAAATTATTATAAATAATTTATTTGATAACTTATTGTATAAATAATTTTACTTACATTCAACTTATAACACAAATTCTTTATAATGTGTGATAATTCACAAAATGTTATCAATTCACAATTTATTAATTAAACAAAAATTTGGAATATTATTGAATGATTTAATGTAAAACTTATAATCTATTATATTAATTTTATATTATCTTCTATTAAATTTATAATAATATAATATTATCATTATATATTTTATATAATGATATATCTAATAGAAACTATAACTAGAAAATATATAAATTATTGACTGTAAATGCTTGGTTTTCATATTTTATATAATGAAACTACAAGAAGAAATATATAAATTACTAATAGTATATTTTCAAATAAATTGTTTATGTAATGACATAATTAATTTTATATATACATAAATATTAATCAGCATTTGTAAAAGTATTTTGTAATTATATGGTATATTATAATGTATTTATTATATAATATATTTAATAATTAATACACATTTTTGTAAATAATAAGATGTTATATAATTATTACACAAAATATTAAGATAATTATTATATTATTAGGGTTAGACTGATAATGATTTAATTATTAATGTATAGGCCCTTCTCTTTGTTCATTTTTTTCGTTTGTTTGGGCTTCCCTCCTTATTCCTTTTTGTAGTTTTTATTTAATTTTAACATTAAGTTAGAGTTAACCAACAACCTTATTTAAAAAAAAAAAAAGTATTAATAAGCATATATCAACAGTTTTTATAAATTATTATATGTTATTATCATAAATTATTATATATGAAATTGTTTATGTTATAAATAATTTAGCAATACTATAAATTAGTATTATTATGTTCCTTATAATTATTAATATGATATTTATGCTATTATTTAAATTCAAATATTAATATTAATATAAACTAGCTTATAAATATATTTTAATAATTATAGTATATATATTAATTTTTATTTATTATTATATTTAATAATCTCAAATGCTATATGTTAATATCATATATAAATAATCTTCAGCCCATAATATAATAACTTATAATAATAAATTATTATAACTATGATAATTATTTAATTTAGTTATAAATTATATAAATCCTATACATTTAACGAAAAAAACTCAAATATATATTATGGAAGACAAATTAAGTAATAGTATAATTATTATAATTTATTAATTATAATTATAAATATACTATGTAACCGATTATGGAAGTTTTCATTGCCTAAATTATGTATATAATTATAGTATATTCAAATAATAATATAATTTATGTATATTATGTAATAAATTATTTACACATACAATATAAATTTTTTAATATATAATTATATTACATTAAAAGTAATTAATTTCTGTACTTTCACATTATATATTAATTTAGGGTTGTTGATTTAGAATAGAATATGGTAGCTATTATAAATATATTATTAACATATATACTTTATTTGATAACATAGCTTAACTTATAAATATCAATTTTGACATTTATTATTAATATGTATAAATTATATTACTAAATTCATATAACTATTTTATTGTTTATAGACAATTTTATATAATTATATTATTATTTGAATATACTATAGTAATATATAATTATTGACTATATGATAAATATTTACTATATATTAGATATATTATACAAAATGTTTGTATAGTTATTATATAGAGATTCATATCTATAATATATATAGTTTAAACAAACATATTACAGTATAATATATTATTTATCATATAATTAATATATAGTATTTTATGAACATTACTTATTAATAACTATTGCTTATTATATAATTTTATATCATATAGTAATATATTAATAACAGTACAAATTCTACAATAGCCATGTAAATTAATAATATAATTAAGAGAACATAAAAATATTGTGATTTATATACAGATGTTATAAATAAATTATAGTAAATTATTAATTATATTTAATTATTATAATTATAGTTATAGATTGATATTATTATAACTATAAATTAAAATATAAATTATGATATATGTGATTGTAAATTGATTATTAGTAATAACATACAACATAATTATTTTAAATATAATAATCTAATCTTAATAGTATAATTTTAATATACATATTGAATAATAATTTTGTTATTATAATTATGTCATATTTATAATATTATTTTATAACATGCACGCATTTTTTAATTAGGGAAATTATAAAAAATATATCAATTTAAAAAAATAAAAAATCTTTTTTACCCACTTTTTTTTAAAAAAAAATTGTTTTTAACCTCTTAAATAAATTAATTACAACCCATATCCAAATTACCCAAAGTGTCCCTGCATACCTTATTCTCCTCTATTATTCATGATATGAGATTTTTGGCTTCTTTTGTAATTGTTTGAGTTTTGTTGGGATTTTTTTTAAAAAAATTTTTTTTTGAGGTTTTTTTTTTTTTTTTTTTTGTATTTTGAATGTTAAATATTGATATATAGATTAGATTTGATTGGATTTAACTTGAAAATAGAGATTTTTGATGAGATGTAGCAATAAAGACGATAACCAAATTTTTCATGTTTTGTGGTCATCAAGTTTTATAGGGCCATGAAACCATAAAACCTAGTATTTGATTTAAATTCTGTGTTTTTAAAATATTGACTTAAAGTTAGGTTAATAAACTTGACTGTAGAATTAAAATTGTTTGAAGGGCTAAAGCAAATTTTTATAAAACATCGGGCAAAAACAAATTTTTCTTTTTTATTCTGGTTACAAGTGAAAAGGTCCCGATTATTACACTTATTTAACGGTCAATCTAATTTATAATAATAATTTACTATAATTTATTTAATATAAATTTACATTGATAATTAATATCTCATAAATTATCAATGCGCATTTAATTAACAATATTTGAATATAAAATTATGTTTAAAAATAATTTATGTTATATATAGTTTTATTTTATTAATATTATTTAATATTTAATACATGTCTTTCATATATATTGTCCACAATATCATATCAAATAATGTACATTAGATTACTTGTATAATTTATGAGTATATTTATATAATACATACATTAATAATATAATAGTAAATTATATCATTTTGTTAATAATTATAACAAATATATATTAAATTTGGTATGAAGAATAAAGATATATTACATAGCATATAACATACTACATAATTAAGATTATATATTAACTATTGTTTTAATCTTAATTATATATTATATGATTAATATTTATAGTTTATATATATATATATATATATCCAAAGTATTATATTGTTTATATTTTTTTTATTTTATTTATTATTAATTTTAAATAAATTTATATCAATAAATTAATTAACTTATATTAATATTAAAGTCTCATTATATTTGCAAGAAGAGAATTTTATATGATATAAATCTAATAATAACTAGATGTGTTATATTATCATAAAATATAAACTAATTACATAATAGTTTTTGGTACATTAAAATTTATATTGTATATATTATCTTTATAATTATACTATTAGTATATACTACTTTATTAGCTGATTTTATATATGATTAAGCTAAATTATTTTTAATATATAAACTAATTACATAATAGTTTTTGGTACATTAAATTCATATATTATATATTATCTTTATAATTATACTATTAGTATATACTACTTTATTAGCTGATTTGATATATGATTAAGCTAAATTATTTTTAATAAAATAAAATAATACAAACTTATAATATACAAACTTGTTAATATTTATATTCTTTTGAAAAATATTTATATTATAGCATACTCTAATATATATATATATAAGTACAAATATATAAGGATGTATTTATAAATATCATACTGTGTATTATTTTATTTAATAATACTTATAATTATCTATTTATACATATAGTAATTATATAATATACTACATAAGTTTATTAGATAATACAAAATAAGAGGATATATGTGTTTTCAATATGGTGATAATAGTTCTTTGAGTTTCGAAATACATGTGTATATTATCTACTTTAAACATAATAAATAATTAATATTGTGAATATACTGGTCAATAACACATTCAAAAATTTATATTTATATAATATACAGTAATTATGTCATAATAATAAATGTTATCTACATATATATATATAAGAATAAAATTAATATAATTTATTGCTATATATATGTAAATTTAACTAAATCAATACTAAATTAAATTGAGGGCATATGAATTATGTCAAACATTAATTAATTGATTTTTTAATTACATATATTAAATAACCATATTTATAATATCTATGAGAAAACCTATCATATTAATTTAAATGTATATATAATTTTAGTATATAAATTATCAAAATCTATTAATGGCAATTACATATATTATGTTAAACATCAGTTAGTTATTTTTTTTAATTACATTTATTAAATACCATATTTATAATATCTATGAGAAAACCTATCATATTAATTTAAACGTATATATATATTTTTAGTATATCAATTATCAAAATCTATTAATGGCGATTACAGTTATATAATTATCATTAATACATACATTATAAATAACATTATATTTATTGAAAAAATAATATTATACATAGTATTTCTTAAATCATTATATAGTGATATTATTTCTATCATAATCCAATATAATGATATTAATATAATAATTTAATATCATATTAAATAATATACATAGTTGATGTATAATATGTAACATATATAAAATTAACATACAAGTATGTTAATAAATTATTGTTATTATTATCATTATTATTATTTGATATAACGTTGTTAGTTAAAGTCAACTTTTTATTAAAAAGAAAAGAAATAGACAAAGAAAAGTAAGGCAAAAAGCCAAAAACACAAAGAACAATCTTAAACAAAATATAACTGAACAATCTCAAAGTATCATTACTTATTATTATATTATACATCGTAATATGGTATATGTTAATATTAATTATGATTAATTACCATAGATATAATATGATAAATATATATATGTCATATCTTAATGCTAATAGTTATTTATATTTTATTTATTAACGTATTATTAATTTTATAAGTCAAATTATAATCTTATTCATTTGTGCACGGGCATTAGTAATATAAGTAACACATATTCTATCTAAATTATGCATATATGATGAGTTTATATTACTGTATTCAATATATGGATTATTAATAGTTGATCATAGAATATACTATATAATGATTTAATATATTTACAAGCAATTACATTAAATACATTTATTAACAATATTATTTATTACTATATTATACTTTCTAATTATTAATAAAATATATCATGTTAATAAATTGTTAAAAAAAAAAAAAAATTTATTTAAAAAATAAATAATTTGAAGAGACAGTCAGAACCAGATGAAATATAACTTTGATGATTCAACCTGGTGAATATATCTCTTACAACAAGAGGAAGCAACTCACATCAAGCGAGAGACAACCCACAATGCGTGAGAGAAAAAACCCACAATATTAGGAGGTTGGATGTATAACCCATAACCTCAAGGAGTGATAAATAGTCAAGAGTGATAATGTTATTACCACTACGCCATTTTTAGACTTTAAAATCAATCAATATACACTTTTGTTTTTACAATTGTTATTGAAAATATGAGGTTTGAGTTATATTTTTCATTATAGATATGTAAATTTAACTAAATCAATACTAAAATTAAATTGAGGGCATATCAATTATGTTAAACGTTAATTAGTTATTTTTTTTTAATTACATACATTAAATTACCATATTTATAATATCTATGAGAAAACCTATCATATTAATTTAAACGTATATATAATTTTAGTATATAAATTATCAAAATCTATTAATAGCGGATACAGTTATATAATTATTATTAATACATACATTATAAATAGTATTATATTTATTCAAAAAATAAATTTATATATAGCATTTCTTAAATCATTATATGGTGATATTGTTTATGTCATAATCCAATAAAATGATATTAATATAATAATTTAATATCATATTAAATAATATACATAGTTGATGTATAATATATAACATATATAAAATTAACATACAAGTATATTAATAAATCATCATCATCATCATCATAACATATATAAATTAACTACAAGTATATTAATAAATCATCATCATCATCATCATCATCATCATTTGATATAGCATTGTTGGTTAAAGCCAACTTTTATTAAAAAAGATAAGAAATAGACGACGAAAAGTATGGCAAAAGGCCAAAAACACAAAGAAGAATCTCAAACAAAGTATAACAAGACAATCTCAAATTATCATTACTTATTATTATATTATACATGGTAATATCATATATGTTATATTAATTATGATTAATTATTATAGATATATTATGATAAATATATATGTTATATCTTAATGCTAATAGTTATTTATATTTTATTTATTAACGTATCGTTAATTTTAAGTCAAATTATAATCTTAATTCATTCACGCATGGGCATAAGTAATATAAGTAATACAAGTAACCTATATTCTATCTAAATTATACATATATGATGAGTTTAAATTAGTGCATTCAATATATGGATTATTAATAGTTGGTCATAGAATATACTATATAATGATTTAATATATTTATAATCAATTAAATTAAATACATTAACAATATTATTTATTACTATATTATATTTTCTAATTATAATAAAATATATAATGATATTAATAATATTGTTAATAAATGTATTTAATTTAATTAGAAAATAAATAATTTAAAGAAACAATCGAAATTAAATGAGATATGACTTTGATAATTTGACTTGCTAAATAACCCCTAAGATGAAAAAAACAACTCACATCAAGTGAGAGACAACCCACAAGTGAGCGAAAGAACCCATAAATTGTGAAGTTGGATGTATAACCCACAACCCCAAGGTGAAGATGGGGGTGATAACGTTACTACCACTGTCATTTTTAAACTTTAAAATCAATCAATATACACTTCTATTTTTAAAATTGTTATTGAAAAGATAACATTGACATTGTGAATTTGAATCGTATCTTTCATTAATTTAAACCTAATTTTAAAATTTATTATAATAAATAAAGATAAAAAATAAAGAAAAATTGTATTAATAATAATTACCTAAAAGAGTTCAATATAAATATAAATAGGTAGTTTGTTGGAGTATAGGTTTATATATATATATATATATATATATATATACATATATATATATATGTAAGGTTGTTGCTAAAGATGAGATTGACATTGTGAATTTGAATCATATTTTTCATTCATTTAAACCTAATTTTAAATTTTATTATAATAACTACAGGTAAAAAATAAAGAAAAATTTTATCAATAATAATGACCTAAAATAGTCCAATATAAATGTAAATAGTTAGTACGTTGGAGGACACTTTTTTTTTTCTTTTTTTTTAATATAAGGTTTCGTATTACTAAGAAAGCAAAAGATAAAGAAAGAAGGTCAAGACAAAAGACCAAAAGAAAACCAAAAAAAAAAAACACTAAAAAATTACAACTAGACCTTAAAAAATAAAAGATGACAGAAGATTTTAGAGGAGACTATAATACTATTAATTATTATTAACATATAAATATATTCACTTATCCGAAATGGCTGATCCTTTTACTAGTGAATCGATACCATTCTCCTAAAAATATACTATATATTACATGAATATATACATATATAATCTCATTGATATATAGTATATGAATAGATTATATATTCCTATAATATATATTAATAGAATTATTCTATAATATATTATTAATATATTTTATATTAGTACAAATAGCCTTGAAATATTATTACATAATTATGATATATATAAGATACTATAGTTAATCATCATTTTAACTTAAAAAATTCTATGAGTGTTGAATTATATATATATATATATATATTACATGATTTTGTATTAATAATATTATATGATACATTAATAATTAATTATAAGTTCTCATTTCTTTGTTTAATTTTTCATCTATGATGGGCCAACAATAAGTAGTAAACGGACCAGCCCAGTAGCATATTCAGAACTTAAATTCAAGCCCACCAGCCCTAAATACACCCTCAATAGATTCTAAATGCACCCAGCCCAAGTTAAAAATATATATATTTTTATATTAAATCAAAAACAGAGCTGTATTCTTTGTTCTGTTGACAGACAGCTTCTTGTCTTTTTCTTATTGAGGAAAAGAGAATGAGATAATAGAAGAAAAGAAAGCAGAAACCGAAGGAGAAAAAGAGACAAAAAACAGAGCAGAAGAAGATAGATTTTTAGAGAGGAGAGAGAATTAAAGGAGATGATGATAGATTGATAGAAATTAGAAGAAGAGACAGATTAGAATGGTTTGGAGTAGTAGTTGATAGAGAGAGAAATAAAGATGAAAAGAAATTTGAAACCAGTGAGAGAGAGGGCTGATCAGAATAGAGTAGTAGAGAGAGTTAAAAAGAAGAGAGATTTTTGTGAGGGAAACTAGTCAAAAAAACAAAGAAAATCATGAAGGAGAAGAAGAAAATGAGAAGCAGAAGAAACAAAAAGATATCAGTAGAAAAAGAAAAGGAAAACAGATATGGAAGAGGAAGAAAAAATAGAACCCACAAAGAAAATATGAAGAAACAAGAGATAATAGCAAGAAGACAAGTGTACCACCATCAAGTTTTAGCATTGAGCATCTATCCTTAATTATAATTATCCACCATCAAGAAAATATAGAAGGGGAATATTCCATACCTGATTTTGCATGTTTTAACCTCACCTTTGCACTTACAACCTCATTTATATTTGTATCAAAACCTCAGAAATTCCTTTATTCTTTTGTGGCCATCCTAAGAGAAAGAAAAGAAAAACTATTGAATTAAACAATTTTAATAACTGCATACCAACAAAATTTAAATTGAATATAACATACCGAATCTTTTGACTCTAGTTCAATCAATTCTTTCTTTACTTTGCTTGCTGTTGGCTTGCTGTATGCATTGCGAATTAATAGAGGTATAATTATACAAAACAATAAAGAAATTTGAAGGAAGAAACAGACCACGTTAGGTAACCCAATAATGAAGACAATTGCATACAATAAGGGACCAAAGGTAGATAAATTGTTTAGACACCCCTTTACTAATGTATTAGATTGTATCCACCCTTTGATTACAGAAATATTGCATCATTAATTACCAAACAATAGTTTGAAAAAGCTGGTAAATGGGCTCTTCCCCAATGGCCACTGACAAATTAAAATTGGTTATAAACATTAGAATATTTAAAAGTCCATGTCTGTGACGTATTAATAACGCACTTATAAAACATCTTTCCCCTACGGTCAACTATACCCTAGTTTATACTCACAACTCAACAAACTGCAAAAAATATTTATAAAAGTAAATAAAATTAAAATTCAACTCCGAAATAAAAATAATTTGTTATCATTCAACAATAAAAATTAAGCAAAATAAAGCATTAGCAAATTCAACAAAAATTACTAATAAGGTCCAAAACTTAAAGATATAATTAAAATTAAAAACTGTTAGATGTTCAACTTGTGAATTCTATCAACAGGATTAATGAAAAATAATTGAGATTGTAAATCAATTTATCTAACAAGTGAACTTTCGAAGATGACAAGAGAAAATCATCATGAAAGATGAGAATTTGGAAAGATCTAAAAGCTCAAGGTAGACATGAACCTCTAATTGAACTGAAATAACACCTTACCCAACTGTTCCAAAAGAAATTATAAATAGCTACCATATATGAAGAGAATACAGTAGACGGTCAGTAGATAAAGGCAGCAGCATTGATACAATACTTTGGAAATATACCTGATTGCAGTTACAAAAATGTCAACCAGAACACGATCTGAAAACCAATCAAAACGAATATAATGGAAGCAATCATCCCCTTTTGGAACAGCAAGCCCCTAAAACCACAAAATCAAATATTATGTACCTTGCAAACTCTTCTGGAACAAACAAAACAAAATGGGTTTCATCTTAGTAAAAGTCCATTACCGAAGGGCAACAAGATTTGCACATAGAGATCACCATATTTCGAATTTAGGATACAAAAGTACAATCTCAACTACAAAAACAAAAAGCAAGAGTTAAGAGAAAAATTTAGAATGAACAAAAAGCAAGAGTGAAGTTTCAGCTTGAACTATACTCGAAGAAAAATTCATAACTCATGAAATACTCTTTAGAAAAATTTGAAAATTCACAATTAAATATTAGACATCTAGACCTTCAACTTTTATTTACAAAATTTTCTCAAAATTGAACTGCAACAACTAGTTCGGAGCTGCTCAAATTTCATCACAAATCAGCTCTTATAAGAATTCAGCCTGATATTTCTAAATTCTAATGGCTCTAACTTACCCAATTTAACTCCAAATCTTGCTATCTACCTATCAAACAATTCATCTTGAATGACGCTAATCCCAGCTGCAATTCATTTAAAAAAATCAAGTTGCAAAAGGGTCTTAAATTAACCAAAACAGTAGCTAATCTCTACTGTCAGGTTTTTCTCCAAAAAAAAAAATTCTTGAAATTTTTTATTTTTATGTTTATTTGAAATATATAGATATGTACACACACATATTCTACCCCCAAACATAATCTAAACATTATCCTCAATGTTTGAAACTAGACAACAAGAGGTGTATCCACAACAACAACAAATGATAGTGAGGGCTCATGATGGGCTGAACTAGACAACAAGAGGGGTACAGAGAGCTGAGGGCCAGAGGAGAAGAGGGAAGTGAAGGGAGATCTTAAGGATATGTTGTGGCTAATTTGCTTTTGAGAGGAACAAGTACATACCACAAATCTCTCCAGCACAGGTACCAAAATTGCAATGTTGTGGTCCAGCCGTCCAGGAGACATTCAGCAATTGCAGCACGTATGTACTTTTGACAGCAAATAAAACAGAAGTCCTTTAAAAAATTCACATCTGAAAATCCACAATAAATAGAAAGCTGAGACAGGAAAACAGTAAAGCTTTCAGTTCAAAGGAATGCCAGAAGAGACAACGATGAGCTGAATGAGTGGATGGCTGGCTATTAACAAAGACATGGTCTCCAGCCCTCCACATGCAGCAATTTGCTGGCAGCCAACAGGGTTGTCATTTGTTAAATTCATTAGAACCTGCCCAGAGGTTAAAACCCACACATTAATCAACCTAATCTGGCAACTGAGAAGCTCAAATAGGAAACAAATAAAATTTAGTCATAGCAGGCCAGTATCACGTTGTTTAAATGATTGTACCGGCCAAACTGAAAATACATATACAAGACACATATGCAAATTTTATATATCAGAAATACCTTAACAGCTGCAAGAAGGCAATCAGCTAGAAGAGTGGACTTTTCTTCGTCAGCGGCACATGAGCAAGTGCTTTCATGAGAACAATGGTGTTCCCAATTATATGATCTTTGGCAATTTCCACCATTAGCAGATAGCTGCTGGCAATTTTCCCCCTTAGTTGTTTCTTCTTGGCTCATTATCATTTGGTATGGGTCTTCCTCTTCAAGACCTCTCTCTGCTACCCTACTTTTCTTAATTTGCGATTTCTTTTGTTTCGCAGATAGTAAATCCCATTTGGAAAGTTCAAAAGCATCTTCATCAAATGCATACGGATCTTCACCATCCTCTGAAAGCTCTTTTCTACTATTTGGAATCTCTACAAGACTAAGCTTCATCCTCGAACCATTACTACTTACAAGTGTTTTACCACTAAAACTCCTTAGTATACCACTACATGAACCAGACAAGGAAGAACTGGATCTCATCTTAAGCAAGCAATTGTCATTCATGGATGCCATAGTACTTCTAGAATTGGAATCGGAACAACCCAATTGGTCAAAGAGCAACCACAAACTGTTCTAAGATGCATTGAAGCTCTTTTCAGAGGAAGCCAACGCGGTGCTAGAGCAGTTTTCAGAAAAACTAACGACTTTACCACACTGTTGTCCACTGCAGATTTAAGGAGATAAGTAAATTAGAAAACAAAAAAGGGATAAGGATACCACGAATAATAAAGTGATATCAAAGCTACTGAGTACCTTTACTATGTCTACAAGTAAAGCCAATTCAGATATGTGACCAGTCCCATCAGGGGAGGTGTTAGAACTTCTAAGTAAATAAAGTTCTACTAATCGAAGTCATTAAACAATTATTCGGATGCAAGCAAGATTAAAGAATGAAAGATGAGAAATACAAAAAAAAAAAAACAAATGAAAAGCTATCCCTTGCATCAATGATTACCTGAAAAAATCTTAATGAGAAATATAACGACTTTGGTAAAAGATAGTCAAGATCCATGAGAATTCAAGTTCCCTTTCATTCCAAGCAAATGACACTATATTAAAGAAGTTAAAAATTAAAAATTTGATAGCTTATGTCGTTTTGAGCTTTGCAAACAGAAATGGTAGGGATAAAATTTTTACCTGATTATCTTTACTCAGGGAAGTAGCATTTTCCATGATTTTCAAACATTTTAAAAGCAATACGAAGTTATGCAGATCCATGTCATGATTTGTATCCTGAATAGAAGGTGAACCACGTTTTTCCCAACCCTGCATCAACATTATTATTCATGCATTCAAAGAAATTTCTTCTTCATATGACATTAATTCCATTAAAAAGTATACAAACTGAATTTGAAACGAAAAAGGACTAACAACAAATTATTGAGTGGTAAGTGATAAACAAGGGCAAAAATTGGCAAAATTTCGAAATCTATTGTCTTTACATGTAAATTACACACAAGATAGTGATACAACATCAACATAATAAATGCAAAATAAACTATAGTAACATTTATTTGAGGGCTTACATGGCCAAGCATCCAAAAGAACATATTTGGACAAACTAAAGTCAGAAGTCTCATGACTATTCACAATGGTGCTACAACATGACATATCCCAGATAATTTATTGAAAAACTAAAAGAAACCAACAATAGGTCTAAATGTTTTGTGACAAATTAATCTAAATTTGAGCACCTCCTCCAATGACTATACAAATAAGACGAACGAAGTAAGTTTGCAAAGTAAACCTTGTCAAAATATTAGATGTCTGTACTTTTTGGCATTTTCAATGTATGTGTTAATTAAAAGAAATTTTCAATTCGCACTGATAAAAATGAGAAAGGTTTTTCATAATCTAAAGCATTCTAACCCTTTTCATTTTATTTTATTTTATTTTATTTTTTTGTCGTCTAAAGCTAAACAATTCATATCTAATAAAAACATTAAAACAAACTATAAGACTAAACAAACGTACAGGCTCACACCTCAATAACAGAATAACAGTTCATGATGACCTTAAAGACTGCATCAAGCCCTCTTAATTCTCTTAGATTTTCCGTGAAGATAGCTCCAGTCTTCCTCACTGTACCAATAGTATCAAATGAAAGCAAAGGAAATGTTATAACAAATTAACAATCAGCAAAGACTTAGACATGAAAATCAAAATTTAATATGAAGTGGAAAGTCACACGAATTTATTTGTTTTGAATAAGAAAAAGAATGTGTTAGCTCAAGAAAAGGAAGCTTTGATGAGCAATGAACGAGTTGTCCTCCTTAAACACGTAAACTTTTAGTAACTGTATATACATAATAGAGACAATAAAAATGTCCCCCGATTAAGTAACATGATTTAGCAAATATAAGAGAAAAGAATTCCACTAAAACCAGTAATATAATATATTAATCAAATATGCAAATAATCAACCATGCAACATACCAAAAACTTGTTTAACAGAAAATAACCCAAATGTAAATTAACCACCATGTCAAGCATGCAACAAACCTTGTAATCTGAAAACTGAAATATACACACATATAGAAGACAAATTGACACATCCAATACAAAACGACATAATTGAGGAAAGCATGATAAGGCTGAACAAGGAATGAAAATTTTCCCATTTCAAACAAATCGAGTTCATGGTTCAATTGCTAGCACACAATATTTTCATCCTTTGTCTTCAGTAGCAGTAGAGCTAACTAACCTTAACAATTTAATTAGAAATCGAATGCAGCTGTGTGATTCCAAGAGGTGATCATCTTGACCTTGGAACATATTTTAATGAAAAAAAAATGAACCTTCAAATATATTATATGGACAACAAAATGCACCCAAAAAAATATAGATCAAACTTGCTAAAGGAATAGATTGAATAACGTAAAAGCAAACAATCACTAACAGAATGAAAATTGATGCCAGAATATAATTTAATATTAAATGTTAACCTCAAATCGTATTGCACATCAAGCAACAAAACAAATATTTCTTGGTGTATTAACTTGAAAGTCATGAAAAGCTTATATTAAATGGGCCTCTCCTATAATATATAAAAAGACCACTAAATCAGAAATAACAATAAAGCAAAACACGAATGGAGTAACAAGAAATCTTAATAAAATTAAATACCATTCAACAAAAACATAATTTGACTAAGCGGACTGAGAGAAAAGGCAACCTCTCTCAAGACTCTTTGGTAAGGCATAACGTGTCACTCTTTAATTACATGTTGAGAACAAAAAGCCTGAACAGCACATTCACAATCACAGCCTACCTACTGCTTATATGGCAACATCATAATCCAACTAATGAACTTCATAGCCCAGATGCTTTACTCCACTGTGGTCTAATGAACATTCACTTCATCGATTTCCCATGACAAACTACACGAGTGCTGTGCTGTGGATCTTGGGGTGAAGGGAAAACAATAATAATTCATTTTGATTGGAAAGCACTTGCATCCCAAAACTAAGAATTAATTGAATGTCTATCTATTTATGAAATTCTATTCCATCTGTATTTAAGATCTCCATTCATATAAAGGTGTCATCTTGAATTTACGCTTTCTGAATGTTTTGAAGCAGTTTGTATTATATGAAAGTCATAATAAGCTACTATAGATTAGGTGACTAATTTATATGTCAAAACACAATTGAAAATAGTATGGTTGATATTTTCTTTGGCTTTTAAGGATGACTATCATCTACAAAGCAAATAGAAGAGAAACTTCACAACATGAACAACTTACATCACCAGTCAAAATGTGAAAAGGCGCTATGGCAGCTAGATTGCTGGGTAAGTCATCGAAGCTAACACCAAGTATAGCATCAATTATTGTCTTTGCCATCCTGGAAACATGTTTCAGAAGTTAATATGGTATTATACATCCTAGCACAAATTCTGACATTCATGCTAACAAATTTAGCAACAACTAACATTCCAAGAAAACTTGTTTAAAAATGAGAATCGATTGTATTTTGACATTCATCCTCATAAATTCTGCAACATGCCATTCAAATGGCATAGCATTCCCACTTATTATTTTTCCTAGTTTAGAATTCCTATTAGGGTGGCAAAAAGAGTTGAAAAGATTATGAGAAATTTTTTGTGAGATGGTAATGGCGAAGGAAGGAAGGCCCATTTAGTAAGATGGTATGTTGTTTCTCGCCCTCAACATAAGGGTGGTTTAGGAATTGAGAATATTGTGATGAAGAATTTGGTTTTGTTAAGCAAATGGTTACGAAGATTTCCTTTGGAACTTAATTCTTTGTAGCATAAAGCGATTAAAAGTAAATATGGACTCCAAGGAAATGGTTAGGACTCTAATGTGGTTCTTAAAGGCTTTAACCGATGTCCATGGAAAGTTATTATGCAAAATTTCCATGCTTTCTCGGGTAATTTGAGGTTTGCAGCTAGAAACGGTGCTCAAATTTGGTTTTGGAAGGATTGTTGGTTGGATTCTCACCCTCTATGCTTGAAGTTTCCAAGATTAGACAAGATCACTTCTTCTCAATATGTTTCAATTTTAAGTAGATCAAATTGTTCTTCTATTAATAGAGGTTGGCGATTCGATTTCAAGAGAAATCCTGAATGATAGAGAGATTAAAGAATTTTCTTCTCTTATTTCTTTGCTCAAGGGTGTTTCTTTTAATCCCGAATTGGACGATTGTAGAGTGTGGAGGTTAAAGTTCCAATGGCATTTTTTCGTGTAAGTCCTTATTTGAAAAGTTGGTCCAAAAAGTTCTCTCCCTAGGTTTGATTTTGCTAACCTTATTAGGAAGTCAAAAGCTCCAAATAAGATCAATTTTTTAGTTTGACTTATGCCTCACAAGAAATTAAGTACTTGTGACGTTATTTAAAAAAAAAAAAAAAAAATTGTAGTAATGTCTTTTTCCATTTCAGTGTGTCATGTACAAGAGTTGAGGGGAAAACTTGGATCATCTCCTTTTTCATTGTCCAGTAGTTGGCTTGTTATGGAGCAAGTTGTTTTTTTTAGATGGTTTGAAGTAGATTGCTCCTAAATCTTTATGTTCTTTCTTATTGAAAGAATTTGAAATCTTAGGAGGAAAAAAAGCTAGTATTCTTTGATATTGTGGAATTTTCGCCATTTTATTGGTTATTTGAGAGGAAAGAAACAGAAAAATCTTTGATAAAGTCAAAAAGGAGATGAACTTTTTGGGGGATAAAGCGTCTTGTTTAGCTTGTCTTTGAACATCTTCTAGTGATGAATTCAAAGATTTATTGTTATTTCTTATTATGTTAAATTGGAAAGCTGCTGCTTGTTAATTGTTTATTCCAATCTTGCTTTTAGATTTCCTTTTTTTTTTTTTTTGGTTGGTGGACTGCTAGTTCACAATTGTAACTTCTTTTTTTAATTAATAAAGTTTTGTTTCCTATCAAACAAGAGAAAAAAAAAAAAAAAAAAAAAGCCACCAAACAAGAGACCCAGGAAGCAAAAAACTATATATGATAAAAGCACATCATGCTCAACAGCTCAATTTTAAAAGCTCAACCTGCTTAAACAAGGGCTGTGGCTTGCCCCCACAGCAGTTTGACAGCGTCCACGTAACATTTCCCAACATAGAAAGCTTCTCATGTTCATTGAATTGTGCCAACAAAGGCATCAAAGCTCCATTGCTACGGACAAGGTCATGGCATTTAGTTAAGTCACCAACAACATTTCCCAATGCCCAACCAGCCTACAGATTATATAAAAAACACTGTTAATTACTACACTAGAATCTTCCTTGGAAGAGGACAAAAGGGTAACAAGAAAAAGGCAATAAAAAGGCATAGACAAGTTGCACAATGTATACCTGCTCACGAACATCATCAATTGGTGAACTTAAAAGTTTAACAAATATTGGAACAGCACCATGATCAATTACAACCCTGGTGCTTTCCGAGGTCCCTGAAGCAGTGTTTGGAAGAGCCCAAGCAGCCTCAAACTGAACCATATACAAAAAACAGCAGTACAAGACCTGAAGCTGTGGAAAGTCATCCCTAGCAATCCATCAACTAATGACTGTCAACATAAACCTGAAGCAGTCAGAACTGAAGCTGTGGAAAGTCATCCCTAGCAATCCATCAACTAATGATTGTCAACATAAATCTTTATTCACCATTACATATTTAGTGTTGCATCCACCAAACAATCATAAAAAAAGCAACAGACTAACTTTTTGTTATATAAATTTGTTTTATGAACAAAATTATCCTCTACTAGCACATATAAAAAATATATTTTTTATTTGGGAAAAAAAAAAAATTATGCTCTGACTTCTAACTACCAAGAAATTAGAGATACACACTTTGAAGCTCCAGGAGCATCCTTCCAAGTTCAGCGTAACCGATACAGCAAGAAGCCTCCATAGCAAAATCCTTCCAAACAATAAAATTGCAAGCACTCTCCATCAAAGCCTACAAAAGATAATGAGATGGCTAGGACCGATGATCAAGTAAGTACTTACCGAAAAAAGTAATAAAACTTCACATTAGAGAATCCCATACCTCTGAATGAAACAGATCAATAATATTGAGCATCACAACAGCTAGCTTTGGCACTATCTATCGGCGCGCAACAACTAGCCTTTGCATTATATATTGGCACGCAACAGTCAAATCTTTTACCACTTTTAGACCCACTTTGTGCGTCTTATATGCATTAGACTGTTGACGCTCATTAATTGATTGGACAAGTAGAGCCCAGGAGTAATTTCTAGTGTGGGGAAAAAAATATCACAAAATACTTCTTTTAGTCATGCATTGGTTTTGCTCTTAAAATTGATAGTGGCCAGTCAGCCCTAGCACATCTGATTCCTGCCTGCCACTTCCCCCTCCACTGCACTTGCAAAAACATAAAAGTATCAACACAGCAACAAGTTCAGGGTTTGTTTTCATTTTTATAGAGCATAAGAATATCAGTGCCAACACTAACTATATACAATATATCACATAACAAAAATCAAAATACTTAATTCATAATCAGAGGGGTCTTAAAAGAAGCATCCTCAAGAGAACGGAATCCAGCATTAAAAGCAATATGCAGTAATGTAGTTAAAGAATGCACAAAAACCAGTACTACAGCATGAGGCACATAATGCATAATGAATTCATGTAATAGGCAAAAGAGTTGGTAAAAGTGAAAAATAATAGACAAGAACACTTACCTTGACCCAAGTGCCACAGATTCATCATGTTCTAGCCATTTGCGATCTGTAAAAGTTGATTCTCCCTCCCTACCGTCACTTGGCAGTTCACTTTCAATGGTGTCCATAATTAAGTTAGAGTTCTCAGAGGCTTGGGCCGGTCCTATGCAAAAATATTGGGCATTTAAATCATCATCTTCAAAATCATGGGAACCAGTAGATAATATGTGGCTCTCCACCTGATTATCACAACATGAGGCTCCACTATGGTTTCCTTCTAAAATAGGTGATTCCTCAGCCATCCCCTGACCTTCACCTTGTCTTTCAGATAAAGGACCTTGGCCACTTAACTACAATTCATCCATCGTACCATCTGCCATTTGGACTACATTTTTGGGTTGAAACCAATTAGATTCTCCATTGCAAACAAAACCAGTCCATGAACTCTGTTAAGCATCAAATTCCCCAACATACTGAGCAACGGCACAAGGAAGCACTTCCATTCTTTTCAATAAAACAAATACAGGCGTCCAGTGTGTGCACAATCATTAACCATTGCCCAACTCAACTCCCTATTCAAATAAAGTTCAACATGGTAGGAGAGTCAGATAAGCGTGATATATAATGTATGCATTATGTGTGTACAGATACAAACATGATATCTGGAAGACTGAAGCAAATAGCTGATCAAAGTGACTATGTATATATAATATTTGTGTTTGTCGGTGGTGTGTTTGATGTTCTTTCTAAACATTAATGTGAAATTTTTTTTAACAAAATACCCAATAATACCAAAAACCTACTGACAACTTATTGCTTAAGGCACGATACCACTTGTGTAAACGGCCTTAGTAGCAAACCTTCAAATACATTGCCACTAAACAACCTGAAGCATAGTCTGATTATGATTTTGTTATTACCGAATTGTATGGATAAAGATCTTCCATCATAGCAAGGAAAGTAGAAAGTTAAAAGGGAAAAACCTAACTAAATGCATGCCATCTTTCAGGCTTTAAGCAAATCTAGTATTCACACTTGGAATTTATGACACCATTAGATTCATGAAGCATCAGTTGCATTGTCAAGCTAGCGCTTGAGCACATTGTATGTTGTACACCACAAGGAAAGTTCATGTGTAGTCAAATAAAATTATTCACAATGTAAACATACAAAACAGAAGATAGTGTCCATATGGGACCTATACTAAACTATGCGCAGATTACACTTCCTTGGGTGTTTTCTTTTTCTAAATTATTAATACATAGTACAAAAATGGAAACATATTTTCAATACACAGATAAACGATAAAAATCGATATTTTTGACGTTCATATAATAACTATCAAGCAAACACGAGCATATAGAATACTTTGTATAATTCTTACTTCCATGAAATGTCAAACGAATCCTTAGTAATTACAAGTACACACAAATTCACAATAATTCTAGTCCTACCTATTTTAACATTTGAACTCCTACCTTGTGCACAAGCCCACAACTTTAATTATGATATATACACAAACATAACTACATTCACCCAAGCTAAAATGGTTATGTAAAAAATTTTATATTTCATAACCTTTGACGTATCCTTCTTTCAATTCAATATTAAATCTACTAGAAACTAAGGAGGGTGTATTCAATCTAGATTTCATTTGAATTTGTAGGAGTTTCTTTTAATGATAAATTTTGATAGATTTTATAAATTGTATAGATTTCATAAGATTTTGTTACAATTCTATTTAAGAGTTTGTTGGATTATTTAATGGATTACATCAAATTTTGCTAGAATTTAGAGTTTGTTGGATTTTTTACATAGATTTAAATAAAATTGAATATATTTAAATAAAATTGTTAATGATTTTATCTTTAAAAAAAAAAAAAAATCATATGATGAGTAGTATGCTGCACTTGGCCTAATTTTCTCCGCCAAATTATATAAATTATGACTATGTTTATATGATTATTTTATTTTTATAAATCACATTCATGAAAATTTTGATATTATAAAATGATATTTATTTTTCCACATCTAATTATTTGTTGAATTTAAAAAAAAAATTTGCTAATATATATATGTATCAACTTAAGATCATATCATATCATATTTATACATTTTTTAAGAGTGCGTCATGTTCAATAAAATTGAAAAAAATCAAATTTATAAATCAATGCAAATCTGTAACCAGTAAAACCTCTTTTTGTATGTATGTATGTATATATGCTTGTATGTACATATATAGAAGATTGATAGTTTCACGTTTCCAAATTAGCAAACTTTTAGTGCCAATTTTTAACAGAACCAACAACATATAAATTGCAAGTGTAATGTGTCAATAAAATAGATGAGATAATTATCAAAAACTTAAAAATATTAATAATATTATTGAGGGTGAAATTGTTGTCTTTCCTATATGTTATTATTGCATAGAAACCTTAGCTATCATCGCCTAATTTCTATCCATTCTTCATTTATACCTATGCAACATTTATTCATTCTTTGTAATTGTTATTATGTATTATGAAATTTTCATTTGTGAAACCACGGCCGCGATAAATCAAAGCAGAATAAACCTAGATAAATTCAAGAGATGGGTCAATCTTCAATTGCATCAACTCGTAAAATATCAACAAATAAAGAAATTTGAGTTTCCTTTGCGAATCTCAGCTACTAGGTTTTGTATAGATTAACGTGAGATTGTAATTATTGCCGATCAAAAGATTGAGTTTTTGTAGATTTGTGGGTTTCATTAGAGATAATAAGACTTGTTGATTGTTTAAAAATTTGTAGGTTTCGGTAATTTAATCACTGAAAAAAAAATCCAAGAGAAAAAAAAAAATTGAAGGTATGAAATCTATGAAATCTTTGGGGGTAGGGCAAGATTTCATATGAGTTTTTTAATTTATATTTAAGTTCAAAAAATCCATTGAAATCCATTAAAATACAATTCTTACAAAATCATTGATTTTTCAAAAAATCCATTGAAATCCATTAAAATACAATTCTTACAAAATCATTGATTTTTTGAATACACATAGACTTATTTGGATTTCTTAAAAGGTTGAATTGAATACATCAAAATTTCATTGGAATCCTTATAAATCTGGATTAAATACATCTGAATTTTAATGGAATTTTAAAAAGTTTAAATTGAATACATCTGGATTTTTAAAATCTTTGGATTTCAACAAACTCCTAAGTTGAATACACTCCCCTAAGATTGTTCTTTACAAAATTAAAGAAGGCTATTCTAATCGATCAAATACGTGCACGAAAATGAAATTTGCAGCATTAAAAATAAAAGTTATGCATGGTATGATATTAAAAAAATAAATAAAATACAAAAGATGAATAGGAAATTGAAATTAATAAAATGAAAATCGATAAAATTCATATAAAAGGTAATTCAGCTTATTATAAGGTACTTAACATGCAAAATTTCCACTTTGTTTCTTGCAACTAAATACAATTAATACCTATAATTGTAAGCATCCGTGTACAGTATATACAACCAAACCAATAAATAGTAGTGTAAAAACTAAAAAAAGCATCCTCTTATGCTCTTCACTTTCTAATCATCCATACATAACTTAGAAAACCCACATGAGAACAATCTAGCAACAATACAAGCAGAAAACTGAAAAAAAAAAAAAAAAAAAAAAAAGATTAGTTTTCTCACCATCAAAACCATCAATTCAAATTGCAACCTGTTCAATCAATTAAAAAACCAAAATCAGTAAAAAAGACCCAAGAAACCTTCACAAACACAAATTCTTGAACAACCTATAGGAAATAAAACAACCAATAACCAAAGCAAGAGAAATGAAAAACAAACCTTTTAAGCACAGATTGAGAATCAGCAGTCTTTGGGGTGTCAACAGACTGCGTGGAACCAGCAGTGGGAGCCACCTGGGTGTTTCCTTCGTACCCATTAACAGTGGCCATACTATCCTTAATTATAATTATAATGATAATCCAAGAGATAAAAATTTGTTCAGACAATGCTTCAAGAATCAAGGCAAATCAGCAGAAAAAAAAAAAAAAAAAAAAGTCGTTAAAACAAAAAAGTTAAATCCAAGAAGAATATAACTACCTTGCTTCAAGTCGTCCAAGTGTTTGGAAAGAGCTTGGTTTTCTTTGATCATTTTCCTCGTTTTCCTCTGACAAAATGTCACATCTCCTCTGGAAGGTACCGATTTAATGGCAATAAAAGAGTTACATAAAGGGAAAAAGAAAAAAAAAAAAAAAAGTAGAATTACGTAATCATTAGAAGTATAATAAATTGATAAACTACACAAGAATCAGTTGATTAACTACCCTTAGCTGAGCTATCATCTTCTTCTGCTTTTTTGTCTCTGACTTTCTCATAGTCTGCACATAAGATCAAATAACAAATACATATTGAGGACACACAAGCTAAACCTAGATATTACCTACACAATAACTCCCTCTTAGTGTACCTCTGCCTATAAAACATCATTTAGCCTCTTCCCCATCTCATGCAGTTCTAATTTGTTGTTAGAAACTTGTTGCTCTAATTGCAAAATTGAATCCTGCTTTTCAGAAACAAGGTTATTAATTTCCTCTACCTCAGCATCCTTACTTTTCAGTTTCTCCTAGTGAAAAACGAAAATTGATACGAAAGCAAGAACCACAACATAATAGAAAATAAACAATAACGAAGGGGAAGCTTTTTCTTTTTCCAACCCTTGAAATCGATTTCTTTCAACATCATTTTTCAATTTATAAGAGATTAATACATCTAGAAAGGTGGCATATCACTTGAGGAAAAAAAACAAAAAAAAAAAAGAGAGAACATCCATGACATCCTTGGAACTAATGATAAAAACAAACACCCATGACATCCTTGCATTTAATGGATAAAACTTAGCATAAAAGGTGCACAAGTCCTATCGAGACCAATAAGAAAGAAAATACATATAGTAAGTGCAGTAAATTGTGAGTGTAAAACAAAACTGGAAACTTCTTGATTTTGTGTTGAGCACAAAATTTTCCATAATATACCGCCAAACTTGTACCCAAGCTATTTTTCATGTTTCATTTAACTTCGATATTTTAAATTAGGTGCATAAGATTTTTCGTCGAATGCTAATTTATAAGACAACTCACAATGTTATATAGCTAAGCCTGACGTCGAACTATAATTATGAGACCAAATGTCCATCACAATGGTACCAGGTTAGTATCAGCAAGCAGAAAGTTCAGAGACTAGCCTCACCCATGCAATTCCACTATGCAAACATTCTAAACCATTATGTCATGTAATTAAGAAAATGAAATACATAGAATCAATTTGGTAAATGAATTTCAGATAATTATAATAGTTAGCTTACCTCCATCTGTTTAACTTCAGCCTTCAGACGGTTGTAATCTTCCACATCTATATTTCTACACCATTGAAGTAACTTCATGAAATACTAATTGTTAGAAAGATGCAGTAAACAATTATATGGGATTGAAAGCAGTTCAACAATGCAATACCTCAGACACCCTCTTTTCCAGGTTTTCTTTCTTCATCCTCTGCAATTCAATCTCCATCTTACAGCTTCAACCTCAATTTGTTTATCTTTCAGTAGATTTTCTAGATTATCACAATCAGCCCTTGCCTTTCAGGCTACCTCATGCAATTTCTATAATCGTATCAAAATAAGAGTTCACTATTTAGGAATACTAACAAATCAATTTGAAAATACAATCAATTGATTAATAATGAAAACAAATATTTAGTTTCTGAGGTCCTGCCTGAGACATAGCTGGCACTCTTCAAAATTGTACTTGTTTTCCTCTTTGAGTTGCATGTTGCTTTCACGAAGCAAATTCATTTCCCTAACCTGCAAAATGCATTTAACAACAGTCAAGAAAGATTGAAAAAAAACAAGGAAAAAAAAAAGAAAAGAAAAAGAAAAAGAAAAGCAACAACAGATGAGCTATTAGCAACAAAGTGACCATAGTAAATTGTCTTAGAGATGGCAAAAGACAGATTACTTAGCGTAAAATAATGACGAAAAAAAAAAGGTGGAGAGCAATACATATAAAAGTATATGAGAATGACAATATGCTGCGTTTCTATGCTGTCATTACTACAAGAAATAGAACAGACCTGATCTTGTAGCAATTTGATCAGTCAAGAATAAAGCTCTAGAATTTGCGCGTTCAACATTAAGTGATGCTTGTACCTTCTCTGCTGCCTTATGAGCACTCTCCAGCTACAGAGTCAAGAGTTATATACACTTAGTAGATGCATCATTTGCAACATGTTACATATCACAATTATATGAACACTAATACAACAACAGAAATGATTTTTTATTGCAATCTAAGCTTTTCTTGTTTTAACAATAATATCTCTGATTCTGCCTACGGCACATTAGAGAATATTAGAAAGTCCATCCAGCAAGAGAGTGAAATTTTGATCACTGAAGCCTACTTACAATTTATTTCGATCTTTGAAGATAACTTATGGCACTTTGCAGACCAGAATCACCAAGTGGATCAGAAACAGAGCTCCCATAAGAACCCGCAACAGAGTTATGATCCTTCTTGGCCAATTGAATGTGCAAGACCATTGGTATAACAGCAATCCCCAAACTAAAAACAAAAAAAGCGTCCTCTTATGTTCTTTAATTTCTAATCATCCAAACAGAACTTAGAAAACCCACATGAGAAACAAAATCTAGCAACAATCCAAACAAAAAACTAAAATTTTAGTTTTCTCACCATCAAAGCCATCAATTCAGATTGCAACCTGTTCAATCAATTGAAAAACCAAAATCAGTAAAAAAGACCCAAGAAACCTTCACGGACACAAATTCTTGAACAAGCAAGAGAATCGAAAAACAAACCTTTAAAGCACAGATTGAGAATAAGCAATCTTAACGGATTGCTTCGAACCAGCACCGAGGTGTTTCCTTCATATCAATTAACAGTGGTCATACCAATCTTGATTTCAAGGAAAAGGAAGTCTAAGAGAGAATGGACTATCGCAAAAACCCAGATGAGGGAGCGCCCGCTTCTTTTCAACAAAGAGAAAATCATCACGTTTACAATCTTGTGTTTCGACTAAAAATAAGTCACTAATTATCCTCACACAATTCTCAGTCTTCTCCAACTTATCACCCAACATTCAAGTTTCGAAAACATCATGCATGCACATTGTGGACTTATTTCGCCTCAACTCTAATTCTCACAAGGTTTCACTCATTTTATTCTCTCAGAACTTAGGCTCATCACTCTTACAACACATGCGATGTGGAAGTTATGTACAAGAAAATCACAAATATTTTACAACGCATGCGAATAAATAATGAAAAACCGCTAATATGCATTCAAAGGACCTCATGGAAGGAACTGGATATCAATAACATGTCAAACATTGTTTACTCCAATAAAAAAGTTCAACTTCTCAAAAGATCAACTAGGTCTTTTCCTTAGGTTGTAACGGGGCCAATGGGTGAATGGCTAAAAGAAAAAAAGGATAAAGTAGTTACCAAATGAACTTAGGATCACAATATGAGTTCTAAGAACTTGATTATTTAGGCATTGAACTTCTATTGACTATTCCACCATCTAAGCTTCCTCTTCTTTCTTCTTTTTCAACTATTTTTTTTTTCTTTTTTGCATTCTATTTTTGCACTTTCTTTTTCTTTTCATTTGCTTCTCTTTTTCATTTCAATTTTTTTTTTTCATTCATGCTTATGCTTACACATTTAAGAATTTTTTTCTTTGATAATGATTTGTAAGCATGCACAACACTTTTTTTTTTTTTTCATTCACCACAACTTCACTTCTTCAATTTTTTTTTTCAATCACCACCTTCTTTTGCCTAAATCTTAGTCTCACATGTGAATCTAAGCTCTTCAGGAGAAGGCTTAATTATTTCAGGCTTGGACATAGATTCATGTAGGTTGAGAACAAAAATATTTAGGCTAATTATATGTTTGGCTTCAAATTGGCTATTGGCGCACACACAATAAAGGTAAGGAAAAGTGTTTGGCCTTTTACTGGTTTAAACACACAAAGCCTAATATCACATCTCAAAAGTTGTTAAACTTTTCATTTAAAGCAAACAGTTTATTTAATGCAAGACATGTTATTTCCTTCCAATACAAAACCTATAGAGGTCAATCTAATCAATTTAAGAATTTACGAAGAGTGTTTAGGAATTCAAAGAAAACATCCCTCAACAATAAAAACGTTAATGGCTCAAATTACTCACACGGGAAGTCTCCACTAATAGTCCACAATTATGCACACTTAATGTCTCTCCACTCTCCTTACTAGGATTCAAGCCTTTGAAAACCTCCAACCATGTTTAGACTTTCATGGCTACCTTCTAGTCAAGACAACCAATCATAATACGCTTAGATTCCTCTATTGGACACATTAAAACAACCTGGTAATGAATTTGAAACAAAACAAAAATACTGTGAAATTTCAGCCAAAACTACACTCGAAGAAAAATTCATAACTCATGAAATACTCATCGGAAAAATTTGAAACTTCACAATTAAATATTAGACATCTAGACCTTCAACTTTTATTCACAAAATTTTCTCAAAATCAAACTGCGACAACTAGTTCGGAGCTGCTCAAGTTTCATCAAAAATCAGTTCTGATAAAATTTCAACCTAATATTTTATATTCTAATGGATCTAACTGACCCTATTGAACTCCAAATCTTGCTATCTACGTATCAACCAATTTGTCTTGAAGGACACTAATCCTAGCTGCAATTCATTTTCAAAAATCAAGTTGCAAAAAGGTCTTAAATTAACCAAAACAGTAGCTAATCTCCACTGTCAGGTTTTTCTCAGAAAAAGTTTGTTGAAATTTTTTTTTTTTTTTTTTTTTTGGGGGGGGGGGGGGTGTGGGGAGAAGGGGAACGTACACATATTCTTCCCCCAAACCTAATTTAAACATTCACCTCAATGTTTGAAACTAAATTAGAGGCAAGATCTAATTACCTAAACAAACTACAAAAACAATCAACAAATATATGAAAATAATAACACAATTTGTTATCATAAGTAGAGAGCCAAAGATTAGGCACTGCAAAAATAATGATATATAAACTTAGTACAACTAGAATGAATGACAAAAAACCATTTTCTGCTTAGCTTAGATAAATGGTGTCCATTATGCATGTCCAGGTTTCTTATCTTTTGTTTTCAAACCTTTTTTGCATTCAGAAATGTACTAAACCTAATCACTCTATCTCTTGCATTCCTTCAAAAAGAACAATATATTTGAAGTAACTGTGCATTAGATAAGCCCAATTAAGAGCATATGTTGAATTGAAAGCATTCTGACAACCCAGGTTAAGTGCAAAATTTCAAGTCCATGCACAGGATTCCTTGGCTGCCTGAATGCTCGGATTATCACTCAATCACACAATGACACAGGCGATATGTGATAAGTATGAACCAAAACAAACTAAAACAAAGGTACACCTCAAGACAAACTGGAACAAGAGCAGCTATTAACTTATCACACAGAAATCTAAAGAAATATACAAGAAACATTAGGAAAATATGCACTTCTTAGAAGAATTGAATATTTATCTATGTGCTACCATTTAGCTAAACCAGAATATGGATGTACATTGTAAGCCACGACAGAAATATATAGCAGCACCTATATTCAAAGAGAACAGGGGAAAATGAACTTAGACTAAACAAATCAATGACAGAAATTTAATGATGGGAATGGAAGCTTTTAGCAACATTTACCTCAGAAGCATATTGCCTTGAAAAGGATTTGACATATCCTAGAGTTGATAAACACCACTGCTCTTTTTCACCTATGTCGTAGACAGTGCTTGCCCTCTCACTGTTTGTTTGGCTGTCATCATTAAAGAATGAAAGAGAGTAAATGTAATATATAGCTTGGAATAGCAAACATAAAGAGAAGAAAATTGTAGCACATTGGGATGGAAGCAGGCGGTGGTCAAGAAATATGTATGTTGTGTTCAGTTTCCTATGCACAATGACAATGTTTAAGTACTATATCAAATACCTAACAACACAGAAAGTAGAAAATGACAGAGCTATAAATGTTCTACTGAGCACAATTTGAAGTTAACAAGTTATAGTATTGCAATTCAAAGAGTTTGATCAATAATAAATTAATAATCAGAGCTTCCCAGAAATTTTCACACGATGCTAGCATTTGACTATTAGCAATTTCAATAAAACTGCACAATGACAAATCATTATTGGCAATAATGATATACAGTTGAGTTGAATTATAAACAGTTCTGATACTGAAATAACTTTTCTTCTCAAAGAATACCTAAAAATAAAACTAAAAATACAAGGTTTAATAAAATAACATGAACCCAGAATGCCTTGATACATTGACACAGGGAAAATTTTAGCATCACTAATTAAAACAGTCAATACACCAGCATGCCCCCACAGGATTGGAAAGCAAAGAGAGTCATACTGGAGGCTTAACAGTCAAAAGAAGAAAAATGAGTTTCTATTCACGCAAATAAGAGTTTGGTTGCACATATAAATCAAATGATTCTGGACAATTCCGGTACATATTCACTAAATTCTCAAGAACACACCATGGACTGCCAAACGAGAGAACAAGAAAGAGAGTGGATATTGGAAGGAAAAAGATTAAGTAACGAAACAGAATGAAACGTGATGAAAGGAATGGAAAGAGTTGAACTTTCACCCCACTTCTTCCCCCTTTTTTTCTTCTTTGTCCTGATCCAGTTTCTAAAAGCTTAATCATAGTCATTTGGGTAACGCACTGAAACAGTGTGCTGTTTTCAAACAAGTCAATCTCAACTACCTTTGGCAAGTATTTGGGTATTCTTAGAAGCCCCTAAAATATAGGTGTGAGACCATAACTCACAATCATCTACATAAATCTACTGTGCATGACAATAGAAACACATTGTTAGCTCAAGGAAGAGAAGTTGTACCTTCTACATGAAGCATATATAAACACGACACAGACAGCTTAACTTTGACATAGTCCAAACAGAGAGTTGTGGTTTTGAACCCCAAGATGCAGCCACAAGATACTCAGACTTTCCAACAAATGACAGTGTCACAATTGGCTGTAAGAAATTAAACAAAAAGAAATATAGGTCATAAAATGAGACAGAGAGAGAGAGAGCCGGTGCTTTATGAATGCAGTTGCCATGGTATAAAGCCACCTGTGTTAACTAAAGGTGCATAAAACTAAGTTCCAACATATTTAGTCAATATCGACAAACTGGGTTTTTCCTTCTCTATTGAGCTAACATTCTAAAATATTTATTTCTTTATCTTTATTGGGTATTACAACTTAATTGTTGTCTGTAAGGCCAAAAAATGGTTTCAATCTCCACTGCACAGTTCAGTAAAAGAACCTGAGACAGACGTCAGAACCAAGGTGCTAATTTATTATCACCAGCAACTAAATACAAGCATAACAATAGTGAAAACAGCACCAACAATATTATAAAATAAAAGGGACAATTAAAAGAAGAGCCTAATCCTAGACAGCGCCTTCCTTTCATAGTTTTGCAAAGCATAGGTGCACTCTGTCCTCTTAAATAGAAGGACAAAAGACAAGTGGCAAGAAAACATACAAATCAGCCCTCGTTATCAGAATTCTAACCATGCTTTCTTACTGCCATTCGCTTAATATATGTTTCCATAGCACAAACACAGAGATAGAATGATGTAAGTATTTCAGAGAATCACCATTAGAGTCTCTCCAAGAACAGCAATAAGAACATTCTTGTCCAGATCCCATAACGTTATCACAGTTTCTGCTGCAACTGCAAAAATAGAACCATCGGCAGAAAATGCAGCAGCTGTCATTGCCTTTTTTCTGCAAGGTGAAGTACAATATAATCAGCATAACAATGAACATGACCTTTAGTCACCAACCTATATATATATATATGACGTGGACAACCATCCACTTCAACATGCCAATTTAGCATTGTTTCATCACAAGATGACTTTTCTATGTAAGTCTTTAACAAAATTAAGTATGCAACTTCCCAGAATTTTAAAAGCAAGCATAGGCCTTAAAAAGAAAATTTTACACAACAGATAAGTTCAAATAAAAAGAATCTGTTCAAGTAAAAAATATGTACATGACCTAAAGGTATTATGCACAGAACAATTATTTTCAAGTCATTCATAAAGTCCCAAATAATCATAATTTCTATATCCTAACTTAACTGACTTTCAAGTAAATCATTAACTATTTAAAATTAAGGAAACTAAAACAAAAACATTGAAAGTATAATGCAAATATCACAGAATCCCCACTCATCTATCATATCAAATCAAAACATCATCACCATTGGTATAACAGCAATCCCTAACAAAAAAGCATCCTCTTATGTTCTTCACTTTCTAATCATCCACACAGAACTTAGAAAACCCACATGAGAAACAAAATCTAGCAACAATCCAAACAGAAAACTAAAAGGAAAAGATTAGTTTTCTCACCATCAAAGCCATCAATTCAGATTGCAACCTGTTCAATCAATTAAAAAACCAAAATCAGTAAAAAAGACCCAAGAAAACACAAATTCTTGAACAACCTATGTGAACCAAAGCATGAGAATCGAAAAACAAACCTTTTAAGCACAGATTGAGAATTAGCAATCTTAATGGACTACTTGGAACCAGCAGTGGCGGCCATCGGGGTGTTTCCTTCGTACCCATTAACCCAAGAATTCGCAAAAACCCAGATGAGAACAAAGAGAGAGAGAGTGTGTGTGAAAGAGAGAAAGAATGGACCATCGCAAAAACCCAGATGAGGGAGCGGGGGCTTCTCTTCAACAAAGAGAGAGAGAGGATGGACTTGTCGTGTTCTTTTCTTCAAAGACAGAGAGAGAGCGTGTGTGGGTTGGGGTTTTTGGGTGAGTGTGAATTACTGAAACAACTCCCTCTTCAAATATTGGGAAAATTCTCAAAGTCCCTCTCTGTTGATATATTACCCATTTTTCATCAAATTATTTTGATTTTATCTGAAATCCCTCTTACCCCCAATTTATTAATAAAATATTTTTAAAAAGTTAAAATATTGAATTTACCCTTAATTTAAATAATATTAAAATATACAAATCAAAAAATTAAAAAAATATATATTAAAACCTTATTGACTAATAAAAATGAAAAAAAAAATAAAAACGTTTTTATTTAAAAACAAAATGAAACGAAAAATGAAATTTAAAAGAAAAATTAAAAAAAAAAAAAAAGGGGATACAATTTAAAGAACCCAAAAAAAAATATATAGAAATTTGATGATTTCTTTTCAATTTTTGTGGGTTTGATGATAATTGATGATTAGAGTTCGATATTTTTGATGATTTTGATGTTGAAAATGAATTTTTTTTTTTTAATCTCAAGCAGCACTAAGAGACTAAGGTAAGTGCTACACTTGACCCCTTAGGTAGAGGTACTCTGCTTACAATTTTCAAGACACAAAAGATGTCCCTCATAATCTTAACCTCTCCCTACAAATAATAAAAGACAAACAAATAAAATCCCAATAGCACACAATAGCACACTAAACTCTACCTCTTAAGTGTATAATAAATTTTTAAAAGATACCATCGTAATGTGCAAAGTGGGATCACCTTATAACCGGTGTGACTGTCCTTGCATTTCGAATGCCATTGACATTTGATACCAATTCGCCTTCACATCCCTTAAAGTTTTGAGTCAAGCAACTCCTAAAATTAAATCCACACCACCTAAATTAAATGGGTAGCAATCCATTGAAATGTCCAACCCCTGAACATATAGAACCACATCTCGGCAAACGCGCCTACTAGGGATATTTTGGCCATCATGCAACTTAACTCCGAAAGCAGATGTGGGCTGTAACACCCTCCACCCACCTTCCATTAGAATGAAAATCGAATCGAAGGATGCTATCTCACTTAACTTGTTTATTATTATTATTATTATTATTCATATGTTTACTATTTTTTTTTCAAAAATTCATTTATTCATTTATTTCTATTTACAGAAAATCTGACAGAGTTTCCTCTGTTTTTCTGAAAAACCCAAAATTATAAAAACTACAGATTTCAAAAGAAACACCTCTAAAATATATTCATTTCTCAACTTCCATTTCGGACCCTCGGTCCGACTCAAAATCCACTTCACCACACAAATTTTTAATAAAATCATACATTTACAAATAAAATTCCATCAAATGAAAATAACCATAGAACTTAAAAGAAAAGTACTACTAAGTTTCACCAACTCATTTTACCATATCCAAAAACTTTTCTACAAAATTATATACATTAACTTTTACAAATTTTCATAAATATATCTAAATGTACATGCATGAGTTCATTCAATTGTATTTTAACAAAAATATGTACATGTCAAAAGGAAATCTACCCAAAATGGAGATCAATGTGACTTGCGGGACGCACGGGGAATGTCTCCTTGTCAGGCGCTCTATCTACGATGCCCAACTCAACTACTTGCGCGTAGGAAATCCAATGCGCTAAGTATTTCTACTTAGTGGATATACACATACTATATTGAAATCATAATTATTTTCGAATATATGACATTATAATATAATGAAATGCACAATATCAAAAGTTCCTGTTAAACACACAATAAATCAAACGAGTGAAAAATTTTACAATTTGTTTTTTCGAAATCAATTATCAAACATTTTTACGTTATTACTCCTATTCATATTCAGAGCCCTTTGTAAATTCTGGTATGATACCTTAGATTGGAAACGGGTTTCTCTAGCATTGGACACTTGGTGTCTACCCTCCGGTTCTTAATTTGCAAACTTTTACCATTTCTGACCAGATACTTAGTGCCTCTTAAGGTTCATAAACCGAAGTTGATATGCAATTATAACGGTGCAGTACTACTAATAATTACCCTATTGACATGCCAACTATCAATCCTCACCTACCAATGTTCAGGTTTACTCGGACCCTTGATATTTTTCAATAATTACAAAATTATCAATTCAAATAAATTTTTAATCGCATAAATATTTAATCTCATCTTTTGTATCTATTTTTCGAAATCTTTCAAAGCTTCATTCTTGGCCATTTCCAATTGACCATTTCATCCCTAGTTTTAATGTCAAATTTTAAAAAAACAACTCCTCTCCTTCTCTAGTTCTCATTCGGCCAAGAGAGGAGATTTTCAAATTTTTATTTTCCAATCCTTAATTTATCATACATATTATCAAAACATCATATAAATAACACATCAATGGGTGTGAATTGATAAAAATACCCTTTGGTTCTTCTCTAGCTTGTATTCGGCCAAGGGTATAAATTTTTCAAATTTGTTTTCAACTCACTAACTCATCATATAAATCATTCAAATATCATTCATTTAACACGTAAATAAGCTTAAAATGACAAAAATACCTCTAGGTTTCTCTCTAGTGTGCATTCGGCCTAGGGGTCTAATTTTTATGAATTTTTGTTCCAATTGGTTTTTCCTCTCAAAATTCATTCCAACAACACCCTAATGACACATAAATATCATCCATATCTAGTTATCACATCAAGGGAACAAAATTAACAAGTTACAAAAGAAAATTTCCATTGATTTGCTTATTAATAAAATCAAATATTTAATATATGTGCACACCAACCTTTTTGGGCTTGCTCCTAGCTTCCTTGCACTCCCAAAGGAAGCTCAAAGCTTCTCTTTACCCTTGCTTGACTCACCTCTCTCCAATTGATCACCTATGGTTTTTCAAGAGAGTATTTTTCATCATAAAAACCAAATCAACGAATTTCAATGCATAAACAACCACACCTACATGCTCTTGCATGCTTCTACATCATTTCTAACCAAAACTCATCACAAAATCAAAACCCACACCAACTTACCTTGAATTTACACCCTTACTAGAGAAAATCCAACTTAAATTTTTGATGGATTTTAATGGATTTGAGGTCTTGAATGAGTATATGAAGTAATAATCAAGATAAATGAGTGATTTGAGGGTTGAAAATGGAAAAAGAAATGAGAAGAAGGGGGCTTGAAGTGGACGGTAATGGAGGAGGAAGAAGAAATAATTTTTCAAGCCATTTTTCACTTTATATACCACTACTTTTTGCTTTCCAATTTTACCCCTAACAATACCATTAATGCCCTCCATGTCCCTTGCCACACATGCTAATTTCCCATTGGTTATTCATGCCAACTCATGATTCCACCAACTTATTTAACCACACACTTGTAAAAATGCAATTAGTTTCCATAACTTTTGACTTTTAGGTTGGCAAATATTCATTGGTTCAAAACAATTTTTCCATGTCATGCATTCCAATTGCACTCATTTGATTATCCAATGGCATTTTTCCATCATTCAATCTTTCCCATTTAATCTCTAATTAAATCCCCTTGCTAAGAAAAATATCTCCAAAAATTATTAAATTCCCTAAACAAATAAATATATATATCACACTAATTGCATTCAAATCTAAATTAATCCAATCTATTGCACTCAATTCCTTAATTCAAGAATACTAATCACATGGAAATAAATATCGGGGTGTTACATGGGTTGCACCAATAACTCTAAAGCTTGTACCAAGTCCTGCAATATAAAATTGTGGCTCGCACCACTGTCAATACTAAAGGATGGTTACTAATATTACCTCTAAGCTTCATGGTTCTTGGCCAAGTAAGACCCATAGTAGAGAAGACATACAACTTTATGGCACCACAACTAATAGAAGTGGTTAACCCAGCATAAGGGACCTCGTTGACTAGTGAAACCAGTGTTTCCTCTTCATCATCGTCGACAATCATCACCCGAAGATAAGAGTTAGGGCAAACATGGACAGTAGAGTATTGATCGTCACAACGAAAGCACTAATTCCTAGCTCGTCGGGCTCATATTTCTACCAATCAGATGGCTAGATTTCCTCACACCAGTAGAGGAACCAGAGGAGAGGTCGGTATTGGCGTCGATTGAGTAGGAAAAAGGTTTGTATCATGGGTCAGGTTTTGTTTGAGCCAATTGAGCAAATGTTAACCTACGGGCTGTGGATTGTTGAAAATGAGTCAGAACTCGTAGGTTGCTTATAGGTATCACACCTCACAAAATCGTGTGATGCAAATCTTAAGGATCATAGGTTCAAATCTTCCCTTTTATTTCCTCCTTTAAGTCATTGATAAAGTTTCCCACATATGCCAACTTTGTCAGCCCCAATACCATCCAGGTGAGGTACTCCAACTGTTGGACACACTCTTTTACTGATGATTCATGATTTAAACCCACCATATGTTAATACAGATTTTCGACTTTCCAACTGCCTAAATGCCACATAATTTTCATTGACAACTCTTTCCATATAATATGGGTTCGTTTGCCTTTAGTCCAACGTAGTCAATGGACTGCTACTCCTATCGCCATGAAAGTTAGTCGGACTTTATTTTTCGATTTAGTTCCTTGAACTACGAAGTATTGTTCTCCTTAATTAAACCCACCCCACTAGATTTTGGTCATTGAAATTGGGTAGTTCTACATTCTTTGCCGCTAACCAAAACTCATCAATGGCTGAGATAATTTAATTAGTTGTCATGGATTCTGCATTTTGATTTGGCGTGGCAACCATTATAGCTATTGTAATAGTTTTAGCCAACCTACCCAATAAGCACTCTCCACCAACAACCTCCATTCCTTCGATAATATTTTTTTGCTTTACTTAGTGAGCAAACTTCGAATCGAAAACAATTTGGACAGCTTTCCATCCATGATCACCATTTGACTTTTAAATTCAAACACATCTTTTTCGAGCACTTCCACACAACTCTCCATTTGAGAATTAAGCATTCACTTAGTTCTTTGAGTCGGGCTTTGATACAATTGTTAGGAACCTCACTAACTTAGAGTAAAATTTAGGGAAAGTGGGAGAATTTTATTACAGAATAACAAAATAACAAAGATAGTTTCTCCTAGTGCTGCACTAAAAAACTAGGGTAAGTGCTACACTTGACCCTTTATGTAGAGCTACTCCGTTTACAATTTGTAGATGTTGAAGTCATAAATTCAAGTTAAAATTTTTAGTTGTAGTCTCAGTTTTTTTTTAATTACATTACATTACTAGGATTAGTTCAGAGAACAACTAGGACCAAACAGGATTTAACACTAGTGGTACGGCTTAGACATCAGCTCCTAAGGAGCGACTCACGCATAGATGAAGGGACTACCCTCATATAAGAGGGAGAAATCAACAAGGAGTTGATGTTTTGAGGTGTCTAACCTATCTCTTAAGAGAGAAATGGGTGTATAGCTAAAGTTTAACCACTGAGCCGCTGCACTTTTGATGTTGTAGTCTAATCTTTGAGTGAAATAAATTATTACCTTTTTTTTTTTCCTCTTTTGAGGTAATAAGTTATTAATGACAAATAGTGATTTGTTAGTAGCAGTTATACTAGGAACAAGGAAAACTACTATAAACCTCTCTCATCACTTTTCTTTGATAATTTCAACCGTGTGACATATAGCTTTTAATATTCTTGTCTCAAATCTAACTTGTCACAACAGTTTGCACAGTATATTATAGATGTAACACATCTTTTCTCTTTTATTTACTACTGAATGCATAGCCTTTGTGTGTGGTTTTAGAACATTGTTAGGGCCAAATGACTTGTTGCAGGACTCACAAATCTATTAGCCATTAGATTTTAAAGTCTTGTCACCATTTGTTGGAGTTTTACTAGTCTACTTTGATAACTGAGAAGTGGTCGCTTATGCTTTCGTATAGAAGTGGGCATTTCTAATTCAACTCGACAAATTCGATCAAATTCAATCATTTTCAGTCAAGTTTAAGTTGAAAATATCCGACGTGAATTTGGGTTGGGTTAGGTTTTCTCGGTAACCGAGAAATTAATTTTAAATATATATACATTTTACAGTCCTCATTAGATATGATTTTTAATATATTATTTGTATTTATTATAATTATACAATATGATATTATATGTAAAAATTTATATATAAAATAAATAATTGTATATCTTATACTTTCAAAAAATTTGTTTAAATAGATGTCGTAAAACTATGTCATTGATAATAATTATTTTTATTTAAAATGACCATCTTACATAGTTAATATAAAATAAGTACATTAACTATATTAACTTTGATAATTAAAAATCATAACTAGTGTGGACGAAAATAATATTATATAATAGTATTTGTACTTATAAATATACCTTATGAATTTTAATAGTAATTTAATGTAAATAATAATAAACTATATTAAATATGTCAAAAAAAAAACTATATTAAGATATATATATTATAATATTGTATATATATATTTTATATTAATTGATAAAATATTATTTTATTAATTAATATAAAATATATATATACTACATTATATTTAAATTATAATAATATCGCAATATTATGTACTAAACCTAATAATCTTATGATCTATGTTATATAAGGTTTAGTAAACAATAAATTATTATAACTAATTTATTTGATAACTTATAATATAAATAATTTCACTTACTACCAACTTATAATACAAATTCTTTATAATGTGTGATAATTCACAAATGTTATCAATTTACAATTTATTAATTAAACTAAATTTTGGATTATTATTGAATGATTTAATATAAAAATTATAGTCAATTATATTAATTTTATAGTATATTTTATTAAATTTATAATAATATAATATAATATTATCATTATATATTTTATATAATGATATATGAGAATAGAAACTACAAGTAGAAAATATATAAATTATTGACTATAAATACTTGGTTGTTATATTTTATATAATGATATATCAAAATAGAAACTACAAATAGATAATATATAAATGATTGACAGTAAATGTTTGGTTGTAATGATTTAAACCCATATTAATTTAAAAATATAATAATGATATATGTATATATACATGTTACTATATTTTAAACATTAAGTAAATCTATGACAATATGAAATAATTTACTATAAAATTGATATAAACTTATATTATACTTTATGTTATCATATATTTTATACATCAAATATAAGAATACTTGTTTATCTGTTTATTACTCATAGTATAATGTTATCATATAACCTAATTTATAATGTATTATGATAATATAAATTAGGTTATATATGTGAAAATATATATTTATGATAAATTATCAATGTATATTTAATTACCGATATTTGAATATAAAATTATGTTTAAAAACAATTTATGTTATATATAGTTTTATTTTAGTAATATTATCTAATATTTAATACATGTCATTTATGTATATTATGATAGGACCCGACTTGAATTCCCTCAAATGAACCGGCAATCCTGCGGGGGTACCCCATAAGACCTTTCTGAAATCCAACTAATAAGACTCAAAAAGACATCGTGAAGCAAACCCATGTCTATAAATAACTTTGTTAAACAAGAAAACCATCTACTTTAAAATTTCATTACAATTTCTAAGCAAAATATATCTAAATACATCATCATAAACATTACTAAAAACGTTATTTAAAATAGATATGTCATTATGATTACATAAAATTTCTATAAAATCTTGTTCAAATTTTAAAGTACGTACAATAACATAATTAATAATGACATTAAAAACACAATGTTTACAAAAAAATAATGCAGTATTGTCAGTCGTTTGACCCATCTAGTCTGATCGCAGTGGGCCGGTACTTTGATTCCTTATTCTTGCACTTGAGAGTTTTTGTAACATAAAACCAAAAGAATTGTAAGCTATAAAGCCTAGTAAATGTGAGGGTTTTATTTAGACTAAGTCTTATAAAATACCTCCCGAAAAACATTTTTGAAAACGTTTTTCTAAAAGAACAATTTATTTTCTAAAAAAAAATTGGATTTTATAAAACTTCTTTAAAATTTTGAAAGCTTTTTCTAAAATACTTTCTAAAATATTTTCTTTCGAAAATCTGATTTTCAAGGTATGCTTCTCTTTCTAAATTCTGTGCTAATGAGGAATCCAAGGAGAACTACAACCATATGAATAGATAGACCAGCTCTGCTCAGCATTGGAAGGGAGGTAGGGGAGGGGGGGAGATCACTTGGCGAAATAACTATCATCGCACACCGTGACAAAACTACAAAGACATCTCACTACTACGTGGCGGAACTATCATCGCACACCACAAGCGAGACAATACCTCACAAGTGTAGAGGGCGACTCGACAAATATGACAGACTATAACCCTTCGATGTTAGCAGGAGTATCCCTTCCAACACTTGTCCTACACTATGGAGTATACCGATCGGGTCTAATGCTAGAAAGTCTATCTATTTATAAGCTTAGGTCGTTCCATTAGTCTTTGAAAACTCTTTCTTTTCTAGCTCTCAAATCAATTTCTTTTTCATAAAATAAGCTAATAACATTTGCAAACCATATCGTACATAACTAAATCTTTGCATGCTAAAATAAATCATTAATAAAAAAAAAAGAAATAATTAATAGAGATTTATAAAGATTTTGTAATATGAACTTGAAAAGTATTTAAAATAGTTCACACTTACAGCTTGCTGTCCTATCCACTTGCACCACTACTCCAACGACCTCCTCAACTTGCCTGATCATCTATAATTAATCACAAGTGAAATCTTCACTTGGCTAGCTGAACTATTAACTTTAACTCCAAATTTCATATGAGTTGTTGGGAACTGCGGCATTGCTAGTCTAGCTCGAGCAGCGAGCTCGCATCCCCAGCTAGCCTCAACTCACACCTTCAGCGAGCTCCTACCTTTGCTCAATCCAACCTAACTTAAGGGCATTCATCTTAAGCGAGCTCGCTCTATTCACTTTCTCAGCAGCTGTTACTTTCTTCCAACTAGGTTTGTTCCTTAACCCCTTTCAGCTCGCCTTTATGAGCTACTACCTTAGGCTAGCTGGGCTAGGCACCCCTGATGGGCTGCGACCTTACTTAGCTCTTATTGCGAGCTCACACTCCAGCCCAGTCCAGACAGGTGAGATAGAGAGCAACAAGCATAGCCCAACTTGCTCCCCAATCGACCATCTTAACTGAAATGCGCTAAGAGCCTCCTCCAGCTCGCACCTCGCCAGCTCCTGCCCTGACTCACACATACCTACTTCAAACACTCCTTTCTCCAGACTTTTACATTTTACATTGCCATTAACACATCTCAACCTTATTTCACATACATACACTTAATCAACGTATCACCAAATCTTCATTAAACTCTCAAGTCGCGATCTCGTTAAGCTCGACAATAGAACTAAATCATCTCAAATCATAAATAAACCACCAAAAATTCAGAATCATTCTCAGCTATTTCACTTACTAGACTCTTGCTTAGTCTTTTGCCTTGCTTTTAACTCGATTATAGCTTCAAATCACCAAATCTACATGCCAAAAATCTCGATAATCACTTACAACCCAAAAGCCATTCTCGACAGCTCTCTCACTAACATAAAACCATAAAACTTATTCTTTATCACTTAGATCTTACCGGATCTGGTTTCTCACCTTCCAACAGCTTGATTTTCCTCAAATTTTGCACTCGTATTTCGTTTTATGCGGTTTGGTGGCAACGGAAGGCTTCTAATTTGCTCGTCTCATCTACACCATTCCGAGAGGTTTGGGGCCGAATGCACCCATCTAATTCCACTTAAAGTTGTCGTGTGGCACTGTGCAGCTCTTTTACCAATTTTGTACTCATATTTCGTTTACTATGGTTTGGTGGCAACAGAAAGCTCCTAATTTGCTCGTCTCAGCAACTACACTACTCCGAGAGGTTTGGGGCCCAATTCACTCATCTAATTTTATTGAGAGTTACCGTGTAGCATCGTGTAGCACTTTTATCGATTTTACACCCATATTCCCTTTACTGTGGTTTGGTGATAACGGAAGGTTTCTAATTTTCTCGTCTCATCAACTAAACCATTCGGAGAGATTTGGGGTCCAACGCACCTATCTAATTCTGTTAAGAGTTGTCGTGTGACACCGTGCTGCACTTTTATCGATTTTACAATCATATTCCATTTACGGTGGTTTGACGGCCACCGAAGGCTTCTAATTTGCTCATCTCATCAACTACACCATTCCGAGAGGTTTGAGGCCCAATGCACCCATCTAATTCCGCTTAGAGTTAACATGTGGTATCATGCAGCTCTTTTGTCAATTTTATACTCATATTTCGTTTACTGTAGTTTGGTGGCAACAGAAGGTTCTTAATTTTTTTGTCTCATCAACTAAACCATTCGGAGAGATTTGGGGCCCAATGCACCTATCTAATTCTGTTGAGAGTTGCTGTGTGGCACCGTGCCGCACTTTTATCGATTTTACACTCATATTACATTTGCGATGGTTTGGCGACCATAAAAGGCTTCTAATTTTCTCGTCTCATCAACTACACCATTTCAAGACGTTTAGGGCCCAATGCACCCATCTAATTCCGCTTAGAGTTGTCGTGTGGCACCGTGCAGCTCTTTTGCCGATTTTACACTCATATTTCGTTTACTGTTGTTTGGTGGCAACGAAAGGCTCCTAATTTGCTCGTCTCATCAACTACACCATTCCGAGAGATTTAAGGCCCAATGTTCCCATATAATTCCATTGAGAGTTGCTATGTGACACCATGCAGCACTTTTGTCAATTTTTCACTCATATTCCATTTACGATGGTTTGGCGGCTACGGAAGGTTTCTAATTTGCTCATCTTATCAACTATGCCATTTCGAGAGGTTTGGGGCTCAATGCACCCATCTAATTCCGCTTCAAGTTGTCGGGTGGCACCGTGCTGCTCTTTTGTCGATTTTGCACTCATATTCCGTTTACAATGGTTTGGTATCCACGGAAAGCTCTTAATTAGCTCGTCTCATGAATTATACCATTTAGAGAGGTTTGGGGCCCAATGCACCCATCTAATTCCGCTTAGAGTTGTCATGTGATACTATGCAGCTCTTTTACCGATTTTATACTCATATTTCGTTTACTATGGTTTGCTGGCAACGGAAGGCTCCTAATTTGCTCGTCTCATCAACTACACTATTCCGAGAGATTTGTGGCCCAATGGTCCCATCTAATTCCGCTAAGTGTTGCCGTCTGACAACGTGCAGCACTTTTGTTGATTTTCCACTCATATTCAATTTAGGGTGGTTTAGTGGCCACAGAAGGCTTCTAATTTGCTCATCTCATCAACTAAACCATTCCGAGAGGTTTGGGGCCCAATGCATCTATCTAATTCCGCCTAGAGTTGTCGTGTGGCACAGTGCAGCTCTTTTGCCGATTTTGCACTCATATTTCATTCACTATGGTTTGGTGGCAACGGAAGGCTCCTAATTTTATCGTCTCACCAACTACACAATTCTGAGAGGTTTGGGGCCTAATGCACCCATCTAATTCTGCATAGAGTTGTCATGTGGCACCATGTAGCTCTTTTGCTAATTTTGCACTCATATTTCGTTTACTGTGGTTTGGTGGAACGGAACGCTCCTAATTTGCTCATCTCATCAACTACACCATTCCGAGAGGTTTGGGGCCCAATGCACCCATCTAATTTCGTTTAGAGTTGTTGTGTGGCACCGTACAGCTCTTTTGCCGATTTTGTATTCATATTTCGTTTACTGTGGCTTGGTGGAAACGAAGGCTCCTAATTTGCTCGTCTCATAAACTACACTATTCCGAGAGATTTAGGGCCTTAATAATTCTAGTGCATAATACCATCATTTTTTTTTCATAATCATAGTTTCAAAAATGGATAATCGCTAATCGATCGGTGAGATAACCGTTAGCGATTTATCGGTTACTTGATGATTAATGAGGGATTAATCAGCAGGTACTAGTTTAAGAGAAAATTATTTTTTTTTAAAAATGTAAGAGCAAAAACTGTTTTTTTTTTTTAAATTTTGGGGACCAAAAATAAGATATTAGTATAATTTTATCCAACCTAAAGAGGGTTTGTGTGATTTTACCCTACTATATAAACAAACATCATGCTGAGCACAAAACCCTTGTCGTCCACTTTAGCCCTCCACACCTCTCTTTGTCTCTCTCTCTAACTACCGAGCCAAGTGGCCACTTCTTCTTCATCTCATTTTCTACCACCATCGTACGTTCTTCTTCGCCAGATTTGCTCTTGTACATTCCTCTTCTTCGTCGGATCTATCGCCGCCATGTGTTCTTCTTTTTCTCATTTTCTTCAATTTAGGTACGCCGCTTGCCGGATTTGCCACCGTCGCTACACTCTTTGTACCTCGAGCAACTAGGACCCCCGATATGGTGGTTATCATATTGGCATGGTATCAATTACCGATTTTCCAGCGAAAAATTGACCAATTTTACCAATTTTTGGAACAATGTTCATAAGTGTTTCTATAAAGCACAAATTAATGTAATCACTTCCACATAAACAACTAATAGCAATACCTCACATAATGCATGGCTTGACAATGTCAGAGCATTTTCTGTGGGAGTACCGATTCATCTACAATAACTGATGTCTGCATATAATCAAAAGAAACTTTTTAATGATTTTTATTTGTTTTCAGTTGTGTCAAGTTAACTTTTTTTTTTTTATTATTATAAACATATGTGTGCATGTCCTCCTTGATTTGCTACTCAGGTAAAAGATCAAAAGAACGTAAAATATACCATAAAAAATTTCCTCAAAAAAGAAGTTCTAATAATAATATCTGCAAACTTTCTAATTTATGCCAATGTAGGTAAAATCTTCTACATCAACTACAAAGAGTAAATTTGGTTGAATATTTGATCTTTTCTGTTACATCAGGAAAGGAGAAACAAATACACACTTGTTAATTTGTAGTTGACATTCTTATGTTGTCTGCTTTCAGAACCAAAAAAAAACAAAAATAAAAGTTAAAAAAAAAAAAGAAAAGAAAAATCTATGAAGCATGGATTGATATTATTAAATTGGAATCAATTAGTTTTCCCAAGTAACTAGAGATTACATAGGAGCAAATATGAACCGATCCTAATGTACACTATATTTTATTATTTAGTATCGTATAATAGATCAATAAACAGGACATGTGAATGTAAATATATTCTTACATTCTATGCATAAAAATGAATCCTGTGAAATGACACCTCGCAATGAAATGCACCAACTTGTTGATTAAGATAATCCATAACTGCAAGGAGTGCCAACTTCATAGATATGGAGATAATCTTCAACTGTCTGCCCCCCAGAAGCGTTGTCATGTTGCATAACTAACTGATTTAGTCTATCTGCAACGGATCCAAATATAATATCAGGGAATTTGGAAGCTCAAGAGAACCAAAGAATAGCTTAAATGGTTGCTTATATAAACAATTGGAATATGTGCTATCCTGAACCGGTCCGCTCCCATTTCACGACCCATGACTTATTATAGCATACCGGCATACTGTTTTAGACTTCTTCTGTCACTATATAAAACAATCCAGATCACGTATAATGACGAGAATTAGAATGCACAATTCGTTGAATATTCTAAAAGTTATAAACTTCACAAGAAACTATAAAATGTGAAAAGTTGGATTTACAAAATCTGTTTATTCGTTGAATGACCAAGAATAACGAACTTTTGAGGTTGTACAATATGTCCAAAATACAAAAATAGGGGAAATTATACATAAAAGGATTTATACGTGGTCTTGAGAATTTTAAATTAGGGGAAATTAGTAAATATGAGTACAATTATGTTAACAAAAGTAACACCATTTCGTCTCAATATTAAGGTTTTCAAATTAAAAGATATGAAAATGGTAAGATGAAATGAAAATATAAAGAAACGATGAAAATGAACTTGGTTAGGATGTGATGGCTTTCTACTATTATATTATCAACAACCTATTCACATCTAAAATGATCTTGGAAAACGTTCAGTAAGGAGTGAATCCAAATCCTGCTCTTAAAACCTTAATCTAATTAAGACCAGATTTTTAATTGCTTATGTTTCATTCCGTGTCATTTAATGGGAGATTTATTGATTTCACCCAAATAAAAAAAAAAAATTTGTTTTTACCCAGCAATTTAAAAAAATTTGATTTTAACCTCCCAAACAAACTATTTCCATTGTATACCCAAGATTACCAAAATACCCTTAAGTTAAAATCACTAAAATACCCAAATATGAAATTACCAAAATACCCTTAAGTTAAAATGACTAAAATGCCCAAATATGAAATTACGAAAATAACCTTCTTCCTTCTCCTACCAATAGCCTCCCTTCTCCATCTTGTTCTCCATTGCAGCTGAAAATTTCGAAAATTAGAAAGATTTTTGATATCCATTGCAGCTGAAAAACAATTTATTGAGGGGATTAGTCATTCGAGCTTCTTCAACCATTGAAGTTTTTGGATCCATTGAAGGTTTACACCATTGAAGGTTTTGAAGATTCTTCTTACATTTGAGTTTGAAAGGTAATGTATGAGTTTTTTTGGTTGGTTTTTAGGTTGTTTTGTTTATATTGCTAGCTAAAAGACTATAAGAATGATTTGGTTGTAAGATCTAAATGTTTATGAAATCTGCGACGAAATCTGCAAAATCTGCGACGAAATCGGTTTTTCGTGATCGATAATCGGTTTTCCACTCTATGAGATCGGTTTTTCAGAGCCCCGGTTACTGAAAAACCGATCCCGGTTTTCCCGATTTTTCAGTGGACTGAAAAACCGGAATCGGTTTTTCATCCACTGAAAAACCGATCTACCTGAAAAACCAAGCTAAAAAACCGGGTTTTTCAGTGACTGAAAAACCGATCCCGGTTTCCAGTGGCTGAAAAACCGAAACCGAATTAAGGTTTTTTGAGAGAATGAAAAACCGGTCACTTCACTGGAAACCGAATTTAACACATTTTTAATGGTTTTTTTTATATGTTTGTGTTGCTATGTATTGAATATGATTCGATATAATTATATTTTGTAATATTACCCTATTGAAATGAGATTTAATTATCATTTGATTTGAATGTTGCAGGAATGGCTCAAGAGACCGTTGTAATCAATTTTGACGGAGAGTGGAATGGATGTAATTACATTGGAGCGGAGTCGATCATGTGTGGGGTCCAGAAAAATAGTAGTTTTTCATCATTGGTGGATGTTGTATACAGAGAGGCTGCTATTGATAGAAGAAGGTGGGAAATCCGTATATATTATTTACTACAAAGTACAACAAATGGTCAGGTTAAAAAGATACGTATCATGTCCGATCTTGGTGTTGTTGGTTTGATGGCGATAAAAAATATTGATGTTAAAGAGATTTATATCGATAAGATTGCCAGAGATTTTGGAGCTGGGGTTAGTAGGCGTACTGTACGTCCATTTGTCACTGATTCAATTCCAGGCATAAGACATGACGAGGCAAATACGGATAGACCAGTAAATCCACATATGGTTGAAAATCATTTTTATCTGACTTCAGGCATTGGGAGCAATCAAGTTGATACTTCTATCACTCCATTTACATCGGTTGAAAGTCCCATTCGTGATGTTAATGATGACTATACGAATTATGGTATTGATGATGAAGATGAAGACACAGATGATAATGGTGATGGAATACAAGATAGTGATGAAGAGCAAACCGGAGATAGTGATGAAGAGGAAACTCGATTTGATGATGTCGCAGAAGAAGAAGAGTTTCCAGAAATAAGATTTTCAGGTTTACAATTTCAGAACAATCCTTTACAACCATACTGGATTGTTCCTGGTGTAGAATTGGGGGACATTGAAGCTTCTTCAAGCGCTACGTCAACCGTCTACCAACGTGGTACGTTGTATAAAGGAGCATTCTTTACTAGTAAAGAAGAAATGACTATAGCTATTGGCGAATATGCTCTGAAAGCTAAGTTTGAATATCGGGTTAGACGTTCGGACACGGAGCGATTTGAAGCCGGTTGTAAAGATAAAACTTGTAGCTTTAGTGTTCGTGCAAGATGCAGAAAGGGTTGTTCAATGTGGTTTGTGTTGAATTATGTAGCGGAACACACGTGTCGTCAAACAGCCATGGAATCACATATGAAGAGTGTGAAGGCTATTGTGATCGGAAAATTGTATGCAGGAAAGGTGGGAAGAGATCTATATACACCTAATCGTTTGGTTGGAGAAATGCTAGAGCAATATGGAGTGCAAATCTTATATAGTAAAGCTTGGAAGGCTTTACAATATGCAAAGAAACTAGCATATGGGCAAGCGGATGAATCATATCAACAGCTTCCGTCCTACTTCGAGATGTTAAAACTTTCAAACCCCGGCACAATGACAGCAATTAAGACAGATGAAAACAACCGGTTCTTGTATTCCTTCGTTGCACTTGGAGCTTCTATTGAGGGTTTTCGGTCTTACATGAGACCGGTTGTTGCTATTGATGCCACTCATTTGAAAGGTGAATATAAAGGGGTGATTTTTTTTGCTGCGTGCAAAGATGGGTCGGAGATGATTTATCCCATCGCCTTTGGATTTGCTGACGGAGAGTCAGACAATTCGTGGACTTGGTTCCTAAAAAGGTTGAGAAGAGCAATCGGGGTGTCAGACGAGTTGGTGATCGTATCGGATCGTCATAAGAGCATATCGAATGGGATGAAAGCAGCTTTTCCTGAAGTCCCACATGTGTTATGTTTTTTCCACTTGTGGCAAAACCTTAAGCAACAGTGTAAAAAGCGTTCAGATGTGGAAAATGCATTTTACAATGCAGCATACTGTTATGTGCCCGATGAATGCAACAGAATATTGGAAGAAATGCGTGCATTGCATCCGGCCACACATGGAGCTTTGGTTAAGGCTGGAGTGAGCAGGTGGTCACGAGCACATTGTCCAAGAAGAAGATATGAAATGATGACTACCAACATTGCAGAGTCGCTTAACAATTGCATGATGCAAGCACGTCGTTTGCCAATAACAACTGCACATGAATATGTAAGAAATGTATTACAGAGATGGTTTAATAATAGACGTGTTGCTGCTGAGAAGCTCACAACGTATGTTACTACCGCAGCATACGATCGTATCATGTTGGCAAAAGATTTATCCACGGAAGGTAGCGTATATCCCATTGCAGAACCGTATCATTATAGTGTCATACATTATAGCAAAGGAGATGCGATGGTTGACATTCAACAGCACACATGTACGTGTAAGCAGTGGAACCTTGATCAGTTGCCATGTGTTCATGCATGTGCTGTGGCCAGGTATGGTAATTATACATTGTATTTTTTAGTATTTCATGTCATAGCATAACACTTAAATTGTTGATTGTTGATACATGTCAGGTTCAAGGGCGTCAGTTGTGATACACTTTGCAGTCAGTACTATAGCGTGGAGTGGCTAAAAGTTGCATATGCACGTCCGATTAATCCCGTCCCTAAATTGGCCAGTTGGAATGTTTCTGCGGAAGTTAGAAGTATGGTTGTATTACCACCGAAAGGTAAAAGACAAGCAGGTAGGCCGAAGGAGGTTCGGATTCCCTCAGCTGGGGAAGATCCTCGTCGAAAAAAGTGTGGAAGATGTGGTCAAAGGGGACACAACCGTCTTCGTTGCCCTAACCCCCCAACTTCTATCATTGAAGGGACAAGCGCAGAAGTGGATGCGGATGTTGGAATGAGTTCAAATGCTACTGAAAATGAGCCACGTTCTCGAAGATGTCGCTTGTGTCATGAGACTGGACACAACCAACGTCGATGTGTATTACGGTTTCCTACTCCCGATCCACAAATGGCTACTGACGGAAATGATGAGTAGCAATTGATTGACATTTTGTTTATGCATGTTTTATGTAAACGTTTTTATATTAATTACTCAATTATGTATTAATACAGCTGTATAAATTATTATTCCATGTGTACTGTTTTTGACTCATTTCATATCATCTCGGAACCATCAAAATCGGTTTTTCACGGGGCCTGGAAAACCGGTACCGGTTTTCCAGATATGGTGAAAAACCGATCAAGTTGCCTTTCGTTTCCCCGACGTAAAGGTATGTCGATCGGTTTTTGAGTAACTCTGAAAAACCGGTATCGATTTTCCATGCCTCCTCGAAAACCGATCCACTGCCACCACATTTTCAAGCACGCCAAGTGTGGATCGGTTTTTAAGGGTTCCTCAAAAACCGGTATCGGTTTTTCATGTACTCTTAAAAACCGGTTTTTACTTGGGTTGATTTTATTTCTATTTGTATGTTCATTTTATTTCCCTTTACATGAATTATTTATATAAATCGTTATATTTAAATATATTATATAGATTAGGGAGCGTATAATTTTATTACAAACTATATCATTATTTTAATATCATTATATATTAATTTTATCATTTATTAATATTCATATAATATTAGTAATTAATATATATACCTTTACTATAATATGTGTTATCTTGATATATCATATTAATATGGTTAATATTTTTCATATCATTTTACAATTATTATAACTATAATCCTAATATTAATATAACTTATATGGATGTAATATTAATAATATATATAATACACATGTAGATATTATTATATTAATATATGTTAACATTATATTAATATTTTCATTAATATAACATTATATTAACATTAACCTTAATATAACATTATATTAACATTAGATTACATTATATTAATGTAATCTATTATTAATTAATGTTAATATAATATTAATATAATGTTAATATAATGTTAATATATAATGTTAATCTAATATTAATCCAATGTTAATATAATATTAATATAATGTTAATCTAATGTTAACCTAATATTAATCTAATGTTAATATAATAATATAATGTTAATCTATGTTAATAATATAATGTTAATCTAATGTTAATAATATAATGTTAACCTAATATTAATCTAATGTTAATATAATATTAATCTAATGTTAATCTAATGTTAATAATATAATGTTAACCTAATATTAATCTAATGTTAATATAATAATAAATAATGTTAATCTAATGTTAACCTAATATTAATCTAATGTTAATATAATATTAATATAATGTTAATCTATTAGATTAATAATAGATTAACATTATATTATTTATTAACATTAGATTATATTATATTATACAATTATAACATTATATTAATATTAGATTATTAACATTATATTAATATTATATTAACATAGATTAACATTATAATATTTTATTAACATTATATTAACATTAGATTAACATTATATTAATATTTGTTAACATATTAACATTAGATTATAACATATATTAACATTAGATTAACATTATATTAACATTAGATTATTAACATATATTAACATAGAATAACATTTATTAACATTATATTAACATTATATTAATATTATATTAACATATATTAACATTATATAATCATATATTATTAACATATATTAACATGTATTAACATTATAATAATATTTTATTAACATTATATTAACATTAGATTATTAACATATATTAACATTAGAATAACATTATTAACATATATTAACATTATATTATTATATTAACATTAGATTAATAATAGATTAACATTATATTAACATTAGATTATTAACATATATTAACATTAGAATAACATTTTATTAACATTATATTAACATTATTATTAATATTATAGTAACATATATTAACATTATTAAACATATAAATCATATATATTAACATATATAACAGTATTAACATTATAATAATATTTATTAACATTATATTAACATAGATATTAACATATATTAACATTAGAATAACATTTTATTAACATATATTAACATTATTATTATATATTAACATTAGATTAATAATAGATTAACATATATTAACATTAGATTATTAACATATATTAACATTAGAATAACTTTTATTAACATTATATTAACATTATATTAATATTATATTAACATATATAACATTATATTAACATTATATAATCATTATATTATTAACATATATTAACATGTATTAACATTATAATAATATTTTATTAACATTATATTAACAAATTATTAACTAACATATTAACATTATATTAACATTTTATATTATATTAACATTATGTTATTAACTATAATTGATAATTATAATGTTTTGTTGGCAATTTAAAAATATAGAATGCAATACCATCAAATAAATAATGAATACTAATAAAAGAATAATTAAATTTATTTATATACCACATCTCCATCAGTGTCTACAAACCATTTTCTAAAATTATTAACTTTATACATAGGCTTTGAGCACATATATATGTCTCTGGCCATCTCGGACCTTAGTGCGATGACATCTGCAACGGTCTCATGTTTTCTTGATTTCCATGTACTCGTTCTCCGCTGCACAATGTCACGTACGTACATGGCCACATATGCTCCGCAGCTGGTCCTGTATATATCATAATATATAAACTATATACATCAAGATAATAATATAAACATATATTAACATTAACATAATTAAATATCATAATATATAAACTATATATAATAATTAAGCTATAATTATATAATAATGTTAATCATAACCATATATTAACATTATATTAATTTATGTTTATGTTAATATATTAACATAAAGATAATTAAATATTAAATATCAATATATATAAACTTACTCACCCATCAGGTTGTTGAGGCACAGCTGTTTGTTTAAGACGCTGAAGTCTCCACCGGAGATCCACGGGTGGCATACGTACCGGTGTCTGCTCATAAAATCCCAGGAGACGCAATAAAATAGGCATCAAACATACCAGCGGCTCAAGTGGCTCTCGTCGATAGGCTATGTCAACCCTTGCCAAGGGATCATATATTATGATTCTTTCCTCTCTAATGCGCACATCACAAAGGACCCAGTGTTGTTGATCCAAGCTACACGGTAGCAACACCTGCATTTCAAAACGTTAGTATTATAGGACTAGAAGAGATATTCATATAATAAATATTAACGTTCGAACTACACTTACACTATCAACCTTCCACCACGGGACTGCTGCGTCTATAAGCCCACGACCGTACGCAAGCATATCTGGGGGTACATCAGCTGTAATTGGATCAAATGTTCTTTGTTTGCTGGTGTAATGCGCCCTATAATGCGCTGTCATCATTGCCTGCAATAATATATATAAAAAATGTTAAAACCAATCAACCGAACGTAATATGAAATTATAAATGCATAACTAACTTAAATGTAAATACTTACAAACAAAGAACTGCCATGGACAGCGTATGTCTGATCTTCCATCTCATTCCACCCTTTTTTTCTTAGGCACATCAAATAAGAATCGATGTGCTCATTCGTCAACCACTCGTCCACATTCTCGAGGGTGACCAATGTGGTTGGTATCACAGCATATGGCAAATGATCAATCGAACGCCTACAATTCAAAAAAAAAGTATTAAACATTATTATATATTTTCTTACATTACCAATAAGGATACAAAAATTAGAAACGTTTTTTTTTTTTGTTTAAATATACCTGAGATCCAATGTGGTTGCCGCTTTATATTCATTATAGACCACTTCTACAGGGTCTATAGACTCTACCACCTCCTCCTGCTGCTGTTGGACCACTTTCTTTTTCTTTTTCGCTAGCCCCGGATCCGTGTACGGTATCCGTAGAGGTGCTGCTGGCTTTGTCTTTCGTTTGCCCCGTTCGTCCTGCAGTTGTAAGTAAATTCAAAACATGTATAAATTTAATATAACAATTATATTTCAGAATGCAACACAATAGGGATACAAAGTCTACCTGGTCATGCTCACGATCAGTGTCTGCAGCTGATACACCTCCTAAGATCATGTGGGACTGGTCACCCTGCTCCTCCTCCTGCTGGGGTGACTGCTGAGGTGGCTGCTGGTCACCCTGCTCCTCCTCCTCTGGGGTGACCGATGAGGTGGCTGATGATCACCCTGCTCCTCCTCCTGCTGGGGTGACTGCTGAGGTGGCTGCTGGTCACCCTGCTCCTCCTCCTGCTGGGGTGACTACTGAGGTGGCTGCTGGTCACCCTGCTCCTCCTCCTGCTGGGGTGACCGATGAGGTGGCTGATGATCACCCTGCTCCTCCTCCTGCTGGGGTGACTGCTGAGGTGGCTGCTGGTCACCCTGGTCCTCCTCCTGCTGGGGTGACCGCTGAGGTGGCTGCTGGTCACCCTGCTCCTCCTCCTGCTGGGGGTGATTGATGAGGTGGCTGCTGATCACCCTCATCCTCCTCATGGATGGCTGACTGGCCTACATCAATAGGCGACTGACGGACACCCTCGCCCTGCTGTGGTGGTGGTGGTGATGGGTAATACATGTGAAAGCTCCCACCATCATCATCATCATCGTCATCGTCGTCGTCTGGATCATGCCTAGCAACCGGAGGCCTGGGAATATGTAAATGCTCTTCCACCCGTCTCAGCTACTATCTATCTCCTTTACCATTTGAAAGGTTGCCTTTTGCCTCCTATCCATTTTACTTAACTTCTTATGGGTTGTCTTTGTAAATCCACAATAAACTCAAACAACCGCTTCACCTGTTTCATAGAATCATAAATATATATCATTTTACATACTACCCTTAATTTTAAAAAAATTTGACAGAGTTTCCCCTGTTTTTTGAGTATCCAAGAAAATACAACCTGCATATTTAAACAAATTACACTTCGTCTATCATATTTAGAGACTCCGTCTCTTTTTCACACTCCGTACTACTACATAACATGTCCACATCTTTTGCATTTACTACAATTGAAATTGATTAAATAATTTTATTATATAAATAGAATATTTGTACCTCATAATCTACGTGCTGTACATCATGTGCCTTCTTTGTCCGAAACTCTGATAAGGTATCCGATGATTCTGATTGCACGCTTCGGACGTCTTTAAGTGGCTGATCGTCACCCTCCACCTCATCATCATCCTCTCCCTCCACCTCCTCATCATCATCCTCTCTCTCCACCTCATCATCAACCTCTATCTCAACCTCATCCCCTACACCATCATCATGGTCATCATCATCGCCATCATCATCATCATCATCATCATCATCATCACTCCCCCCGCCGCCATATTTATGTACTTCATCATGAACTATATGATTCGGATTAAATGATTTCCAATAATCCATCTCCCTCTCGGCATCAGTAGGCTCCAAGGTTTGTTGAATGCCAACTATCTGCATTATATCAATATATTTAGTTATACTACAATTATATACTTAATATAAATAAATAACAAACAAATAATTGACACAAATTTAGATTATGTTTGCCACTTACGGGGGGGAAATCATCTAGGCTATGTATATTTGTGGGTGTTCTCTTCAGTGATCGTCTCATACATCTTGGTAGATCGCTTTCCGGGTTCTTGATCGTTTTTGATATCTTCTCCCGTAACACTGGGAACAACTCCACTAACCACCACTATAATGTAACAATGATTAAACAAAAAACATACATATAGTTAGTAATGGTCAGATAATATATAATGCAAAATTGATTAAAACATACATATAACCATATATAGTTAATGTAATAGAAGGAAGCAATAAATATTGAAAGTATTAGTTATACCTGAAATGCTAACACATAGCCATAAATATTAATGGTCTTGGTGGATTTCTGACCCGCTCTTCATTAAGTGCCTTGTCGAGACAGTATAACAAGACACTATAGCATAATGTGCCCCAAGGGAATGTCTTCCATCTCTCTGTACTCTCAATGAGGACCCACATAAATGGATAAATGCTAGCTCTATCATCCAGTCCCATAAATAGATGGAAAGCAATCCCTACATTCGCCAACTTTAACAGATCATCATCATCTATCGGATCCTGCCCTGCACGGTCTCCCTCCCCTCTATCACTTCTTCTCTCAAGAAATATGACCAACTCCTTCACCTCCAGTGACACTCCATTAAACATTCGCCCTAGGAGACCGTTTGGATCATTTGGAGCTATTTCGAAGATTTTACGATCGATGCCCCCAAAAGGAAGTCCGGTCACCAATAGAAACTCTTGTTTCCCAAACCTATAGCTTCTCTCCCCAATTTCAAACCACCTCTCATCACGGCGTGCATCCACTACATTTATCTCTCTAGCAAGCACCCACAAAATCACAGAACCAACAGCCGTATGATTAGTTTCCTCAAAATATGTCCGAACGGACATTCTGCTATGAACCGATCGTATAGGTTTCTTCTTTTAATAACGGCAATTATCCTAATAACCAATCTTTGACCAATGTGTGTGTTCCCGCTCGTATGTCTGTCAATTGTGTGTGAACTATATTTATAGTCGAAATCCATCTGTAGGAAAGAAAAACAGCAAAGAAATCATCAGTAGCAGAATCGGTTTTTGAACTGAATCGGTTTTTGAAGGCATCTGAAAAACCGGTTAATGAAATTGATCGGTTTTTGAAGGCATCTGAAAAACCGGTTAATGAAATCCATCGGTTTTTCACTAAGGTTTTCCACGATCGGTTTTTGAGATCGGTTTTCCACTTCGGTTTTCCACCATCGGTTATTCATTTCGGTTTTCCACCATCGGTTATTCATTTCGTTTTTCACATCTTTTTCTTTCATCGGTTTTTCAATTCGGTTTTCGATCATTTGTTATCGAAATGAATAACCGAAATGAAAAACCGATCGTGGAAAACCGATCGTGGAAAACCGAAATGAAAAACCGAAATGAAAAACCGATTGTGGAAAACCGATCGTGAAAACCGATCTCAAAAACCGATCCGATCCCGACAACTCTTCTCTCGTCGGAATCGGCCATTTTCAACACAAACACGACCAAACACACTAAATCCAACCTATTCTAAACCTAATCATCCTAAACTAACATCCATAACACAAACACACATATCAAAATACCAAATCTCAATCAAAACATACAACAAACATGAGAAACCTAACCTTCACACTTTCTGCAGGTTCGCCGGCGGTAGGAGCTGCTCGGGGAAGGTCGGCAACGTCGCGGGGTGGCCGGAAACGTCGCGGGGAAGTCGGGTCTAGATCGGGTTCGGGTTCCGCAAAAACCGGTTGGTTTTGAGTGAGAAATCGATGGACTGTGCTTTAGTCCATCGGTTTTGAGGTATATATATGGGGGGCTTATTCGTAATTTCACCATTCTGTTTTTCGTAAATTTTAAACTGTTCAGGGTTTTTTTGTAAAAATGTCCAGGGGTATTTTGGACAATTTGGGTATATCAGGCAATATATTTGTTTGAGGGGGTTAAAAACAATTTTTTTAAAAATAATGGGTAAAAACAAATTTTACCCTTTTTAAATGGGTATTTTTTATAATTTTCACTCATTTATTTGTATGTTTTTATTTGGTTAGAATATAATATTATTTGGCAAACAAAAAAATTATTATATATAGGGTTAATCCTTCAAATTATATTAAAAGTTACAATCAAAGATTAAGATATAAATAAGTGACGTGGCTTCTCCTGGAAGAGTTTTCAAGGAAACACTAGAAGCTCGACAACTTATATAGAACAATACATTTTTAGATTTCATTGATAACTGACTAACAAAATTTCGTAAATACATTAGCAATTCTGCTATATACTTGTTTAGCTTGTTCAACTATTAGATGTGTTTTACTAGCAGTCACATGATTAATTTAAGTGCGTTGAGAGTAACAATTATCTCAACTTTACCAATTTTGGTGAAAATTAAGGCTGGCAGACTATAAATATATTTTACTTAAATGAAATTAAAATGATAACAACATATATATGTATACATAGTCACACATATAAATATTTACCAATTTTGATGAAAATTAAGGCTCACATACTATAAAAATATATTTTACTCTAAGAATTTATTATATATTTAATTTGGGCATGGATTTAGTCAAACATATTTGGAAAGTGGATCCAGCATTACTCTATTCATAAATAAAATTAATGGGGGTGTATTCAACTAAGATTTTGTTAGAGTTTTATGGAATTTTTTTTTTAATAATATATTTTGATAGATTTATTGGATTCATACAAACTTAAATTGACTACGTCTAGATTTTATTAGATTTCATGCAAATATAAATTAAATACACCTAGATTTTATTAGATTTTATACAAATCTGAATTGAATATTATACACACAAACTTTAAAATATTTTAAATTCTAATTATTTTAGATTGAATATTACTATATAAATACTCACACTTACAAGTTTAGTTTCACACAAAGATTAGGTTAACATTAAGAAGAAGCACATAATGGCTCAAATCAAAGTGTTCTCATTAGTTCTTGTTGTGGTCCTCATGCTATGCATAACCATCAGTATGTTTTAAATTCTTTTAATTGCCGAAGCTGCCTTCTGATTAGCTCATCGCTTTCCATTCACCACCACCACACTCTATTAAGCCTTGGTCCACCATCAGGGCTGTTAAACAACTGCAATCCAGCTTTGATTACGGGGCTAGAAGTCGCTCATAGGATGTCGGTGTCTAGGATCCTAGTTAGAAGTCACCCAAAAGGTTCAAACTCAAAGTGTTGTAGGAACTACTCAAACCTTGGGTATAGCATTCCTAGCCAAGATGACAAACCTAATGGTAAATGCACAAACTTTTGCACACCAAAATGCAAAAGGGCAATTTGCAAACAAGTTTCCAAGCATCACCATGAATGTCATTGTATGTGTTACATGAACAAGATTATTATTAGTGTTATCTACTTGAAAAGAATAAAAGAAATTACTTTTCATGTTCCAATAAGGGTAAGTGCCTCCAAGTGATGATGAGATACAATATCCAACTTCATTTGTAGGCACTTACTCTTATTGGAATATGAAAAGTAATTTCTTTTATTCTTTTCAAGTAGGTAGCATTAAGAATAATCTTATTCATCTAACGTATACAATGACATGCACGGTGATGCTTGAAAACTTGTTTGCAAATGGCCCCTTTGCATTCTGGTGTGCAAAAGTTTGTGCATTTACCATTAGGTTTGTCATCTTGGCCAAGAATGCAATGCCTAAGGTTTGAATAATTCCTACAACACTTTAAGTCTAAACCTTTTGGGCATATCTCTTGCTCTTCATTGCAATCCAAACAACAACAACAAAGAAAAAAAAAAAAAAAAAACATTTTTATAATAGAATAAATATTTATCTAAATATCATGCAATTTAATATGCTAGGGTCCATTTTCAGGGGTGATAATTATTGGAATGCATTGTAAAAAATATGATAGTAGTATTTTATTCATTCTAATTTAATAGGAAAACATTTTATATGCTTTTAGTGAATATATACATTAAAACAAAACAATTAAAACAATTTAAAATGTACCGATGGTTATTAATAATTAATTGAAAAGAGAAGAGATGATTTAACAATGGGAGAGAGAAGACAGTTATATAGAGTATAAAATTAAGTTGTATATAAAGATATGAGTAGATTTGAGCCAAAAAAAAATTGTGTGATTGCAAAATATGTGTAAATCCAATAGTCAACAAATTACATAACAAATTGTGTCAAAATTTATGTCCCCTGATATATATATAATATAATATATAATATATATATATATATAAAGGTCCTTTGGGTACCCTTAGAATATCATACACTTGATAAAAAAAAAAAAATGTAAATGTATTTTAAAATGTATGATTGTAATTTATTATATGTAATTACAACTAAATATATGTGATTATAATCAATAAATATGATTAGATTTATTACAGTCATTAAATATGATCATATTTACAGATTGTAATAATACATATTTAGTTACAATTACATAAAAAATGGATAATCCCAAAAAAAAAATAATTGTAATTTACAAAATATCTATTTTACCATCTATGGTTTTTTTTTTCTAAAATCCCCTATGACGTTATAAAAACACTCAAACTATCTTTTAAAGGCGTATAAAAGGACAAAAATGCCCCTAATGGTCATAAATTGATGATAAAGTCATAGGTGGTAAAATAGATATTTTCTGTTAATTTACTAATATCGGGGGAGATTTTGGGTAAAAAAAAAATAATTGATGATAAATTATATTTTTGCAAATTACAATGGGTTTTTTGGTATTATCCCTGTAATAAATTATAATTATACATTTTAGAATGTAATCACTCAATTTTTTATTAAGGGTATGCATACCCAAATATATGCTAATATATATATATAGGTACATTCTAGCATACATCTGGGATATGCCTACATTTGACAAACAAAAAAAGTATGATTGCATTCTAAAATGTGTAATTATAATTATTTTATATGATTACAATCAGTAAATATGATCACATTTGTAAATGTGATCATATTTACTGATTGTAATATATATGTTTAGTTGTAATCACATATAATAAATTATAATCATATATGTTATAATGCAATCACATATTTTTTTTCATCAATTGTACCTAAGGGGCCTCATACATACATATATTTATATATAGGGTCCTTTTAAGTACACCTAGTGTATCGATACATTTAACAAAAAAAAAAAAAAAAAAGTAATTGCATTACAATAATCAACAAATAAAATCACATTTACTGATTGTAATAAGATATGTTAATTGTAATTAGATGTAATAAAGATATAATAAATTACAATCAGTAATTTTAGAATGCAGTCACTTTTTTTTTTTTTTGGGTCAAATATATCGATATACTATGTGTATTGTAGAATGTGCCAATAATATATAGTATATTCTATAATATATCTAGAGTATTGATACACTTGACAAAAAAAATAAGTGATTGAAGTTGACCATTGGTTTTGAAAATATGTTTTGAAAATGGTGAAATATACATTTGGGTTACCTTGAAGCTAACCAAGTCACTCACATCTTATTGTTATAATACCATTGAACATTGAGCACCAAACTAACCATGCCCATCAAATACACCAAAGAAATGAACATTTAGGTTACCTTGAAGTCGTGTTTTGATGCAAAAGCTATAATTGGGTCAAACTATAATATGTTAACGTGAAGCAAGCCTCGTCAATCAGTTTTTTTAAAACCTAACAACTATGTGTTACGCAAATTAAACAAAGAGAACATGGATGATCTTGACACTGAGGTGGTGTCAACCAAAGACCATCTGACACTCACGTTAGTAAAATTGCCAGAAATAAAGAAATAAATGAACTGTAAAAGTAAGATGTCGTCTGACAGAAGGAGATCACTATTGATAGAGGTCGGAAGCGGTGGTGTAATTGAGGGTTAGCATATCCGATGGTCTAGCATGGTGGTATGGCACAAAGGGTGTAACATCAACAATGGTGTCAACCGTGAGTCGATGATGGTGCACCAAACTAACGTTGAGTCGATGAAGGAAAGATCGTGTTGAAGGAGGATGATATGATGGATCATTGTAGATGATATGATGGATCATTGTAGTCTGATCTATTGACTACTTAGACATAGTTCTCAGAAGGGTCTGGTGACAAGCCAACAGAATGTCTATATGTCGAAGATTCAAAATACACCCCTCCTCCCCGCCTCTCCCCCTCTCCCTCCAATCAAAGTGAAGTCTTATGATATAAGTATGGGTGGTGAGAAAGAGACCAGGCCGAAACATATTGCTAGTGCTCCAGTTAAGTTAGTAGACTACATATCAGCCCATAAAAGAAGTCGCTAAAAACGACGTCGGAGGGATTAGCTGTTGGTGCAGCATATACATGAGCTGTATTGTTTTCTTTTGTGCATTCTGTTTTTGTAATGAACTTTTAATACTTGGATTCAGTTAGAATTCTAGCATAAAGCATGTATTTCGTTTTAGATGAATGGAAGCAAAAATACAAACCATTCTCTCTCTTGAGTTCTCTCCCTTCTCTCTAAATTTTTCAGAGTCTTTTATTTTCATCATTTTTAATTAACTAGGAGAAAAACCATCTCTAACAGGTTTGTGTCTATCATTTGGTGCTTTTTTTGAGACTACAAAATAATATATATTACGTAGTTTGTGTAGATTCAAAAATCAATCATTTTAGGAGATCTAAGAATATCTTCAGTCCATCCCTAGATTCTACGGAAGAAATAGGTAATCTCCTTCCTATTTCATTGGGAAAGAATCCCGAATGGGTGAAAAGTTACTTATGCTAACATAGGAAAGTAGATCCCTACAAGGATTATTACCAAAAACAAATGGTAGCAAAAATATGAACCTTGGACCCAAATGTCGACTAGACCTTTGAGATTGTATCGTGTTGACCAAATCGTGGAACCCGTGTTAGGCTAGTAGAACCATTAAGCTGACTCATCAATGTTCTTTGTGATGACATAATAGTCAAAACCATATACTAACTTGTCGATCGAACTATCGAGTCAACCAATCAAATGGATCGCAGGCTTGGGACTATCAAAGCCTTATTAGGAGTGAATAAATGGTCCAAGCGCTGGGTCATAAGCCCAAGTTGAATAAATAAATTATCAATCAGGGCCATAAACTTACAGCTTGGACTTCGTACTTTAGGCCTAGATTTTTTGGCCACTACGGAAACTGTCTTGGTTCAAAAGTTTTAGGTTCATTCTTTTCTTTAGTTTTTCATGAGACCAAGAGTTTTCGGTGGAGACTGAAAACGATGGAGATCTAAAACTAGTCTTCACAGTGGCAGAGACCTAATTCATAAAGACCCAATTCTCTAGGACTCTAATGATGGAGACCATCAGTGGTCTCTAGGATGGAGATTGGAGTCTCTATCCCAATGTTATTGTTTGTTCTTTTTTTTTTTAATTTTTTTTTATATTTAATATTTTTACTTAAAGAAAAAATACCCCTAGTTAAAAAATAAAATTTTGTTATTGAAGATGATGCGGCACATTTTGATTGGTTAGTTTGTAAAGTTATTTAAACATATAAAAAGACCAAACTACCATCTATTGATTATTTTAAATTGGTCAGCGATTAATCAACTATTGTTTGGGGTGTTTTTATTAAATTTATGAAAACTCAAGCGATAATACTACAAAAAGGGTCAATATTTATAATATTGACAAGCGTAAGGTGTTTATATAATAGGATAATATTAAAATTCCCTTAAAAAGTAAACTAATCATAATTAATCTTTTTTTTTTCAGTAGACAAACCACATCTACTAGTAAAAAGTCGGATGGTGTTAAATTTAAATGACATAATCGTAATAGAATGATTAGATATATTTGTTTTAACAACTCTATTAATTAATTACAATAAAATTTGTTAAGTGCTTGTGCGAACTTTTTTCACCTTGTTCTCTTTTTGTAATATTTATTTATTTTTAATAATAAGTTCACTTTAACCAACAACTTTATACAAAAAATAAATAAATAATTAAAAAAAAAAAAAAAAAAAAAAAAAAACCAATTGTCAATTTAAGAGTTGATATTAGAGATCAAAATAATTTAAAAAATAAAAAATAATAATATTTCTCAAAAAAATAAAATGATTTCCACCGTCCATCATGTTGATGGATGGTGGACATCATGTCGAAGAAAAAAGAACTAAGAATTTTTTGATTCTTAATAAAAAATAATATATTTTAGGGGTGGAGATCTAATCTGATGTCCATCTCCAATTAATTAATCATCAGTCACCATCAACCCCAATCAACTCATTCATAACCATCATTAACCCACCACATCATCATCATCAAACCATCAGTTTAGATTTGACATCAGCAACCTCAAACCATCAATATCATCAAACATTAACAACATCAACATCATTTGGGTTTGATTGGAACCCAGGTAACCATCATTCAGGATATTAAACTCAAATGATGTTTTTAGGAATGTGACATTATGTTCATCTAGGTTTCAATCGAACTCAGATCATCTAGGTTCGATTGGAATCGAGATGAGGTAGGTCATCTAGGACACCAGATGAACATCATCTGGATTCATCCTAAATGATGCATCGCCACTATCAACCAAAAAACAAAAAAGAAAAAAAATGAAATGAAA
>CM034472.1:341242-389404 GCA_019925255.1 Litchi chinensis
CTAGAGGTACAAATGATGATTCTATTGTTAATTCAATGTTTACAGTAACTAGGCAGCGATTAGACGTGTCCGCATCAGAAGAGCAAGACATTCTCTCAGTTGTGGAGCCAATCATGAAGTCCATCAGACGGATAATGCATCACTCTAGATAGGGTTATACGCTACATCAAATGTACATAAGTATGCATATATAGATATATACATAAATAAATATATGCATATATTAAGGTTGGCTACTATTTTGTTACTAAATGAAGTAGTCATGTTGTAGGTCACTGCCAAGGCATTTCTAACATCTGGATAGCCGAAATGCCAGCTTGCGATTCAGGCTTCTTAAATAGATTCAACAATAGCACTTTCTAAACCAATTTTCCCAGATGAAGTGCGCCATATAGCCATAATACTCATCTGCCCATAGTTTCACAAATGCATCACACAATTTTTTCTCACCAAGCAAATATCAGAGATTATAAAGGGTTTCGTTACAGAAAAAGCCTATTGTCCTAACCAGATGCATGTTATATAAGTAAGCGGGCGATTAAAGTTTTTATATCTGCACGAGCTGTATCATCTCTGGCTTGTAGAACTCCACTCAGTAGTTTCAAGAAGATGTCATCAGCTCTTGTACAAGTAGATGGTTGACATGTTACTCTGTGCAGAACCTCAGTAGCTGAGTCATGACGGTGAAGTTCAGCAAGTAGAGATATGACTTTCTCCTCTTCCTCATTGGACCATGGAATGGCTGTTAGGCACTCCAACCACGACAGCATACCCGAATAAAAAACGATAGCTGCAGACACCTACAATTGGTAAGCGAATATAACAAAAGTTCCACTACAGCAGAACTGACGAAAGGTGGATGTTCTTATCCAATAAATGAGCAATAAAGCAATAGCATCAACATACTTAGCACTGGTTTCTTCCGGTTCTGCTGATATTATTCAGGTTCCAACAACATATGCTGGACAAGAAACTGATTTAAACTTCCAGCTACAGCAAAACTAAAAACCAGAAATGTGGTTACAGGAAATTATTTAGTCATCACAATAATTATACTATGTTTAAATTTGTCTTAGTGAGTTCTGAAATTCTAACGATTAAGTCTAACTAAGCCAACAAACCGAACAAGATTCATTTTACATCAAGTAGAAACCACGTTTAATGATAAAATAATAGTTCACTTGTAAATTATGATTTTTCCGTTACATGTTCACATTATCTACAAGAGAAAACTGTTTAGCCATAACAACTTGCAAAGCATAACTTACACCAGATACATTCCTCATAACAGAACTATCACTGTTATCAACTACCATCCAAGTCATAGAATTTGGACAACTAACGATGTAGCTCTGTTATGATAGTAGGGCAGAAATTAACTACTTGCATACAAAAAAATGTATAAATAATTTCAACAAAACAAACCTTTGTTTGTGACTTGTGAGGATTCCTCAAACATCCCATTTTCTTTCCTTTTTCGACAACAACACACAAGTAGGCACAGACTGCAATATCAAAGCAAACAAAACATACTCATCACGCCTCATTAGCCAAAACTAAAAACCACTACCCAAAACACCCAATTCAATAAACCCCACAAAGAAAGACAAAATTTCCACTGGCACTTCTGCAGGCCATTTGAGTGTAGTTGCTGATCATACTGGAATAGGTGTCCTACACTTTTGTCTGTTGTGTCCTAAGCCACCACATCTACTGCACTTTGTTTGCTTCTTGGCTTCACCTTTTGAAGGTTTTCTTTTTGTGGAAGGTCGTCCACGCGGGATACGACCTGCAGGTGGTAGGATAATAGGAACTTCAACATGCTCAGGCCAAATCCAGTCATCTTCATGCCCAACCGGATGAATTGAAGCTGCATATGCTTCTAGTAAAGTTTCCACGCTATAGTACAGAGCACAGTAGTATAACAAGATATGTGGCGACTACTACAGGCTGCTAGTGCATGTGCACATGGCAGTTGGTCTAGCTGAAATTTCTTGCAGTCACACGTTCTATTTTGCAGGTTCACAACTGGGTTCAAATATTCATCTATAACAAGATACTTTTCCGAATCAATAGGTCGCACAGGATAAGTACATGCTTTCTTCATCCTCTCTCGAAGCTTCGCTTCAACCCATCTGGTCATTGGCGTAGACATTTTCGCAGCTTCCTCACGCCTTTCATAAAACCATCTTTGAAGTACACCACGTATATGCTCGATTAACTTCGTGATCGGTAGCTCTCGTGCCTCCTTTAAAATGGCATTCAAACACTCTGCAATGTTTGTTGTCATTATGGAATATCTTCTACCATCAAACTCACATCTAGCCCATTTTGTAGGTTCTGCAAGCATCAAATACTTAGCTGCCTTGTTATTAAGTCCTGTGATTTGGGACATACGCGCACTAAACACTGCAACCCGGTATGCTTTGGCAGCCTTGTAAAACAATTGCTGCACATCACCGCCTTTACAATTGGCCTTCATGTTTTGCCCCAAGTGATACATACATATTCCATGCAATGCCCCTGGAAACGAATGTTCAATAGCTGTTGCTATACTTGTGTTTCGATCTGAAATGAACACAAGATCCGCAACTTCTCCAATACACCCATGCAACTTTGTCATAAACCAAATCCATGCATTATCATTTTCTGAATCTCCAATGCCAAAAGCTAATGGGTACACTTGGTTATTTCCATCCATGCAAGTCGCAATAAATAGTGTTCCTTTATACTTTGATTTTAGGAATGTTCCATCAACGGCTATAACGGGCCGAATGGAAGTTTTAAATCCATCAATCGAACCTCCTAATGCCATGAAAAAGTACTTGAATCGATTGGAATCATCACATTCAATGTGGGTCACAGTCCCTGGATTTTTCATTTCCAACATCGCACAATACAACGGAAGCACACTATAAGACTGCTCCGGTGATCCCCTTGCTATTGTCATTGCAACCTCTCTAGCCCTCCATGCTTTATTATAATTACAACTCAGCCCATACCTTTTCTTCATGTCTTCAACTATGTCGTTCGGACGGTAACACTGAGAAGCACCCTCATACTTCCATTTTATGCAATGCCCAATCAATTTACTTGTTGCTTGCGGACGGTGAAAAACAAGCACATCAAGAGAACAACTATGGTCCGGATTGTACTTCCGCACACGAAACGCTTCTGACCCCGCAAGTTTTGTTGCACGCAGCCACCACTTGCAACTTTTTTCCACACACCCCATAACCAATAACCCTTTCGTGGATTTCTTCACTCTGACATTAACCTGTCTACCCACAGCTAACATTCTTATATTCAATTGTAGCTCCTCCTTATTGGAGAATATATCACCGGCCCGAACTTCTTTAACACAGTTGGACATACTATCAATATGACCACCTTCTATTGCCTTAGGAATCGAAGATGTCGTTGCAACATGACCATCCCATTCAACTTGTTCTGATTTCAGCATCTTCTCTTTTGAACTGTCAACCCTATCAATTGGTGATAGTTCCGTAGGTGTCAAAGGAGATGTACACACATCTGCAGCTTCGGTTCCTAAATCAACAAATCTAAGGTCTCCATTGTTATCAACCTCTATCATATCGTCATCACTCATTATCAGCTCTGCAGTATGCGGTACTTCAATGCCCAAACTTTTTTTTGCACCATCTTTTACTCCATCTTTTGCGCCCCATTCTGCCTCACCTACTACTGCCGCTGCTGTGGAGTCACCTTTGCGTTCCATTGTAATGCATAATGGATTCCTCGTCATGACATCACTCACTTCAGCAATAAAGAACTCAACGTCACTATCATTCAACACATCAATTGGTGGGGCGGCATCACACATTTTATACTTGAACTTCATCATCATTGTAAATTCAGCTGCGCTTATATCAAGTGCATTACATACTGCATCGTGTAATTCTTGATACGCTGCTGTCCTCGACAACAAAATTCCTTTTGTCTTCCCACCATCGTACATAACATTTCCTCCCTTATTCTTCCACTCACCATTGTATTGCAATGCAACCCGAACTTTATCCATGTCCTTCAACCTGTCAAATGAAGGCAATATTATGGTCAGTACTTATATCCAAACATTGCTTCCTCCTGGTTTGTGCCAAACAAAAACTACAACTCTCACAATCTCCCGCATATGTGCAAGTTGTATTTTTTTTTATTTTTCCTCCAAACAAATTGCATTTATGTCAACAACACAAACATTTGTATAGATTCTCCCCTGAATTTCTTTTCATATTCAGGTTCAGATTCTTTTTCACTATGGATTCTCAATCTGCAATGATACCTGAAGGTTGGGATTCCCAACCAACTCCTTACATTTCAATATCAAACACCACGGATGAAATCGTCTACAACATTCCACCTAAACATTCAACATTAACGACTACCAATTAAATCTAACTTACTCATTCGATCAATACTCATACCACCACACACAGAAAACACAAAACATACCCACAAAAGAACCGCTCAAATAAACTTACCACATTCGGATATCCATAGCAAGTAACACTGGTCTATTGAACTTACCACCCGCAGATACGAAGTCGCTACAGCAACCAAGATGTCTGACAGCTATGGCGTAGTACAATGTCGTCCAAAACGTCACTCACTCCTTCTGGCCGCCGTCGAAAGAGAGAACTAGAATTTGGGTGTCGAACTGAGAAGACACTCGCATGTGGAAACTAAGAAGACCGACTGAGGCGTGGGAAGAGCCAAAATGGAAGGCTACATTCGGTGGGAGGGAAACATCACACTAAGTAGACGCAAATGGAAAATGAAGCAAATGGCTTGTCCATGCATTTCAGAAGTTGTCGGGTTAGCATGCATGGAAGGTCATGACACAGTAACACTACTTACTTGGAAGAATCTTTTACTTTACTGCATGCCTTTCAGCAGCTCGCGGGTTAGCAGGCTTGGAAGCTCACAACACACTACGAACTGGCAAATAGAAGAAGAGAAATATGGGTTATGCATGTATTTCAGCAGCTGGACAAATTGGATGGAGAGACAAATGAGTTATGCATGTATTTCCAAGCCTGGCGGGTTAAGCTGCAATTTATGGCGCCCATTTTCCTTTAGGGCATTTTTGTCCATTCCATGTCTTTTTTTTATAATATAAAATTGTTAACTCTTATTTAACTGTTTGGAGATTGAGGTTTGGATATTACTTCAGAGATAAGGTGCAGAAGTAGTGTCCACAAATGAGGCACTGCAAAATATTAAGTTTTTTCAATTTATTTCTACGTTCGTTCGCCATTTGCCTATAATTTTTTATCTGAAGAAGTCTGCGAGTGTTTTTGCTGAAAGTACCGTGGTTGGTGCCGCATACTATTTGCTTTGGTACCTGCTTGCTAGTCATGTACGTTGCTATGGCAAAATCGAATTTCACTCACCACTGACTTTACTTTTCATATTTGGTAATTGAAGATTATTGCTTCCTAGTCTTGAAGAAAGACGGTGCATAATTAGTCTAAAATTAAGGCTTAGCTTACAAAATTGCAACACAAGAAACATTTGTTTATATCTCAATTTCTCTTACAATTCTTTGACTGTTTGTGGTGAGGCCTGCAAAATAGTTTGGTAAGCTATACTATAGCTTCTATCATTTAATTTGATATCTGCAATGAGCCATAAACAAAGTGAGTGGATTTTTTATCATATTCTCAGAGGGCCTGAATAGCTACACGATATGATTACTGTATTAATATCTTGTTCACACAAATAACCTTTGCATGCAAGCTCTTAGGAAAGCTATTAAAAAATTAAATAATCCTCTTTGATAAGTTTGTTCCTTCTAATGGAAATAGAGCCTCAACTACAACTTTTGGAGTATATAACAAACGACAATGTTCTCTGCAAAAGTTTAAGATGATTACCACTTCGGTGAAATTATGAGATGACTACTGTTTTGTATTTCTTTCCTTATTTAAGCTCCTGTATGAAAATGAACTTGTGATAAACCAATATGAAAAATGTCAGTACTGTATGTGTACGCTGCTGATAACTTTGGAACTATGAATTAACGACATTTTGCATTTTATGCATTTGGTGGTTCAAATGGGGCACTTCGATGGAGCAGAAAAAGTGAGGTGACTCTTAAATTAATGTTTTCTCTAAATTGCTTTTACTTTAATAAAGTATCTTCTATTACTTAACTGTTAATACCATCATTTTGCTATTGCAACATATTGAAGCAGAGTCTTCCTATGCTTCACAGTTAATTCGGTAGCAAAACTACAAACTTGATGTGCAAACAATGAATACATGTCATCCTGGAGAGGTACTGAGTTAAAGATGTTTAAATTTCTTTTTTATACTGTGTTCTGAGTCTCATATTGACACATCTTGTAACAACTTCCATTCAAATCATATTTTGTTATTTTCAATCATTTTTTATTTTCATCTGTTTTTATTATGAGTATTCAAATATAAAGGTCTTCCTCACGTGTGTCTATTTTTTGATATTTTAACTTTGATAGAGTATATCGGAAGAAACTATTGCTAGCCTGAGTAATGATATCGCATGACTGTACGTGCTGGTAGATAGGGTAATTAAATTCAGTTTATTATCATTTCGTTTCCCATATTAGAATCTAGCAAATTGCATGTGAACTGAAATAATAGAGGCTATTATACAACATGATTCTCTATTTGTTATGATATGGAAATTAAAATCAAGTCTGGCAGGTGATAGAGTTGGAAGAATGTAGGACTAGTCTCTTACAAGAAAACCAACAACTGGCAGAACATGCATCTAGTTTGCAGTTACAGCGTCAAAACCTTCTAATAACCAGATGAGTGGTTTGTTTTCGAAAACATTGAATGTTTTAGGGGTTTTTTCCTTGAGCAATGTTGCCATGTTGTGCAAGGTTTGGACTTTTAGGTATCTTGTGGCAAGTATTTATTTTCTAATATTTTGTGAATGATGAAAAGGTCTTCTGGTGTTGATGTCTTGTAAAAAGAAAGTGACACATTATTATTATTATTATTCTTGTTCATGTAAATAGTGTACTCAGTACACTGTCATATTATTATTATTATTATTATTATTATTGTTGTTGTTGTTGTTGTTGTTGTTGTTGTTGTTGTTGTGCAATTACGTTATTACTATTGCACAATTATTATCTCAAAATGTCATCAGGTTATGTTTTATTGTAAAAGATTTCATGTGTGTTATTGCTTTGGTATTCCTATTATTTGAGTTGTGATTAGGCTAATGTCACATTCACAATATAATTTAGTTGGGAAATTAGGCTAATGAATTAAATAATGAAAATATGAACATGAAACGGAAAATAAAAAGAAAAGGAAAGGAAAATGATGACCCCAATCTCTATTATCCAAGTAAAGTTATTGATCCCAACCTAAAAGTTGAGATCCCAACCCATAGGTAGGGATCAAATCTTGGAGGTAGGGATCCCAACTGGAAGGTTGGTATCAGACCCGGATGGGTCCCAACATGAAATGTTATCCCAACCTTAAAGTGGGGATCCCAACTTAAATGGTTGGGATCAATACCTAGAGGTAGGGATCCCAACCTCTAGGTGTTGATCCCACCTTCAAGATTTGAAACCAAGGGATGATCTGACCTCCAAGTAGGGAAACCTACCTACAGGTTGTGATCACAACGGTTTGGTAGGGATCCAAACGTCCAAGTTGGGATCAAACTTGAGCATATGGATGCTAGCAAAAGAGATGCTCCCAACGTTAAAGGATGGATCCCTACCTTGAGGTTGGGATTAAAACAACCGGTAGGATCCCAACCTGTAGGTTGGGATCCACCCTGAAGGTTGCATCTTACATCAAGAATTGATCCCAATGTTAAAGTAACGATCCCTGCCTCTAGGTTAAATCCCTAAACCTGTAAGTAGGGATCCCAACGTTAGGTTGGGATCCAATTTGGAGCTTTCTTCTAAACAAGGGATGATCCCAACGTTAAAGTAGGGATCCCTACCTCAAGGTTGGGATCACAACCTGGAAGTAGGGATCACTACCTCTAGGTTTGGAGGCCCCTCTTTGTGACAGAACGTTTGTGTTTGTGATTTTGTTCCCATTTTGTATGTTGAATCTGGTTTTTACAGCATAGTAGTACGGTTGGTTATACTTTATTGCGTACTTGATTTTGGGATTCTCCCTAGATAGTTGCACCTCTACTTACAATCTATTTTTGACATAATTCAACATGAGTTTGAAGTGAGCACCAAACTAGCAATTTTTGTTGATTCTAGTATAAGTGATACTATACGTACATGTATTGTGCTGGGAAATCACCGAGCAGCAGTGAAAGTGAAAACAGAATTTAAGGTTCGTACGATTTCCTTTATACCTTCTGCCTGGAGTAGGTGTTCCTGTGCCTTATTGAAGAATTGTACATGCATGACTGACATTAGACAAATCACCCTTTAACATTACTGCTTTAGCTTACATGTGCTATTACTAAATGACTGAATGGAACGTATGATGTATTTCGTGTAAATGAAATTGATCTCCACCAAGAGTAATGTTTTTTTTGTTTTCTGTTGTAGTATTGGAATGGACACAAAATAAATTAATTAATGTTTAATGGCATGACATTAATTACTATAATATTATAATGTAGATGAACTCTACAATTGCTTATGTAAATCACTCCATCTGTTATTATTTGATATGTTCATTCTTTTTATTTTGTGACTATTGCATCAAGTGAAGATTTGTGAACAAAATAAGTTTATTCATTCTCGCTAAGGTGTTGAGGATTTGTTTCTCAACAAATGCATTTGATAAGCTTATACTGTAGGTTGGGGTAATCATTTTCCTCTTCCTTCTCTTTCTATTTTCCATTTCATGTTCATATTTTCATTGATTCCTTCATTAGCCTATTTTCTTAATTGCATTATATTGTCACTTATATTGAAATCCTCACATCATGGTAAAGCAAAGTAGGAAAAGCTAACTTCAAATCAATTCAATTTAAGTAATCAATCTAATCAAACCTAAAGGTTGCATTCACAATGCTTAGTGTATAATTGTATTCATTATAAAATGCAACAAGAAAAATATGCATCAAGAAAAATATGCATCCACGATGGTAGATAAAAAGAATTCTTGCATAGAGTAATAGTATCCAACAAATGAAAAGCGCAATGAGCTTGATTACTATTCTATTGGATAACAGGTTGCAGTTATGTAACAGAATCAAACTTTAGCACTGTCATCAATGCATTCAAGTGAAGACCAAACATGCTAGATTATTATCATCCCTACAAAGAAAGCAAAAAACTTTGACAGCTTTCTTCTTTGTACTTGAAAAAATTCTTGCAAAAAAACAAGGTTACATTTTACAATAACAAAACACAGTGAAGTTGCATTCCATTACGATAAGAAGTCTTTACGCCACAACCTCACAATGTTAATGCAGCTCCATGACATTGCACACCAAAACAGTTCCTTTCGTTGTTGTTCCAGGTAAAGCCAAGTAGCAAGCATCCAAACTAGGGGAGAATGCACAAAGTCCTGACGTAAAATATATACAATTAATTAATTCAACATATTCCCAAAGCTTATCACTTCCAAAAGCATGTGACACCACTACTGTTCTCTTCTTGCGGTTCAAATTGGTTCTAATTTTTCATTTTTTCAGAACAATAATCTATCAATGACGAAAAATATCCATAAAGAATATGAACTAACCATTCACTAATACAGTCATAGGATAACGAACTATTCACTAATACAGCTAGAAGAGATAACAACAGAAAATACAATCATAAAAAAAAAAAAACAAATATGTTCTACCAAAAGCATATTATTATAGATGTTGTGTTTTCATATTTCTAATCCACCATGGAATTCTCAAACTTCTATGTGATTTTTTTTTTCCCCTTCCTTAAAGACAAGGATTCATCCAACAAATCAGCATGAAAAACAGTTCATTTGCACCTTGATTTTGTTAATTTAACAACATGCAGGGTGAAAGAATCTCACATCCACAAGCAAAACAACCATTACTTTTCAACTACCCTATACGAAATAGGATATCCATGATTAATTCACTGGTAAGAGACCAGACTGTCTACATTTCTTGGAAATTTCAAATTCCATCAAGCTGTATATGCTTTTATAAGTGCAAAATAAGGATTTTCGGACTTCACCTTTTAAATTTGGCACTGTATCAATAGTATTCAAAATTGTCACAGTATTTGCATCATATATGTATGTTTTCTCTCGCAGAACAACAAGCAGCCTGCATCAACCAAGGATAACATATCAAGTCAACAACATGCATGGAAAAAAGAATCACCTACACTTGATTCATGAGATTGGATAAAGCTGAAATTATAACAACAGCAGTTTAAAAATATATCCTACAATGCTAAACATCACATAATAAGTCTAATAGCAAGAATTTCCTTCCGCTCTCCAAAAGCTTCTATCATAAATCTCTGCACTTCCTGTTTCTCATTTCATCCAAACACGACCTATCATCACATGGCCCATTAAATGCGTTACCCTACACCTCACCCCCATCCCCTTCTTCCCTACTCAAAACCAATTTTTAATTTCAAACCTTGTACCATAGACAAAAGATATTAAATTCTCCAGCAAGGATTATAAACTCTTCTTTACAGAAATGTTGGCACCATGCCATTAAATTGCCAAGCCATAACTCAAAGAACAACCAGACCACAAAAGCATTCAAACTGCAGTCTAACTCAATGCAATAGAATTCGAGTGCAGGCCCTAAAATTTTTCTAATATTTTGGTCGTTTCCATTTCAAAAGGACACCACATGGCCATTCATTTTCTTCATAAAACAGTTCTAATATTTTTCAAATAAAACAAATAGAAGAAAAGGACATTCCACAACAAATTTGGCATAATACATCATGCAAAACACTAACACCCACTACTGCACAGAGAACCGAGTAACACATGCTTCACTAATTAATGTGCCCAGTTGCAGTCTTCCTCAAAGCAAAGCTGCCGTTGTTGGACAATCATGCATTCAAGATTTCCATATCAGTAAATATGCAAACACAAAGATCTAAAATCCCATTCTACCAACATCTTCAGAAAAACCTACCTCTATTCCTTCACCTTTCTATTAAATTATTGTACGCAGCTCACAAGTCATAAACCTCCCCCAAAATCTCTTGTTCACTGCAACGACTTTGTTTATTGTCAAAATCATCTTCGGGTCAAGCTATCTTGTCCAGCCTGCATCTGGTTCTGCCATTTTGTAATTATAACGACTTAGAAATACGAAGTTCAAAGAAGTAAACACAAGGTAGTTATGGAAACACAATGATGATTAAAATTATCTCTTCATCTCCTCAAGTGCAACTAGAATCTATACCACCAGTATGACTGAAATTAAATGCTTCAGTGTTTACCATTTTAAATGTTAAAGTAAGTTACTTCAGGAAAGAAAATCAACACATTACCTAACTTGCATATGACGCACTTTGTGTCAAAAACTTGATAATATCTGCCTTCTTCGCTGCAACAGTAGCCCTTGCCTTGTTCAACACTGACATTTCTCTCTTCATATCAGCTTGAAACTTTTCCTTTTGCCATTTAATCTCCTGGTTACATATAATCCAAAAATAGGGAAATTAGAAAGCCATTAACAGTGTATTCTGAACACAACATGAGAGCACAAAAACTAATAAAAAACTTTATCAACCACAGCATCTGTGCCACTGAGAGTACAATTACTGATCAATTGAAATATGTATTGATAATAATCAAACAATCATCCAAATGTTAATCAATATTATTTTCCATGAGCTGAGAAACTGGTGTCCAGCAAACTATTTAAACGACAGAATACTCACATTTTGTGGGTCTTGAGATACAGGTGGTATTTCGCATTCAAGGCAAGTCTCTTGATTTCCAGACTCTGTATTCCTCTGAACTAATGACAGCTTTGAAGAACCATTGCCAAGCTCACTATTTGATAGACCTTGAGAATAGAATACGCTTTGTTTCTCAATCTGAACAAATAGACATTATTCATAAAAAAACTATCTCAACAACCAAGCCAGTGAGCATACTGTTGAGTTATTCTACTACAAACGAACACCTTATCAAACTAAATAAAAAATAAAAAACAACTTTCTATGAAAAGTTTTAATAATTTATAGATAATCAGAAAATGAGATGCAATTTCTCAGCAAACAAATAAGAAAACCAGAGAGGGCAAAATTCTAGATTGTAAAAATATCTCCTAAGATACAAAATAATTCATGGTATGTAAGATCAAAGCCAGAGATTGCTGCATAGTTGCGAAAAGACGACGTTATCAGCTGACCAGACAACTGGGCCGTCGGAAATGTTAAAACATGTTAGCCATCGTTACTGCGACAAAAAGGCAGGTCGTTCGGCGGGAGGAGACTGCTGCACAGCTACTGGGCGGGAGAGACTGCTCAAAGGGAGAGATGACGAGCTGCGACAAAATGGCAGGTCGTTCGTGGGGACGAGACTGCTGCACAGCTCCTGGGCGGGAGACCCTGCTCAACGGGAGAGAGGACGCACTGGTGAGAGGATCAGTTGAGAGGATAGGTTTGTTCACAACCCAACACTTTCAGCATTTGTTGAGAGGATAGGTTTGTTCACAACCCAACACTTTCAGCATTTGTCAATTAACCCCATGGCTCATTAAGGGCATTTCTGTCCATTCAAGGTCAATTTTGTACGATCAAAAACTAAAAGGTTACTTTTGAAGAGGGGCTACTGAAATGGGTCAGTTTAAGCATTTTCTCTTTTAGATAATAAGTGCGAGGTGGAGATTAGTTCCACATTTCCGAAGAAAAAAAAAAAAAAGTAATTGTAGCATCCGTATTTCTATCTATATCTACATTTTCATCGGTGGATGTGAAAGACTTGTCTTCCACTAATTCATTGGAAGTTTGAAAAGTAAAAAGACGAGGAAACTTTTAATTTTGCAGATGTGGGAAAAGACTTACTTTTAAGTTTTAACTAGTCTCCATTTCGTCAACACATGGGTCCACACGTTTGACACTTAATGCTTTTAAAAGTTTAACTTGGAAATGTGCGAGCTAGTTTTTTGGAACATATGCGAGGTCGAGATTGGTTCCACGTTTCTCTCACTAAAAAACAAAGTAATGGCGGCCTCTGTATTTTTGTCTATATCTATATTTTCATCGATGAATGTGAAAGGCTTGTCTCGACGAATTCATAATTAAGTTGAAAAGTAAAAAGAGGTGGGAACTTTGTAATATGTAGACGTGAGAAAAGGACTTATTTTAAGTAATCCCAAGTTTGTCAACAGAAGGGTCACGGGCTTAAGGAAACAAAACAACAAAATATACAATTATATTTACATCTTACTAACATATAATGTGGTTTATATACGAAATAATTCTCACTTTTAGAAGTAGTTTGACACTTACAACTATCTATAACCTTATACAAAGCTTTAATATCATCAATTAGAAAATTAACTTCTTCCTCAAAGCATCTCCAATATAGAAATGGATTGTGAAAAAATGGAATGACACATAGGATAAATAGACATTGTGTTAAAATAGATTTCTCCAATGCAACTATTACTCTCTATTGTCAAGCTGATGTGGTAAAAAAAAAAAAATAGACAATGTCAACATGACCGTCTACTTTTAGAGGGTCTGTTAGACATTCATTTATTGCTGACTAATCAAGTTAATTTTCTACATCACCCCACCACCTCCTGCATTTTTTCTCTCCAATCCCTCCTCTACAATTTCAGCAAATCATCACCCTCCATCTTCACTGTCTCATTAAAGTGTGGTTAAAAAAAAATTCAACACGTCATTAAAGTGTGCATTTTAAGTGAATGCATTGGAGAACATTTTTTAACTTGATTGTCTATCAAATCATATTTGTGCTATGTAGGAAGCACATTCTCTTGATATTGATGACATGACAACTTTTTTTTAATCACAATCCATTTTTACATTAGAGATGTTCTTAGACCTCTCAAATGAGCTAATTGCAAAAGTTACATTCACAACATCAACCTCAACAAAATCAATCTTCGAACTCAGAAAAGGAGCTAGTAAAGACATTTGCTAACGGCAAACATATCTCCTATTTGTAGGGTGTAATTACCTCTCCATTACTTAGTCATTGCCATGATCACTTTCCCATGATGATTCCTAACGACAGCTCTAGTGATGGACCAAGAAATCTATATGAGAGGATACTTTTATATAATAACTATAATATCAAGAAAAAAAAGATATATGATTTTTTTTTTCCTGGCAATGTTTTCTTCAATTATTAGAATGATATTATATGAAATAAAAATAGCTAAAATACATAACTAGTAAGGGGTGTGTAGTTTTATCTTTTATAAGATTATAATCAAAATTTCTTAAAATAACATCATTGACACAAGTATAAAAACAAAAACATACCAATTGTGAGTTGATTATATACTAGCTCTTTTTTCTTAGTAAAAGATGTTCAAATTTCATATTACTAAAAAAATAAATAAAAACTTAATTTGAGGATATATCTTCTTTATGATGACATTTGTTATTCAGATTATAAATAAATATATGTAATCAATCTACATACATTTATTATTAAAGTTATTAATCAAACTACATTTGTAATCCATTTTTATCAAATAAATGTATATGATGCATAACAAAGTAAAATAAAATAAAAATTAATAATAAAAATAATTATAGTTATATGAATTTTTTATTTGTAAATTTTATCATATAAATAGTTTATGCAAAGGAAAATAATCCACATCAATAATCATGAGTAAACAACGACTTATTAAGATGAATAACAGTATATATTTTATTCTCTAGTTCGTATAAATATAATTTAATTTGTAATAATAAAAATAATTCAAAATGAGTATAATAATTTGTGAAGTCAAAATATTTTAAATTTAAAGTTCATTTTGTATAACGGGAAAAAATGAGAAAAAACAATATGTTGTGATAGAGGAAGAGATTAAATTGGATTTATAATGAAAATAATAATAATAATATATTTTGATGGGAAAAAGGGTTGAGCCACAATGGATAACGACAATAAAATTCATACCATCAATTCCTTTCTACATTTGTTATAATATGTAGTATTTTATTTATGTTATATATTTCATGACAAAAAAAAAAAAAAAAAAAAAGACAAAAGCTTCCTTTTTGGAAAAAAAAAAATTGTGAGCATGGAGGATCGATGCACTCTAGAAGGAAAGACAAGTTCTAACTATCATTGCATTCAACTGTTTATGATGGCGTTTACTTTATATAATGTATCAGATGCGGAAAAAAAGGGGTAAAAGCGCCAATTTTTGATGGGGCAAGGGGGATCGAACCCGGATGGATGGGTTTTAAAATGTTATGGAAGACCCTAACCCACAGCACCCGTCCGTGTAGGTCAGAAAGATGGCATTTTATTTATAGAAATATTGATTAAGTAATAGTAATCTTTATTACTTTCTTATACATTTCAGTGGTTCCGTGCCCAACTGTCCGTCCTCATTATTATTGGTGGCCAGAGCAGCCTGTTTATGTGTAGTTGTCTACATTCGCACTAATATAGGTGCAGACCTTTTAGTAGTTCCTCTCTCTCTCACATGCACATCAAATTCTCCTGTGGGTTCTGATTTGGATTATTTTGGTTTGCTGCTTGTGGTGATGCGGATGGTTTAAGGGGCTTTGTTTTGCTCGACAAGCCTGTGGTGCTTCAACTGGATCGTGCGACTATTCCATGTTAGTTTATCTTGCTGTGCATCACTTCTTTCCTATTGTTGTTGTTGTTGTTTTCTTTTCTTTTTTAATTTTTATATTTTTGTAAGCCTAATGTTGGACTTAGAAACGACGACGAGCCGGATTAGTCTGCTCTAACGTTTTGAGTGCTTCACACCCAACTCATGATTTGAACGAGTTGTTGATTTTTATGCAAAACTCGTTTGAGAGGTGTTCCATACCGGACCTTGTTTTGACCTGATTATTTTTTTTTAAAAAAAAACATATTTAAACTTACACAAAAGCAATTTTTAACTTCCACTCGTATGTAAACCTGCTAATTTATTTTTCTTTTAATTTTTAAAATAATGTTTTTATCTCAAATTTGAAGTTAAGATAAGAAAATGATAAAAAACAATTAAGTTTATTCAACAGTTATTTATTTATTTAATTTTTTTTTCAGATTCACGAGTACGTTGCTATTGAGGAAATTATTTTTTTAGATTCACAGGTATGTTGCTATTAATGAAATCCATTATATATATAATCTGCAATTGAATGAGAACATGATGTTGAATGTGGGTTGGTGTTAAATCAATTTAGTTACCTTGTGGGGTGTCGGTGTCATGCTTGTAACTGCACACAAAAAGATCTACAGGGACGTATGTGCACCTTATTAAAACTATGCACCCACCCTTTTATAAAAATATATCCGATTAGAAAAGTTTTTAAGAAATTATAATTTATAAATATAACCCATTGAATATATAAAAATATTATTTTCTTAATTTTATTGTATTATATATTTATAAATAAATGTGATCATATTTTTATTTAAAAAGTTTGGGATTTTTTTACATGCACGTTTACACAATTTGAATGCGGTGTAAATAGTGATGCTCAAATATTAAATAATTGCTTTATAAATTTGGGTCAAATCTGATCTTCCCCAGTTTCCTAAAGAGGATTAATATCTACACCCCTCCAAATTATTTGCGCACCTATTTGTAGGTTCAACCCGTCAAATATTTTTAACACAATCATAAAATATGTAAAGTAATTGTTGCGATAACGTTTATTTACAAATATATGGTACAATAAAATTAAAGAAATTATACTTTTTATATCAAATAAATCATAATTATAAATTATAACTTAATAAAATAATCTTTAATTGGGTGAATTTACAAAAGAGTTGTACATACAACTTTAAGCGGGTGCCAATACCTCTACTCTTCCCTAAGATATTGATCTTAAGAGTAGTGATGTTTGCACACTAAACGATTGTATGTGCACCCCTTTCATTACTTCGCCCCATTAAATTTTTGAAAAAAAAAATCTATTTCATTTATACACTCCACACATTACCTAATATATCCTTCGTAACTTTTTTGAAATTGATTTTTTTTTCTTTTTTAAACTTAATTTGAGAAGGAAAAACTAAATCCTAATAATTTGTTGAATAATTGTAACATTAAAAAATTAAAAAGAAAATGAAAAGAAGGGGAAAAGGGTATCTCTCCTTTTGTTGACCAGGAAATTCATCATCCACAAAATAGAATCAATATATTAAAAAAAAGGTCAAAAACATTTTACTCTTTAGATTTTGGAGAATAGTTAAATTTTTAATTATGTTTTTGAAAATGATCAAAACATCCTTAACGTTTTGAAAAAAAGTCAAATTAATTTCTCCTATCAGTTAATTGATAGTCAAACTAATATTGAATATGATTCTTAGGGATATTTTAGATATTATGTAATTTGATTAATAAATAAAAAAAAAAAATAGGTTTCAACCACTGAATGATGAAATAATAAAATTTTAAAGCAAGAAATTAAAAATAAAAAATTTGACAAATTAAAAATAAAAATAAAAACAACAGAAAAATAAACTTAAAAAAAATAAATTCAAATGAACCTATGACTGGGTTTGTTTGAAGAAGATGAACCTAGGAGCTTTGGTTCGTTGAAACTAGAAGATGAACCTAGGTGTCTGGGTTCATTCGATTCAGAACTGCTAGTCTTTACACCTACAAGATTGGGCCCTCGGGGCATACACCGCGCTCTATTCACTTCCCCATCAACTTACATTCTGTTATATGTCTACCAAACGAACCAACATCGCCAACCAGAAATTCAAATTGTATTCACGGAAAACAAAATCACCGAAGTCATTACTTCAAAAACATAGTTATCGAGTAAACAACAATGCCTATGTGTCTCAATACTATCATCTTTAACAACTCTCACCCTCTCCAAAACTATAAGCCCTCAGCATCTATTAACATCTAGTCAAAAACTAAACTGTAGTTTCAGCAACGCATTACATCAAATCTTGAAATCACAAAACAACAAATTCAGCTAGTAATTTCACCGAACACTTGACACCCACAAAACAAGCCCTAAAATCAAATATAGGAATGGCATGTTATTCTTCCAGACAGTGAACTCCTCATCCACTTGGTCCACACCGCCCGCGTCCTGCTCTTCTATCGCCATTGTTTCGTCACTCTCTTCTCACTTTTTGTGTGTGTGGGGATCACAAAAGATTTGTTTGTAGCTGGTCTAGATTCTTTTGTCTTCTTTGAACGAATCTAGGTGTGATGTGGGTTCGTTAAACCAGGAGACGAACCCAGGTGTTTGGGTCCCTTCGTCTTCTTCGAACGAACCCAGGTGCTTGGGTTTGTTCTTTAAAGAACCCAGGTGCGACCTGGGTTCATTGAAATGAGATGAGTTTGTGGTGATGTTGTGGTTGTGGTGTGATGAAGATGGTGATGTCGTGGTTATGATGGTGACTGTGGTCGGCGATGGAGGTGGTAATAGGAGCTGCTAGTTTGATTGGTTATGAAACTAGTTGTTATGGTGGTTTTCGGTTGAGGTGAAACCTAATGTTGTGATGATGGAGGTGGCCAACTCATGAAGGATTGAGGTCGAAGACGATCTTCTTTTTTTTTTTTTTTAATAATATAAATATATGTATTTTAAAGTTTATTATGTTCAATCTTCACTGTTCATCTTAAAGATAGATGGATGATGAAGATTTTCTATTTTTATAGATTTTAAATATTATTTTCATTTTAATTTTTAAATATTTTAAACTAATTGTAATTTTTAGTTTATTAAAGGTAAAATAATCATTATATGTGTAGTAAATAAAGTGAAGGGTAAAATAATTTTTTCTTATTTTATTTAGGTTTGACCATTAACCAATCAAAAGGAAGGCGTAATTTAACACTTTTTGAGACATTAGGAATGATTTGATCATTTTTTGAAATATAGTTAAAAATTTGATCATTTTTTAAAACTTAGAAACTAAAATGATTTTTACCTTTTACAAAAAAAAAAAAAAAAGAGAAGAAGAAGAGAGTTGAAAATGCGATTTAATCACAATTAAGTATTTGCATTATAAAAATGAAAATAACAAGGACGGTTGTTTCTTCTTTTTCTTTACTCCTCTTGGTGCATAAGTTAGTATACATATGTAACAATCAACACTGATTTGGGTGGGGTTTACTTATTGTCTCTTTCTCTCAAACATAAATACTCTTTTGCCATGGACTTGAAAAGTCTCTTGTTTGGCTAGGTGCATAAACTATTGTTGTTGTGATACTCTCGGCCATGTGGTGTTTGCACTTCTGGGGTTATTGCTATTGGCTCATTGACTATTTTATTCTTCCTTTTATTAAAAAAACTTTTTTATAATTTTTTTTCAATTAAAAATGACTTGCAGAAATAACTTTTAATTATTTTTTTTTTCCAAAAAAAAAATCTTTTAACTTTTTAATTATTCTAAGCATTCTGTAGTTTTGACGTTCAAATCGAATGGTTGTTTCATTTTCTTTAAAAAAAAAAAGGCCAAAATCTCGAGAGCTTTTTAGGATTATTTCTCTTATTAAAGAGCTAATTGTAGTGGGGTTGAATTACAGTATGCCAACAGAAAGTAAGCCTTATCGGTTGATTTCTTTAGAATTTGACAACCTATGTCCTACACAAATCAAACAAAAAATGTGGTTGATCTTAATATTGGTGGAGTGCCGACCAACGATTTTTCGATGCTTAAATCAGTTGATTGAATGACAAAAGTAATGGAAAAGCAACAAAGCGTCATCCTAGTAAATATAGGACAGAAAATATATGTGATTTATACTGTTGGACAGTGTAAATCGAATGGACTACAAGGCAATGTAGGTGGAAGGCAATGGTGGTGAAGTGGATCAAGGTCGTTGGCTAAAGTAACGTTGAAGACAACTTAAAATGGTGGCGCTTCAGCATTGAAATGATTACACCGAGTGATTGTGGGCATTGTATAGGTGAGTTCGATAGAGTTGATGGGGGAGGGAATGTGGTGGATGACAATGTAAATGGTACCGTGGGAGTTCTGCTGTCATCTGTGGTCGAAGTTGGATCTCAAAGATATCATATGACAATCCGGTAGAGTAATAGTACGTACGAAGGCTTGATGCTTGGCTTGAGGATGTAATGACCCTTTTATAAGTAAGTCATCCTATAATGTTGGATGAAGCCTAGTTTCAGTAGGTTTAGGAGTTCGAGTTTGAGTAGAATGGGGGATGGTTGTAGTCATTCTTAATTTGTAAGGTTGATAAGGATGAGCTTAAACGAATTGCGCCTTATCTCATGGATGGTTAAGTCCCAATGTAATTGGACTCACGAAAAACGAGTTGGATTTAGATTATGAATCTTAGATCGATGTCTTGTCGATCGACCTATTGAGTTAATTCATAGTGTATGTTAGGCCATATGGGCCTAACCTTTAGGCTCGATTAACCGAACCAATGGGTTAGTCTACCAAAGGTGTATTGAATTCGAGTCATCAGAGTCATTGGACTCGTTGACCAAACAACATATTGGAGTTCTTCAATCATCTAATAAATTATCTTGATGCACCCTATGCACAATTTCTTGACAACATTTTTGATTGAGTTTCTTTTATAGGTTAGTTTCTTTATTCTTTACAAAAATTGAGTCAATGGTTTGGAGATGTATAGACATTTAAGAGTTCTTTTGTGAAACTGAAATTTGAGTGTTTAGTGGAATTTTTAAGGTCATTGATTTATTTGTTTTATTATTATTATTATTTTAAAAGTTAAAAGTTTCATTATTTATTTTGTTTACTCACTTTGTTAGGTGGACTGACTGTTGGATCTTCTTAAAAGCTCTCTCCACCTAGATATTCAAGATGGCTAGTTTCAGGTAAGTTTGTACTTGGCATACAAAATGTCAATTACTTTTTTTTTTTTTTTTTTGGGATGATTAGGATTAGCAATGATAGATATTGTGGTGTGACTCGGGGAACATCTCTCGAGATTTGGATAGATGAACCCACAAAAGGATGGGGGGGGGGGGAGGTGTGCGGTTGTGTGGTGGATGGAGGGGGAGGAGGGAGAGGAATGTGACAATAAGTATTTGAACCTTGTACTTGATATTAGAAGCTAAGGGTGGTTGCCACTACTTTGGCAACCCATCACACTAAAAAATTTCATTTACTTGGGAACGTTATAAATAAACCTTTATAGTAAGAGTTAAATACATAAAACCCCCTTGAGGTTAAATCAAATATACATATATTAATATTTTATTTTTTTGTATATAATACTCCTTCATTAACAGTTAAATACACACATATTAAAGTTGATGATTAATTATTAAAGGAGAATGAGGGAGTATTGTGTACAAAAAAACAAAATATTAATATTTGTGTATTTGACTTAACCTCAAGGGGGTTTTGTGTATTTAACTCTTATAATAATTACAGGCGGGGACACATAGGACACACTCAAAATTAATTATTTTTTAAAAAGTTAATATACTTAAAAAGTTGTATATAAAACCCTTAATTTTATGTAAGGTTTACTTTGTCTGTCTTTATGTATTGTATATTAGGTTATTGACGGCTCTATCTTAAGTAACGTTTTTTCTAGGGAAAGGCAAATTACCTATTAAATTTGTTTGATGTAATTTACTTGCTATTAGAGGTAAATATCACAACTGTTTATGTTTATATTCAAAAAGAGTGTAGCGTCATAAAATGTATAGTTTTTCCACTCAAACTAAAACGACAATTTGTAAATTAAATAGCTGAGGCAATCTTAGTCTTAGAAGGAAATAACATTTGGGCACTGGGTTTAAAAGAAATCTATTACCTTCAATAACTTAGGTAGATATATTAGAGAGTCTTACATATGAAATAAGAAAATTTAAAAGAAAATAAATTTAAGGTGATTTGGAATTAAGTGAAAAATAATTTGTTACTTTTCTAAGCTGTCTTTTTTTAGGTGTTTTTAAATTGTTTGACCAGTAAAAAAAAAAAAAAACACTTAAAATATCTAATTAGATTCGATAAATGTCAAGTAGAAAAAAACAAATAACCCGTTATAGTAAAATAATCAAACCTTTTCATTTAAATATCTCAATACCAAACTTTAAGGGGGTGTTTGTTACATGGGATTGGATCAATTCCAATCTAATCCCATGTTTGTTGGCTCTAATACTATACAACTAGTTAGGCTAATGTTGGTGGGACAAATCTAGCCTACCGAGCATGGGAATAACTTTTAGTGTATTTATTATTATTATTATTGTTATTATTATTTTCATCCTTCAAATTATTCATACAGATCATTAAATTTATTTAATTTATTTTAAAAATTAATTTTTTTTTATTTATAAAATATTTGAGAATTGACAATTTTTAATAACAATAATAAAATACATAATATTATTAAAATTTATAATCAGATTTATTTTTCAAAAATAATTCAAATATTTCTATTTTATTGAAAAATTAATGTGAATATTTTTAACCTAAATTAATTTAATTTAAAAATTTTCAAATAATTTACTCTCTTGGAATAGATTTAAAATAGCCTTATTTTATGAAATGGATATAACACTAAAATATTTTTTTATCCAATCTCATATTACATTAATTGTATTGTATTGCAAAAGACATATCATATTCAATCCACTCAAATGCCGCTTATCAAATAGCTCTTAAGAATGTAAGTATAATTTACTTACGAGTTATTGTGATTTCCTCCCTTGATGATTAATGAATCATCATATTTTTTCTTTGATAATTTTTAAATGTAAAAAAATCCCCGAAAATATTGTTAACTCTAGTAAAAAGAAGGGGTAAAATGATTTTTGTTGAATCAATAGGGGGAAAATAATGATTCATTAATTGTCAAGGGAAAAAAATGATAATAATTCTTTATTTTAATAATAATAATCTTTTTTTTTGGGGGGGTGGGGGGGGGGGGGGTGTGCAAATATTTCCACTCATTACAATTTTACTCAACCTTCAGCTTCTGGCACTTTTTTTTTTTTTTTGGGATACAAACAAAGCACACTAACAAACCAGCAGAGACTAACAAACTGCAGAGTATAGCCATGCCAAAGCTGAATATTCTCTTATGGAAGAGAGGGCCAAAAAAGCAAGGTTATGGGTCAAACCATTCCTCTCTCGTGGAATGGTTAGACATTTTTAAACCCCAACCTCAACTATGAGGGCCTTAATATTATCGACAAGGCAGCCAACTTTGTTTCTCCAGCAACATTACTTGCATCCACTTTAACTTGAAACCTTGACAAGCTTAAAAGTTCAACCAGCACCAGACCTTCCCTCGAGGCCAAAAACAAACAGGCTTTGACAGTTTTTATATGAATTTGAAATTAATTTAAAAGGATCATGGATATTATAATCAATTTGTCTATATATATTTTATTGTATATTATTATTTTTATATTAATTATATCATTAATTAAAAATTAAGTCGACGACGAGTCAACTTTAAACAAGTCCTTCCCATCAGGTTTTGGTTTGGAATGGAAAGTAGCGACTTGTTTGGAGTATGGGTCAGGTTTGGGGCACTCATAAAAAATTTCGAGTTAGGTTTGGTAAGGCCAAACCCAATCCGATCTAATCTATTACCATTCCTAACCCCGCCTAACACCATAAGTCCTTTACCAAGCTTCACACTACATATGTGTTGAGTTTTGGGCCATCAAAATGGGGGACTTGGGGAGCAGAAAGGTGCAGCGCTGAAACGGGGGAGGAGACCTATTAGTAGGAACGAGAGCCCTTAAATTCGGTCAGCAGGTTTAGAGACCATTCAACCAGCCCTCCAGCTTCACATACTCTGCCTTGATGAATGACATTGTTCCTATTGAACCAGATGCCCCACAGAACCATACACAATCTTTCCAAATCCTCCTTCGAAGTTGACATAGAAAGTTTTCCCAAAGCTTCAAGTGCAGGGAGATTAGAGAGCGTTTAGCTGAGGCCAAAGAGCTAAGGATTCCTACACTAAAGAGGCTACCTCACATTGAAACAGGGCATGCTCTATTGATTCCATCTCCTCACCACACAACTTGTAACAAGGGTTGACTGGAATTTTTCTCTAGAACAGATTAGAGAGCATAGAGAGGGCTCCATTCCAGGCTCTCCAAATGAAGACTTTAACTTTGGAAGGGATTTGTAAATTCCATAGCAGTTGCCATCACCTTCTCAAAACTCATGGATTGGAGGAAAGCCGTCTAATGCAAGCCGATAGCCATTTTTGATAGTGTAAATGCCTTTTTTGTCGAAGTGCTAGGTTAAAGAGTCAGACTTAGGATTCATACTATGAGGGATTGACATTATTAAACTTTTGTCTTCCGCATAGGTCTCAAATCTTTTCAGCATCCCAAATGCGAGCATTTAGAGTGAGCAGTGAGCTCACCTTCAAAACTGCAGTTACGAGAGATTGGCTTGAAGAGGTGGGGGGGGGGGGGGGGGGGGGGGTGGAATCCAAGGATCCTTGTTCATACTAATACTTAAGCCATCATCAACTCTTCACCGTACTCCTTCCCCCATAAAAGGCTTCTCCACAAATGTGACGGTCCCGGTTTAACTGTGGCTTCAAGGAAGGAATTCTTCTTAAAGTACTTGGACTCGAGAGCCCTGAAGATGAGCGATTCCTGATTGGTCACAAGTGTCCAAGCTTGCTTAGCTAGCAAAGCTTGGTTGAAGAAAATTAAATCTCTGAATCCCATTTGGCCCAACTAATCTTCTTATTTCCATAACTTAAACTGAGCCCCACTAGGACCCAGCTATGAAAGCGTCTCGTTCTTGACAGAGGGAAGCCGACAGCCAGAAGATGCTCATAAAATAAGATGGGATGGCTTGTGCCCCTTCTTTGTGGAGGACGTCTTTGCCTCCTATTGAGAACCTACAGCTCTTCCAGCTTCTGAGCTTCTTTCAAACTCAATCCTTCAACAAATTAAACAGTCTCTTTTTCTCTCTTCCAACCGTTGAGGGCAGGCCTAGATACTGATCATGAGTGTTGATATCCTCTACGTTAAGGAGGGACCTGAATTCTTGCCTCGACTGCTCCTTAATGTTTGGGCTAAAAGTAGTACAAGATTTCTAAAAGTTAACTTTCTGACCTGAACCACGTTCATAGGTCGTAGTCAGTATTTTCTATAATTCATAGTAGCTTCGAGATTGAACTCTGTAAAACACAAAACTATCATCCACAAAGAATAAATGATTAATCAAAGCACTATCTCTATAGCACCTAAAGCCCAATAGGTTTCCATTCTTTTCTGAGTTCCTGATGAGACTTGAAAAAGCTTCAGCACACAAGAGGAAAATTTATGGGGAGAGAGGACACCATTGCCGAATTCCTTACGACAGATTCACTTTGCCTTTGACTTCTCCGTTGATAGCCAAAGCTAGCTCCATCGTGGTAATGTAATCCATGATCAAGTGGATCCACTTTAGAGGAAATTGCATTTTGACAAGAACCATTTTTAAGGGCCATTCCATGCGGTCGTACGCTTTAATCATGTTGAATTTTAATGTCATAACCCTTTCTTTTGATTCATTAAAGAATGAAGCATCTCACAATGCTAAGATAATATTATCAAAGATCAATCTTCTTAGGAACGAAAGCACTTTGATTGGCTGAAATGATCTCAAATACTAGGAAATATTATCGAATATCAATCTGACTTTTAAGCATTCAAAGTTACAATTTTACTCTTAAATTTACTGTAGAAGCTTTGATAGCTGAATATCTATATATATATATATATATATATATATACAAGTAATTGCAATATCCTTGTCTCCTTATGTGAATATGTTAGTTGATAGTCCGATATCTTAATTTTGTCTCCTAATGTTTAAACCGTCAAATGTTTTTACTTTTAACTATATATAGTTCTTTTCTTTTCAGTGCGCACTGACATAGTAAATTCAATATCTTAATTATCAGTCGTTAAATTTAGTTATTTTTACTTGTTTTGATTTAGTTAACAATTATTTATATATAATTAATGACCCATATCCAACGTAATAATTTATTTATTTATTTTTTTTTAAAAATCAGTGTAATATTTACTTAGCTATTTAGAATTATCCTCTCTTTCTCTATATATACATATACACACATAACTTCTATAATCAGTATCTCTTAACTTTATAAAGTTATGAAAAACCAATTAAATTCATCCATTGCATTTAAATTAAATGGAAAAGATAATTTGTTTTAGAAGAGAAAATATAATAGATGAATTTAATTGATCCGTTTTAACTTTAAAAAGTTAGGGAGCATTGATTATAGAATCTATGTATATATATTCACCTGCAAAACATTGCTTTATATTTGTGTGTATTATTACTTTAGGGTAATGTTTTTTCTTAAAAAACAAAAAAGATTTAACTATTAAGTTGATCTCAAGTAACTAGCATGAGGAATGTGCGGTTCTTCCACTCAAATTGATCAGGATAATTATTTGCAAAATTAAATATCCAAGATAGCCTGAAATTAAAAGGAAATAATATTTGATCGAGTAATGGGTTATGGGTTTTGAAGATGTCTTATGTCAATCAAGACCACCTTCAGAGAGTTACTCAAAATCCATCAGATTTGATAGCCTACTTAATTAAAGCTATTAGACAGTTCTATATGGGAAGTAAAAAGACGATATGAATTCCATATTAAAAATATAAAAACTAAGGGAATGATATATATGCTAATGGATGTTGTAGCTAAAAGACCCTTTTTTCTTTTTGGTTGTAAGATTGTCTTCTAACATCTGCAGTCTGTATCACTTCTCAAAAAGTACCTAGTGTTAAAATTTAAGAAGCTTTGAAAATGGAGTAAAAGGTGTACTGTTCATATTTAGAATTCAATCTCTACTATCTAGTCATATTTGATTTTTTACATTTATTATTTATTTAAATTAAACAATATATTACTTTGATACGTAACAAACATGTGACATATTCCAAAATTTTGGATTAAGAGTAAATTTATTATTGGATATTTATCCCCATTTAATATATATTGTATAGAAACTATAGTATTTGTTAATTTCAGAAGTGATAGTCTTCTGGTTGCTGGCGTAGTTGGTGGTGCCAGCAACCAACCCATGCCTCCTTTGCAAGAGGCATGGGTTCGACACCCAACAATGTCTATAAATTATATAATATTAATATAATACTATAATAAATAATATATAATATAATTAATAATAATAATAATAATAATATTATTGATAATTAGTTTTTCACCAATTGTGTGGGTCGTTCTCCTACTCTAGTGTGGGTCTCTCCCTCACTTCCGTGTGGGTGGTTCCCTCCCAATGGGAGTAGTCCCCCGGGTCGTGCCACCAGTGTTATATCTCGGTTAAAGGTCCCGAATGCCTCCTGAGTTTATCCTAGATACAGTTGTTGTACTCAAAAAAATTTTAGAAGTGATACTTTTAAGGCATTTATAAAAAGTGGTACATGTATATGAAAAATTTTGTCACTCAAAATAACTAGCCTATTGAAATTTAGCATTCATTAATATATGTACTCTTTTGTCAGTTTTTAAGGTTTCAATGGAAAATTTGTCTTATTATCTTGTTTCATATGTAAAACTCTCTAACATATTTTGCGCTATATGAAACTCTCTGACATATTTAAGTTATAGGGTAAAAGGATTTTCTATGTTATTACAAATATAGTATAATATTCATAGTTGTTTGATTAGTCTCCATGATTTTATTTTTAAATTTGTTTCTTTTACAAATTCTCATTGTGATGCAAGTAGTACTTGGTGTATTGCTATGTGATTTATGTCTTGCAATTTCACTAATTTAATTGGAGAATCTTATTTCTTGGTTAGACGTTTTGGATCAATGTTGCTGAATAATTGTGAAAGAAGTTTAACTTTAGTGCCTACATTAGTATTTGTATTTCAAATTCTATAGTGAATGAACATGCACAGAGCCACCGGGAACTGATGTATTAAATTTTTTTTATCAGGTCTCAGAGCTTCGACGTAGAGGATGGTATACCACTAGCAAGTGCAAGTCAACTTTCTGCTGGAAATAGCAATGGAACAAACCTGGACGACTCAGGACAAATTCGAAGAGGGCAATCATCGACATCTTTTTATGACACTAAAGTTGGCAAAGGCTTGCGTCAAGTGGCCTATATAGTTCCTATTATATGGTGTGCCAATAAAATCGCAACGGATCCTTTATTCCTCTATAATTATGTCATAGATGATGACAGTAAGTGCTTTGCAATGGACGAATCGATGTGGAATTTGTCAAGATATCTCGACCCGTTAGGCATTGCCATTAATGTGGTCAGTTGGTGTTCTCTTGCCCTTAATGTGATCATGAAGAAGGGTTTTCTTAAAAAATGGTTTGAGAAGATAGTTTGGTTCGTTCTCCTCATTATTGACTTATGGTCATATATTGGGGAACATGTACCGTATAAACAGGTAAGGCTCATCTTATATCATTGATTATGTACAATATTTCCGCATGTCTTTTCATGAAATCTCGATTTTCATATGTATAAATTGAACTTATCTCAATTTTTACCCGTGTAAACTGCATTTTGTAACGGTGCAAATTGAGATTTGGGCCATTTGGTATCTAACTCACACACATGCACGCACACACACATATATATGTATATATCATAAATTTATCTTGAGTATTTATGTAGTTCACTTAAATCTAGATAAATTTTGTAATAACATAAATATATGTTTTGACCTATGACTAATGGTAGTTAACCCATTTAATAGTGGTAAGTGATTAATCATCATTAGATAATAATTATAGAGGGTCTTTTTTTTTTTTTTTTTTTTTTTTTTCATACACATATATATATTTGTATATATGTATTTATAGAGTAATTTTACTATCAGTGTCTTCTAACTTTAAAAAATTAGGAAAATTAATCAAATTTATTCATTGTATTTAAATTAAATAGGAGAAAGAATTTAAGAAAAGTGAATGTAATATATGAATTTTATTTGTTTGTCATAATTTTTTAAAATTATGAGACACTGATGATAAAATTACTATGTGTGTGCATATAAAGTTATCTTGAGTATTTATGTAGTTCATTTAGATTTAGATAAACTTCATAATAATATAAATATGCATTTTGTCCCATGACTACCTGTGGTCAACCATTTCTTAATAGTGATAAACGATTAATCATCATTAGATAACAATTGTAGAGGATCAAATGTTTTTTTTTTTTTTTTTAACTTTTTGTTAAACACACACATATATATCATACACTTATCTTGAGTATTTATGTAGATCACTTAAATCTAGATCATAATAACATAAATATACATTTTGACCCATGACTAATGGTGGTCAACCATTTCTTAATAGTGGTCAATGATTAATCATCATTATATAATAATTATAGAGGGTCAACTGTCTTTTTTTTTTTTTTTTTTTAATCAAAGAAAAAAAACAATCTTTTTGTTAATTGTTATAAGTTAAATTTAAAAATAAAATTAGTTTGTCCAATTATATCTTGCTATGCTAGGAAAAAAAGGTAAATTTAATTTAAAAAAAAAAAATCACTTCCATAATAGCTTATCTCAAAAGAAAAGGAAAAATTTCATTTCCATCACATGAACAGAACAAAGTTCTTCATTTTCACAACCCAAATATTAGGAAAAAAATATTCTTTTTCTTTATCATCCAAACAAAAGTTACTAAAAAAAATAAAATTATCTATCTTCATCGCCCAAGCGTCTAACAAAATTCTTTATCTTCATCACTCAAATACCCATTAAAATTTTTTATGTCCGTCACCTAAACACTAAAAAAATTCTTCAACATCATCACCCAAACACCCAAATAAATTTTTCATTATCATAACACAGATGCCCAAAAGCATTATTCATCATCATCACTTAAAACACCATCAAACTCCGTCACCCAATCACCTAAACAAAATTTCAACTTCATCATCAACATCTATGTATTCTTTGCCTTCATCACTCACAAACATGCATAATTCATCACCCAAACACCCAAAAAAATTCTTTATCTTTATCACCCAAACACCATAATAATGTGCCAAAAATTTCATTAGACTCAATCCTAAATATTATTTTTAGGCTTCTTTTCTATAAGCTTCATTTTTTAAGTTTGGCAATTAGTGACATGACACCAAATCCTAAAGTTCTTAGACTTAAATCCCCTCTTCTCCCTTTATTTGAAATTCTTGTCCATTGCACATATTAAACAATAGAGAATGCCTAACATGTATCTGATTCGTTATTTGTCCACTTTATATGTGAGAGAACATGTTAAAGTCCTATCAACCTCAGCCTTAAAATAATATTGTTGAGACATTTTGTATGTTGAGACATTTGTATCACGTTAATCATTTGGATTAGTTGTTAATGATACATGAACAAAATTCTTTATCTTCTTCTCTCAACCACCAACTCAAAACAAAACAAAAACTAACAAAATAAAAGGAAAAATTAAAGAAGATAAATAGACCTGCAGCTCCTCCATGGAATGATCTGCTCTTCTTAATCTTTATTGGTTTTACTTATTTAATTTTCATTTTTAATTGAATAATTGTTTAATAAATTTTTGGGTGAGTGCAAGGGCAAAAGTGTCATTACCTCTTATGTATGATTATGTAACAATAATGAAGCGTTAACAGGTCAAGGGGTAGTGTGTGCAATTATAATAGTTATTTGGATTTTAGTGCAATATATATATATATATATATATATAGGCGAAAAAAAATAAAAAGTTAATATTAGCCTCAAACGAAAATTCATTCACTTTTAGATTTTTTTTTTTTTTGGTACTATCATTATTTGTGAACTATAATTTTTAAGCAAAAATTATAGTTCAAGTCCTTTATTCGCATATACTAATAGTGGTAAAAAAAATCATTTTATTTTTCTGATATTAGTTTGAAACTCACATTAATTTAGTATTATATAAAGAAATAGCTTAATCATTTGTTTGTTCATGTATGTTTTGATATCACTAACAGAATAGACTAATAAACTAGCTATATGTTGTAGTCTCTGCTGGTGATGAATCTTGTATGGCCATATCCGGGAGTCTCGAATTTCTATTCAGCGAGCGTTTACCTTGTACAATATTTTGGTACGGTTTGTTTAATGTACATAACATTTATAAGAGCTACAAGGATCTCGGCAACACTTGCTAGAGCTACATGGGCAAAAGCTGCTTTCAATCTTCTTCTTTACCTTCATGGGGGTCATGTAAATTTAAATTACCATCTATGTTTTGATTATTTACATAATTCATAAATTATTGCATGCGCATTCTATTCTAAATCTTACCATTCTGTGTATCAATGTTTAATCTGATTGTATATCTAAATTAATTTTATCTAGACAGGACACTCTTTTTTGATGTATAATTGTTGACATCGATTATGGTCTTCTTAGTGTTTTTGTAATGACATCAATATTGTGTCGTGAGTTAAATTTAAACAAAATAGCTTTTCAGTTGTGTTAATATCTTAAATGTTTGATACAAAAAAATATATAACAAAATAATTTATAGGCACAAGCATTTAGATATATTTTCACAAATGGGTAGTTTTATTTTTAAAATATTTTATATCATTATATATATCTAAAATTACTAATTAGTTAACCAACAAGTGATTTTTTGTGTTTTAGGTATTTGGAGGCTTATGGTATGCTTTTGCCGTAGTCAGATATACTGACTGTTGGAGGGAAGCCTGCAAAAAATATGCTTCGTCTTTATACTGTACTGAGTAGAATGTTTTTTTGTGTGATGATGTTGGTTATGATACGGTAAACTACACGACTTTAAATGAAATGTGCCCCACGAAAGCTCGGAATACAACCATTTATGATTTTGGAATATACTATGATGCACTTGAGTCTGGTATTGTTAAGGTGTCTGATCTTCACAAAAGGATTTTACATTGTTTACGTTGGGGTCTCCAAAATCTCAGGTTTGTAATTTTATTCTTTATATAAATTATTATAGGATTGATAGTTTTTTAGATGAGACATAATTCAAACATATAAATTATTGACACAATGTGAGGAGCTTATCCTTCCTGTACTCACATTCTGAACCGATTTGCATTGCTAGTCATATATGTAATTCTTGATCAATTTTGTTTTTCTAGTTCTGTATCCTCTCAATTGTTTCTCTTGTACAATAGGTTGTTTTTTCAAAGTTGAGTAAGGTATGATTGATCACTTATCTCTATACAAGAGACACTAATGGTTAAAGATAACGAGAAGATGTATGGTGGAATGCAGCATCAATAACAAGATGACACACCAAACATTTTTTAGCACAACCACCATGTTGAAACATTTCTAGCCTTCTTACTTTGGATTAGTAAAATCTTTATTACTCTCTCTTTCAAACACTTTTTACCTAAGTCTTGCATTTCCTTGAAATTTCCATCTCGACCACATTAAAAATAATCAACAATCTATAATATTAATTTATTCTAAAATTGCATTCAATTAATAAGTTCATTTTTTTCTTTACAGTGGTTTTGGTCAAGACCTCCAAGTTAGTACAGATGCATGGGAGAATATCTTTGTGATTTCCATCAGTATTTACGGCTTGGTGTTGTTTGTATTTTTCATTGGAAACATGCAGGTTGTTATATATTATTATATAATTTTTTTTCTTGAAAATTTTTGGGAGTTTAGCCATTGAATATTTGAAAGTTGAAACGTTAGGTTTTTCGACTTATTTTATTGGCTGCTTTTGTCTCAAATTTCCTTCTATTATTTTTATTAACTATTTTTTGAAATTAATTTTTCAATCGTCAAATCTTCAGTGGTTTGGTGCACCATTTAGTGCAACTTACATTGAAATTTCTCAATAAGCTATCTAAAATTCATAAATAGAAATCTTAGTGCGATTTTGGAACTATTTTAAAAATGATTTTTTTGAAAACTATTTTTAAAACAAAAAACATATTTTAAAAATGATATTTAAAAAATATAATGCATTTGGTAGGATTTCTTGAAACTTATTTTCAAAAACAAAAAATGATGTAAATGTGTTTAGTATTATTTTTAAAAATGAGTCAAATAGTTGTTTGGAAGGAAAAATTTTATTTGCTTTGAAAATATGTTTTAAAAATGGTGAAAACATAAAATAAAAAAAATTATTTTTCACTTTTTAGTTATTATTTTCAAAAACACATTTTATAAAACAGTTAACCAAACATTTGACACCCATTTTTTGTTTTTGAAATTGAAAAACCATTTTTAAAAACGAATCCAAACAACACTTCAGGGTGCATTTGGAATATTTTTTAAAATGGTGTTTTTGAAAATGATTTTAAAAAAATGAAAAATATGTTTTAAAGATGATGTTTTTGAAAATGTAATGTGTTTGGTATGATTTTTTAAAAGTTATTTTCAAAAAAAAAAAAAAATGATGTAAATGTGTTTAACATTGTTTTTGAAAATGACTAAAATAGTTATTTAGAAGGAAAATTAATGATTTGTTTTGAAAACATATTTTGAAAATGATGAAAAATATAAAAAAAGTTGTTTATTAATTTTTAGTTATTATTTTAAAAAGGTGTTTTACTTTTTCAAAAACACTTTTTTTAAAAACATGTTGCCAAGCATCTTTATCTCATTTTGTTTTTGAAAATGAAAAATCATTTTAAAAAATGCATTCAAACAGCACCTTAGTTTCGTGGTTCTTATGAAACAGATGTATCTACAATTAAATACTCAGAGATCAGAGAAGATAAGACAAAAGAAAAGAGAGATTGAGAAGAGCAAGTTCTTTGGGAAACTACCGGAGAACCTCCAAAAGCATATCAAGAGATACCAGCCAGACGAATGGGAAGAAACCAAAGATGTTCACTTTGAAAATTTGTTTAACAATGTTCCTGATGATATTAAAACAAATATAAAGCACAAGCTCTGCTTAGAAATAGTCAAGAAAGTAAGTTCTTTGGCTTCTATTACTTATTATAAATTATTAGTTTTACCAAATTAACAATGGAACTAGTAGATGACATTGACAAACATAATTATCAGCTCATATTGTACAATTTCACATGATATTTTACATTTAATGTTCATTGAGGAAATTCTTTAGATATCTTACAAGCTAATGTTTATTATTATTAGTTTCCTTTCACATGGCTTAGAAAACCCTAGTTCAAAAGCTACCATTTCAAGTAGATTTATTATTATTATTATTTTAAATAACAAATTCTTGCTTTTTTGCATTTGCGGACCTTGTTTTTCTTTTCTATTTTGCTTTTGTTCTAGTTTTGTTTAAAGGGTTATGATTTTTAGGTCCGACTTAGCTTGATGTATTTTCCTTTTCCTTTTTGCATAAAATTTTTCTCGTTCAATTGAAGTCCATCTAAACAAAACAGAAAAAAGGATTAGTTATAAAACCTTATGTTCGTTATAAAACCTTATGTTTTGAAGGGAACTATCAAAAAATATGCTTTCCTATGAGAATACTATACATATGATAAGTTTTCTTTCATCTTCTCAATTTAAATGTTAAATCCATCTACAATGATTGATTTGAAATCAAATTTATTCTGATCATATATTTTTTTTCAATATGTATAAAGGTACAAGTGCTTAGTAGTTGGAGTGATGAAATGTTGGATGAGTTGTGTGATTGTGTCAAGCCAGTTTCCTACACTCAATATGCTCAGATTATTCAAAAGGGCAACAAAATTCGTGAAATGCTGTTTGTAGAAGGCAAGCTTCGGACTTACTCTTGGCAGGCTTCTACCAGTGCATCTACCCAAGAACAAACACCTCCAGAGCCTATAAGTGCTACCCATGAGAGAATATCAATTGATCATCTTGAAGATGATATGTTTTGTGGAGAAGAACTTGTTAATTGGTTTCAAGTTGACCCCTATTCATCCAACCTCCCAAAGTCTATAAAAACTATTCAAACACTTACAAAAGTTAATGCATTTGCACTAATGTCCTATGACCTGCAAAATTTATTTATTAAGCATCAAGAAGCCAGTGCATCTACCCAAGAGAAATCACCTGCTAGTGCATCTACTCAAGAGCAATCATCTACTAGTGCATTTACCCAAGAGCAAGCAACTTTGTTAGAATCTTTGCCCCAAACACCAGTGGAGTCTCAGCCGTAGCCTGTAATTAGGATTTAACGTATTTGTTTAAGAATCATATTTATATCAAGTCTTGTAGATGCTTATTATTCTATCAAGGAACAAGACAATCATAATGATATGGAACCACAGTTATTAGGAACATATAATTAAAAAAATGGAATTAAATTATTTATCATCTTCAAATTTGTTGTAAGAATTGTTGTGTACTATCAAAACTATTCTGCTAAAGATATAATATATTGATTATGTAAGAATTGTTGTCTTTCATTTTAGAGGTATTGCGATGCTTTGAATTTTCTTATGTTTTTATTAATTTGGTTATGTGTATTTTTAGGTTAGCAAAGATTTCAGTTCTTATTGATGGTTCTCCAGAAGGTTATTTTCCATGTTCTCGTGGAGTCAGACAGGGAGACCCTTTTATTTCCTCTGTTTTTTTGCCTGACTGAGGATTTCTTAAGTAGATATATATCATATTTAGTTTCCTTTGGTATGGTTCTTGGTATTTCTAGTCTAAGGATGTGCAACCCTCTTCTCACTTTTTATATGCTAACAATGTCATCTTGTTTTGTCGTGCTTCAACATCAAATATTAAGATTATTATAGAGACTTTCAAGGTCTATGGAGATCTGTTTGATCAGTGCATTTATTGGTAGAAATCTTGTATTTATTTTGGAGATGGTGTTCGACCTTCCACTTTTAATGATATACTTTCAATTAGTGCCATGAAAAAGGATGATCTTCTATGTCATATCTTGGTGTTCCTATCTTTCGTGGTGCCCTTCATAGATGATGGTTTTTGTCTCTAGCTCATAAAATTCATCTAAAGCTTCATTCTTGGGTGGGTTCTACACTTTTTATGGCAGTCAGTGGTCTACGGCTCATTCCTTCATTCTTTCCAAATCTATCGTTGGCCCTCTTTTATCCTGCAATCTTTATTTCTTCGATCAGAAACTTTTATTGGATGGGCTCTGTTGATAGGTAAAAGTCAATTTAGGTTTCTTGGAATGTCTGTTGTCTTTCAAAATTTGAGGGGGGTTTGGGTTTATAAGATCTACGTGTTCTTAATGAAACTCACTTTAAAAAATTTACTTAGAGGTTTATGAATTAAGACTCAATGATTTTCAAGTTTCTCCACGCTAGATGCCTCTCTTTTACACTTCTCCCTAAGGTGAGATACCTATCTTCCTCTGCCTAACTTGGTATGAAGCAACACTATTTGTCCTTGGTGCTTGAGTCCAAATGGTTGGTGGGTCGGCATTCAAAGATCTATCTTTGATTAGATAGTTGGATGGAGCAACCCATTATAGATAAGACTTTTGACTTCCCTCTCTCGAAGTTTCCTTTGAATACTAGTATGGGTGATATTCATTATGATAATAATTGGCATTTTCCCCTTTCGGTCCACATGACTCATTTGGACCTAGTTGAGGATACAGAAAGGGTGGTTATTAGTACTTCTTCTGATTCAAGAGTATGAACTTATTCTATGGATAAGAAAGTGACCACTACTGTTGCTTATGCTTTTATAACTACACCCCATCTACACTTTTATTGGGCACGACATATTTGGGCTGTTTTATTTCTCTTTCAAGATCTATGCTAGTTTGGAGAGCCATGCACAATATATTGCTTATGACTAATCTCTCCAACGTCGAGGTTTTATCTTTTCTTCCTACTGTAGTTTATGATGGTCTACTGAGGAGAGTTTAGAGCATTTGTTTCTACTCTGTCCTTTTATGATAGGTCTTTGGCATTCCTTATCGTTTGCATTTGGCCATTTTATTACCTCGTCTAAATCTGTTATTAACTTGTGGTATCAACTACAAAATCTTTGGAAGGCGGGTATAATTGTAATTTTTTTAGATTATTAGGCTTGCTTATAATAAGACTAAGCACTCTACCTTTTGTGAGACCCTTTCATTTGTTTGGCATTATATTCGAGAGACAGATTTTCTCAGCTTTGGGTTTATGCGGAACTCAATTGATGATCTTTTAGCTATGCGTAAATTTCATGTTTTAGACTATCCTTCTAAAGCTCCGCATATTATAAAGGTTGTTTGGGTTCCCCTTTTTTCAAGTCGGCTTAAGGTTAATACTGACAGTTCTGCTTTTGAAACCCCTAGTTTGACTGATTATGCTGGAGTTTTTTAGATTTATCGTGGATTTTTCAAAGGTGCTTTTGCTATTCCTTTAGGAATAAGTTATGTTTTTAAGGTTAAGTTGGTAGTTGCCATCATGCCATTCAGTATGCTTGGACTTATTATTGGACAAAGCTTTGGTTAGAGAGTGATTTAGCTTATGTGCTCGCTCTCCTAAGATTCCTTGGCGTTGGCGACCAGCTTGGGAAATGTGTCTTTCTTATCTGCAAGATATGAATTTCAGGGTGACCCATATTTATCATGAGGAAAATTTGGCTACAGATGCTATAGCTTTTCGCTCTCATTCTTTTGTCTATTCAACTTAGTGGTGAGAACTCCTACTTTTCTGGTTCTTTTCTTTCTAATGATCTACTTGACAAATGTCATTATTAGTGTCATTAGTTCTGGCTATGAGGGGTTGACACTCTTCTTTTCTTGCCATGGTTTGATTATTTTCCTTTAAGGATTGATCTTTCTTTTTTTTAGGCTTTATGTGTAACGGACTACCCTAGATTTGGGTTTTAGGCCTCGGCCCTTACCCCAGCACTAGCCCGGCCCATACCGCCTCTTGAGGGCTACCATATGGACAGGTACTATGGGATCCCCTTGCTCCCTTTTCATACGCCTCCCCAGCCACTCTCGAACCAAGCACTAAGGGTTTAAGTGCAATTGGGAAGCATGGCTGGTAGCTCAATTGGTACCAGCCATGCTTCCCAATTGCACTTAAACCCTTAGTGCTTGGTTTAAGAGTGGCTGGGGAGGTGTATGAAAGGGGAGCAAGGGGATCCCACAGTACCTGTCCACATGGCAGCCTTCAAGAGGTGGTGTGGGCTGGGCTAGCGCCTGGGTGAGGGTTGAGGCCCAAAACCTGAATCCAGGCTAGTCCATTACATAAAAAGGCGTTAGCTCAATTGGTACTAACCATGCTTCCTAATTGCACTTAAACCCTTAGTGCTTGGTTCGAGAGTGGCTGGGGAGGCGTATGAAAGGGGAGCAAGAGGATCCCATAGTACCTGTCCACATGGCAGCCCCCAAGAGGCGGTGTGGGCCGGGCTAGCAGGGGTGAGGGTCGAGGCCCAAGACTTGAATCCGAGTTAGTCTGTTACATTATGTCTTGCATTTCCTTGTATTTTTCTTATTACCTTTTAATAAAATGTTAGCCTTGACCAACAACTTTAAAATATATATATATATATATATTGATATTGGAGAAAATATAAGTTTATATAAAAAGAATAATACCATTTATTTTCAATCAAATTATGTTCACAAAATTTGACATATCAACCCTTAAAGGGAAAAAAAAAATTATTGTTACTCATTGTACAATGTCTAAAATAGGTGGCAGGACAGTAGTAGCAGAGGCTTCAGGTGTCATTTGCGAAGTATCATGCATGTTGAGGATGGCATTTACAGCTTTCACTATATGTTTTACATCTATGTAGTCAGTAATCAGTATACATCACTTTTGCCAATACAACTACAAATGATATTAAACTTATGTCACTTATGCAGTCAAAAGAATTTCTACTTCAATTAAACAATCATGTTTCCTTTTCGATCCTCTATTCAATCCAAACAATTGATTGGTATAATTTAATGCTATTGATCCTCACAAATTTTCTTTATAACTAAAATAAAACCATCGATATGTAATTATTGGTAAAGTAGCACCAATTAAACGTGGTTGGTTTGTCTTTAAAAATTATATATTAAGCCAATTTTAAATAATTTATTTAAAATGGGATGTGAACTGATCACATTACACAATGGAACTTATGGTTGCCCAAATTAGAATTGTCTTTAAATGAACAAAGTTTATTTCGAGGTAGACTTTGGTAGTGAATTCTATGCCTTGTTTTGTCAGAAAACATGTTGATTTTGAATTTCTAAAATCCTAAAAAACGAGGGTGAAAACAATTCAAGCGGTATATATTTGATTCAAAAAGGGTAAAATGAAACCAAAAATATACCCATGTTGCACCATGAAAATTCTTCTGAACCTCAGATTGTTCAACTAGTCGGATTCCAATCACAAGGGTTTCGAGAAACCTCAAATCATAGTGTGATTTACTTTACCATATATTTTTTCTGTTTTCACTCTGCTGTTCTGTGTATTTTGTGTCTCTGTGTTTGTTCTGTGTTTTATACATATTGTATGTTTTCGTTTGAATTTCTCATCAACCAAAATACTACCCAGTCTCCTCTTTTTATATCTGAATCAATAACTGCCAAAAGCAGTTATTTGATATTATCCATATTTTATTTATGAAACCTGGGTTTGGGTTTGGGTCATCTTGAGTGGACTTGACCCATAACCAAATAACCTAATATCTCGCACTCACACAAAATGAACCAAATATAACTCACAAAAAAAATATTAGTAGCTCTTTTATGATAAGGCGTTTAAGACATTTATATAAGCAAATACACCGTATGACCTACAAATACACTGTGTGACCTATGAACAATATATATGATAGGACTTATTCTTCAAATCTCAATTGTAATTCTATACAAAAGATTGAAAAATTTGTTTATTATTATGTTTTAGATTAAATTGAATTTTATTTGCTCAAGCATATTAGATCCTTTAACATAACATGCTCGATCCTCCAATATTCCATATAACCACAATTGCAATTCCAAATTGCAAATTATCATAACAAGTAACTATAAGAACAAAATAAAATTTATTAAATCTTTCTGTTTCACTTTCGTTCCTCATTCAACAAAAATGATTGACATCATAGTAATGTCCCATAGACTGCATTATTATAGCCATACAAGACATGCTAATGATACAAACATCATTTTGTTACTTTGAGACAAAATGAATAGTCATTGAAAACTTAGGTAGAAGTTTTATAGAAACTTCAATGGAACTTACATAATGAGGAATCAGGGATAAATTCACTCATTTTTCATGTTGATCATAATAAGCACAGACGGTATAAAACACATGTTATAGTGAATCTTGTCATTCAATAAGGACATGTATGTCTTTTATATAGAGATTATTCACTGTACAGATCTTAGTTCAGATGCTCTCTTAGCACCTAACTTAAGTTCCTAAAATCTCGCCCTTTAGGCGCTTATCATAAAAAAACTCACATATGGCTTAATTAGGTTTTCATGATAGTGGGGATACATCACAAGCAATTCAATAATTGATTTTTGGTTGAGCCTCATCTTGACCACAATCAAAGTAACATTTCATATATTTTAAGCTCTTAAAAGAATAACCTAATTTTAATCCTATGAAAATGTATGTGTCTCATCTTAGTTTGCTTTCTAGCAAGCAAGGCGACTGACATATAAGAATGCCACTTTCAAACCTAATGACATACTTTCATATGCAATCAATGTGAAATGAATATATGCTAGTTTTCTATAACTAAAATGATTTATTTATTCATAAAACAGATATAGCTTAATATAACAATTATCATGTCACAAACTACGCAAAACTAAACATCTAGCATGTGACATAAATACATTTTTTGTCATAGCTTTTTGAAGTAATCATTCATAAAAAAGATATAGCTTAATGTAATAATTACCACATCACAATCTACACAAACCTAATGATCTAGTATGTGATATAAATATATCTCTTGTCATATCTTTTGTGAATGGATCCACTACCATCTCATGCATAGGTACATATTTAATTGTTACATTTTTTTCGTCATTATGTCCTTGAAAAATTTGTACTTAGTCTCTATGTGTTTCGATTTACTATAATATTTCGCATCTTTGGTATAGGCAGTTGTTCGCTAACTATCACAATATATAGTAACTGGTTTCTTATTAGCTTCGAATTTAGACTCTCCAAGAATCTCTTAAGTCAGATTGCTTCATGGACTGCTACTGAACATGCTATAAATTTAGTTTCCTTGGTGGATAGTGTTACATAGGCTGCTTCTTGCCACTCTAAGAATAGTACCTTGGCTGAGCAAAAATGCATAACCTGATGCAGATTTTTGCTCATCCAAATCACCTCTCCAATAAGTGTTTGTATACCCAACTAGATGCATGTTACCACCTTGGTAATATGAGGAGTAATTAGCAATCCATTTTTCAGATATGCTAATATTCTTTTCATAGCAATCAAATGTTTCTATTTAGGATTGGATTGAAATATTTAATTACTAGTTCAATAGAATAATAGATATCAGATTTCATACACATCATAGTGTGCATGAGACTTTCAATAGCACTAGATTAAGGAACTTTTTGCATTCTTTTATGCTTTTATAGAGTCTTGTGACACATTTCAAGACTAAGAGTTTGACCCTTCCAGATAGGAGTATCGATAAGCTTATAATTAGTCATATATAATCATTTGAAAATCTTTCAATGTATAGCTCTCGTGATCAAGCTAGAATTCTCCTTAAATGATCTTTATCAATTTTAACTCCTAAAATATAGGCGGTTTCCTCTATGTCATTCATCTGGAAAATTGAGGATAACAATTTCTTTATAGTTATCATAGACTTCTTGTCATTTTCGGCTAATAAAATATCATCCAAATATAAAAATAATATTTTAAACTTATCTTTTACCCGTTTAACATACACATAATAGTCCTTTTTCGTTATCTAAAATCCATAGGACATGATCGCCTCATGGAAATAGAGGTACCATTATTTGGAAGATTGTTTCAGGCAATAAAACGATCTTATGAGTTTACATACTTTTAGCTCTTGGCTTTTTGAAACGAAATTTACTGGTTGTTCCATGTAAATTTCTTCCTCCAGTTCTCCATTATGAAATATTGTCTTTACATCCATTTTATGCAATTGTAAGTTCATATGTGCTACGACAGCTAATAGAAGGTGGACAGAAGTAAGTCTTACCTTAGAGAAAAAGGTTTCTTTATAATCTATACCTTCCTGTTGAGTATATCCTTTTACTACTAATTTTGCCTTATATCATTGTATTAAGTCATCTATCTTACGCTTGACACGAAGAACACACGTGTTTTCAATGGTTTTCTGACCAGGCAATAAGTCAACTAAGTGTCAAACATAGTTACTTTTTAGTGACTCCATCTCTTCTTACATAGTTTTAATCTAAAAAACACTAGCAGGTGAGTTCAGAGCCTCACTTACTTTCTTTGACTCATCACTATCATGTGAAGCAAGTACAAAAGCTTTCCTTCAATCTCAAATTGATGATGAAAAATGGCCTTATGATTGCTTATAAAAGTTGATATTTTTTTAAGGACACTAACTCTTCAGTCCCTTTACTCCCACTAGGAACAAAGGAACAAGCTATTCCAATAGCTCTGTCATTCCCACTGGGAATAGAGTGTTCAGATAACTCTTTATTTTCCTTTAGTTGAGTGTTCAGACATGAAATATCATCCAAATCATTCAACTTGTAAACTTTTCTTTTTAACCTAACATTTACTAGGAAAATAAAGAGTGGGAGTAAAGGGACTCTAATTCAATAATACTTCTATTTGAGTTTTCTCCTATGAATATATATCCTTTTGAGTGCTCAGATTATCTGATAAATATACACTTATTTCCTCTAGCACTTAACATTCCATATTTATTGGAAAAATCATGTACTTATCCTATGTAACCCTAAGATCGCATATTAGTAAGGTTAGGTCTCCTATCTATCCATAATTCATAGCGTGTGGAAGATAGTGACTTGACAAGGACTCTATTCAAAATGTAAACAACTTTTTAATAAGATATTAGAAGGTTTGCTTGTGCCATCGTAGATCGTACCATCTCGAGTAGTATTTTATTTCTTATTTCTGCTACACCAATTTGTTGTGGAGTTCTAGGAATGTTCAACTATCTATCAATACATCAATCATAACACAATGTCTTCAACTGTTTAAAGAGATATTCTCATCCTTGATCAGTTCACAAGACTTTGATAGTTTTATCTAACTAATTCTTCACCAAGTTTAGATATAATCTAAAGCAATCTAATACCTCGATTTATGAGAGATCAAATAGATATGACCAAAATAAGTGTAATGATCTATGAATGACATAAAATACGAGGCACCATTTCTAGCTCTCACATTCATTGGTCTACAAATATCAGAATGGATTCATTATAATGGATTCTTAACTCTATTTTCTTATTTAAATGGTTTTCTAGTTGTTTTTCCTACTAGACAACTTTCATATATAGGCAAATCTATCTTATTAAAGGAATCTAAAAATCCTTATTTGGCCAATCTATTCATTTGATTCTGCCTGATATGTCCTAGTCTAGCATGCCAAATATTAACATCAATATTGGCAACATCAATGAAAGTAATAAGTGAAAAACAACTATCATTAATACTATTATCAAATTCGGTATCCAATACAATAAATCTAAATAAATCCTCAAACAGTTGCCATGAAAAATTAACTATATCCTAAACTTAGAAGGATAATTATAAAGACAAGATTCTATTGAATTGTTGGAGCATATAAGACATCGTGGAGATGCAATACTTGGCCACCTCTCAGAATCCCTTTTGCAAGTGTTAATTCCTCTCACTTCAACTTTTGAGTTGTACCTCATGTAAATCCACTTTGTTCCTCGTCTAATCCAATAGTGCTCTATGAGTGCTACTTTGTCTCTAGTTATGCGGTCTATGGCTACTGTGTGAACCCTTAGTCTTGATCTCTAAACGTCCTAGTGTTAGAAGCTAGAGTATGAAGTTAGAATAGTAAATCTATTCAACAATAAGCTAACCAAGGACATTGAAGAGTGAACGATTGTTCTAAAATTTCACAATAATTAATTTAACAAGAAAAATGTCAAAGAAGGGTAAAAATTTCTTTTACAAATAAGAGATAAATTATAAGAGGTAATATAGTTAAGTTCAAAAATAAGAACCATAGGATTTATTAATTAGAAATGAGTAGTCAATTACTAATGAAATAGATTAAACTATAAGTGATAGTTAACAAGTCAAGGGACATGCTTGGTATTTTAGGAAATGTTAATTATATATATATTGAACACTTAGAGCAAAAATGGATGAAACAAGAGGTTTTGGTCGTGCATAATAGAGAGCAAAAGTGATTAGCTTAAAAAAGAAGCTGCCGTGAGTTAGAGTGGGAGAGAGGGACAATAGCCATGATGCAAGAAGAAAGTGGTTTCTCCTCCATCCTTTAAGCCTTCAATCATCAATCTAAAGTGTTTCCAAGCAAGACAAAGGTAATTCTTCTAGTTTTTCTTAAGTTGAGAGTTGTTTGAAGGAGTAAAAGCATGAAGTTGGAGTAGTATGGGTATGTGATAGTCTTGTTTGTTGTAGTGTCTTGTGTTGGTATTTTACCCTTGAATCTAGTATATAACCTTAAGTGGGTGTTATGGAGCTTTAAATGGAATGTTCTTGTGTGTGAATGATAGGTTAGGGTTTATGGATAACAAACTTTAAAGTGAGAGTTAAAGCATTAAAGTGCCACAAAAGTAGTAGACAAATTGTTTGATGAAAAGATTGTGAGAGATTGTCTTGTAAAAATTGAAAAGCTCTACTCTTTAATGGGTGTGTGAGTGTGTCAAGGCCATGAAGGGCAGTGAGAAACCTTTGAGTTTTGATTGATTTGAACTCAAATTTAAGCATAATTAAGGTTAGGAAAGCATATAGAAGTGATAGGATTGTCAAAGGAGTGGTTTTAGATAATTTGGAGAATCCCGAGTCAAACAATGGGACAGAGGAGACCTGCACAAATCTGACTTATTTGGAGTTTTTTTAGACCTCAAATCATGCCTAGGAATCATAGAAAACCATAGGTTTTGGAAGGGAACGATTCCGATAAAAATTGCACAAGTTATGCCCAAAATAGTGCGTTAGAGAGTCGTTAAGTGAAATAACTATGTAAATACAATTTTTATTGCATGGAATGAATTTAGTTGATCATAATTAGGTAAAAGAACTTTAGATACAAAAGAAAAATCATCGTCGCTTGTTCGATACGAAAAAGTGCATCAAAAAAGTGCTCGAAAAAGGGCGTTTTTCTTAGATTTGACATAGCAAACGATAGAATTTTTCGATGAAATTTTATGTGTGATCAGAATGTGAGATAAGAGGACCGTAGGAAAATGAACAAAAGAAAATGGAGCCCCGAGCAGAGCTGTACATCACATTCTGTTATGGGGTGTCAAAAGAAGTTTAAATTTTTGATTTTTCGTTTTGGGCCCTCAAAAATTATATGGACTATGTGGGGATGATCCTAGGGGTCTAAAAGTGAAACTTTAACAAAGAAATTGAAATTTTAAAGATCGGATTAAAGATAAATCCGTACGACTAGTTTAAGTGTAGAAAACAATGTGACTATGCACATTGTCAACTAGTCAAGTGTTAAACTTGCTTCTTATAAATATGAATGTTATGTAGGTGACGAGCAGGCGAGCGAGGTACGAGGGGCTCGTTGAGGCGCTAGAGCATATTTGGGATCAAGGTAAGTGTACTTCGCTTACATTATTTTAATCTCAATTTACATTGTAACTTGTTAGTATTCAACAAATTCTTAAAATGGTTTTCCAAATATAAGTTGGATTTCAAGTAAACGTCATGGTCTCGAATCAAGAAATGAGGTTCGAAGGCAAAAGTTGTTTTCAAAAGTTTGATGCAAAGCTTGAGTTAATAACCATGTGTATACCGTAGTATCAGAGCATTTTGCACTACGTGGCGACGTAGAAAATTCCGCTCGTAGTTGTCTAGATTTATAATCACTTGCAATAGGCTACGATGTAGAAAATTCCGTACCTAGTTACAAGTGATAGTGAGTAGTTGCACCACAATATGCGATGTAGAAAATTCTGCATGTGATTGCACAAAGTATAGTTCATTAGCACTATAATTGTGATGTAAAAAATCCCAAGAGGTAGTTGCCCGAAGTTGAGATCACTTCACCCTACGTTGCGAGATAGTAAATTTTGTACGTAGTGGTCAAGATACTATAGTAGCTTCATGTTGGTGTCAGTAGAAAAATCATCATGTGATGGTTAAAGTACTTTAGAGTATGCACATGGTCTTTTTATGAGAAATGTTTTTAAAAATTGAAAAAGAAATTTCAACATTTATATAAGTAAAGCATCAAAGCGAAATATCATTACGTGTTATTGAAGGGAAAAATCGATTTTGGATTTAATGCGGAAACGTGGATTTTAAAAATTTTTCCAAACAAAAACATACCCGATCGATGCTAGCAATAACGATTCAATAATTAAATTAATAAGATCGAATCTTACCTTGCATGAATATTGAATTGATCCCTTTTGATTCGTAAATTCTTCACCACTCAATCTTCCTTGCTATGACTCTTCACAAAAGAAACTGTGTGTGGGCACAATCTCGAAGAATCAAATCACGAAATCTTTTATGAAAGATTATTATGTGAGATGGAGTAATTTGGTGTTTTTAATTAATGGAAGTTTTTGGTTCAAGTAGCCAAAAATTCATCATTCTAGTTAATAACATAAAAGACCCTTTTATAATAGTAAGTTAGAGTTTTCTAATTTTAATAAGGAATACAATTTCCTATTTAAATTGGAAAACATAGTTCATATCCAATACGGAATCAAATTCTTTATTGGTCTAGAACTCTTTACTTTTAATTTAATAAGGAATCTAATTCCTATTAAAATTCTTTAATTCAATTTAATATGGAATCTAATTCCAATTAAATTAAATTACTATTTCCATTAATTAAAAGATTTTTCATTAAATTAAATGATTCTAAATCATAAATAATTTAATGACATCATTAAAAAATTGAACTCATAATCTCTACAGATAATAAATAATTAACATTTAATTAAATATTACATTTATTTAAATAATCAAATTATTTAAATAAATCGTGAACAAGTCCATGTGACATTAATAATTGGACAATCCAATTATATTCTTTCATTTATTTCTTTATGTGGTTGTGAGCTAGCAAGGGGACCGAATGGACCTACAATTTGAGCTCCAATAATATCGGAATTATTAATTAAACTCTTTAATTAAATAATTCACTATTATTAACCTTAGAGTTACTCCACTAAAAACCCAAGATTGCACTCTCAAGATTGTAGATGTTTTACACAATCTGAATTTTCAGTGTCCATTGATTTAATCATTTCATATGGTTTGATCCTCCACAAATAGTTCATAATTAGAGTTAGGTCATTAAAGTCCGTTATACCTCTCTAATTATATCTTATTCCAATAAGTACCATTGATTCTCTAATGAACAATATATCCATAACAACTTATGAATTTATCTTTCTGTTTACTCATAAACAGAAAGTCCAGCGCTCTTATTGTTCAAGACCCGAATCAACACTTTAAGGGAACTACTCATCTACTTCTCGCAAGAAGGAGTGGATTCCATTATTGTATAGAATGTTCCCAGCCATTTATTAAATCACATCTCCAAAGTACGAAGCTTATTGACCGTAAATTTATAACAGTCTCACCCATGTAAATCAAAAGATATGACTCAACAAATAGGAGTCCATAAAACACTCAGGATTAAGATCAATCCATATATGATCATCTAGTCGATAAATATAAATCTCTAAGTTTACGGATATTAATTAGAGACTCATGTTTATCGTGGTCCAGTCCTATATAATATTTATTATATAAGATGCCTCCATTTTCATGTCACTACATGAGTAGTCTCGGATAAAACTATTGTACCGAATACAAAATGGACCGCAACTGTAGATTTACCACAAATAAAGTACCCAGCTTCGTTTGCTTTCTACGGACTCTTTAGATTACTTCTCTCAAACTAAATCCGCTTGTATATAACACTTATATACTTAGTTTGAAAATACATAGTAATCAAAGATGTTTCTCATGACATATATAATT